>VXBZ01001724.1:0-78092 GCA_013399135.1 Heliornis fulica | reverse complement strand
CACCCCCCCACCCCCCCTGCCCCAATGTTATTGTAAGTCACCCTGAATCATCCTAGTTCTCTTTTCTTTGGGGTTTAATGGAGATTTTTTGTTGCAATATTCTAAATCAGAGATTAGCAGCTTTATGGCCAATGCTAAAATTTTGTTACTCTCCCTTACACTCTCNAATATGTTAGATTGGAAAGGACCTTTAAAGATCATCTAGTCCAACCACCTGCAGTAAGCAGGGACATCTTCACTAGACCAGGTTGCTCAGAGGCCCCATCAAGCCTGACCTTGATCATTTCCAGGGATGGGGCTTCCACCACCTCTCTGGGCAACCTGTTCCAGTGATCTGCCACCCTCATATTGAAACATAAGAAGAAATTCTAGTCTCTTCTTAATGGTATATCATCAATCCTAAGCAAATCAGTTGTGGTTCTCTGAAACAAAAGGGAGACAACAAATTGGGCAGTCTTATATTTGTAAACTTGTTTATTAGGTAGCCTTGCTTAAAAGTACGTTTCAATCTCTTTCCAAGTATTTCAGACCTTCTGTTTACTGGGTGACAAATAACAAGAAGGGGGCCAGATACATTTTTGCAAAGCATTTGGCTAGAACCTTGTAGAAGAAAATCCAATAAACACTGCTCATGCTTTCCTCTTTGCAGCAGATTCACTATTGGGATGCACAACCTGGTGTCCTGGACTGCTTACACTCAGTTTTTGGGTCTTGCCATTAGCCTGTCAGATGACCCATGCCAAATTCCTTCAGCTTTCTGGGTAACGTGTGAGGAACCAGTATACTGCTTTTTAGTACATTTTTGTTTTCTACTACAAGCCTGTGGCACTTGACTAAGACCCTTTAGCAGGGAAACTTATTTTTAGGTGTTAATGTCATGCTACTATTGGAATCTATCACTGACTTCTTTTTTTCCACCTAGGGTTATTATAAATTAAAACTTGTTTTCTTACTGGATGAATTTCCTTTTCAGTAATGTATTTGTCATTTTTCACATAGTATGGTTTCAGTCCAGGCTCAGCTTTGAAAGAAGCAGGGTGTCTCTGGTTGCTGAGAAGTGCTTTTATTTAATTTTGGTATCACAAACTGAATGGATGTAACCGTGTTCTGGCCTTTTGTAGAACATCCTGAAATTCATCATCTCCATGTCTTTCTAGCCTGCCTAGTCCTAGCCTTCCTTTTCCTTTATATGCAAGACCCAGAAAGTGGCAAAACATCAAACTACTGCTTTAGGAAATGTGCTTTATTGAATATCTATGCAGCTTGCCAAAAAAAGAGCTTTTTTTCCCCTCTAGGACAAAATGCTATTGACCAATAGTGATTTTTGCACCCCATGTTCTNCCCTCATTGTTTGTTTGTTTGTTTTTTTAGTTTCATTAATTTACAAGAAGGTGGCGATTCTATTCTATACATTTTAGATAGTAAAGATATTTCCAATGTTTGCTGTGAGGCTAGAGGGTTGGGTCCTCAATCCTACAGTTTTCCTGACTGCTTATCAACCTGCCTTTGCTGGTAAAAATCTCTCCAAATAAATGCTTTTTCACATTTCTAAATCTTGGCTATGTTCTTCTCTGAATATAGGTATACTCTGGTTGTATCTTTGGTGGGTTGATACATCTTTAGCTCATTTTGAGGCAATTGGGAAATATAGTTCTCTCTTCTTCTCCACTGGTAATTAAACTCAGTTTTTCAACTTCATAGTGAGAGAGATGCTTGAGAGTCTTCCTGATCTCTTGAGACTATCCACAATGTAGTTACCGAGGTGGGGGAACACTTACATGATATGTGATTAAATTTTTTAAATAACATATAAATTGTGTCTTAAGCTGATGTTGAAAACCTTTTTTATAAAGACTGAGTTATCAGTGTATGCAGTTTTTGTGGGTCATGACATCACCAGTTCCCTGGATATGACTCCATCTGGGCTGCAATAGGTTGAATGGTCCTGTCAGCTGTTAGAACAAGTTTTTTTTTTGACAGAAGAGCCTGAAACAGGCGTACTGGAGTTTGTTTTGGCTAATGAATTACAAAACACAGGCAAATAGAGCTTCAAGAAGTGCCTGGAGTTTTGCCACTTCAGCACAACCTTCTGGAGGTAAAATTAGCCTCTGTGACAGGACACAATGCTTCTGCAGGACATAGCAGTTCTGACCCAGCATAAGTGCTTTGCACAGTAAGCATGAATGAAGTTGCAATACTTCACATCGGCTCACGAGAAAAAGGGGCTGGGCAGCTGTCAGCCACTCTAGGATCCCAGTCAGCTGTCTTTGATCCTGTCATAATTTGCACAGACGTCACTGCCTGGAAATAAGTGGAAAGCCCCACTTGTATCTCCCAAGAAAGGAGAGCATATAGCTGAATCTCACAGCTGTGCTCTGCTGGGGAAATAGCAGAATCCTTCTTGGAAACAAATTTCCACTGAGCTCCTGAATGTGCTCATTACTTCTAATTGTTGCTTCTCTTCTCGGGTGCTCTTGATATGGGAGGATGACGTTTTCTGGTGTAACTGTCCAATTCTGAATAAAAGATTTCAGAATTACCTGACCCTTCAGCCAAGCGGGTGGACCATTTGGCTATGAAAAACTGGGAAAGAAGGGAGTGTCCCACGTCCCACACTCTGCTTGATAACTTCAGCACGTTTCATGGACCACTTTCAACTCTTCCCAGCTTTACAATTAAGGTAGTTGTGTTGTTGCAACTATCAGTAGAATAACTTATTGACTTTAAACATTTTCTAAATGAATCTCAAATTTGCTGCCTGGCTTTTTGAAACATTGCTGTGAGTTATGATAGCTTTCTAACTCTACGTTAACATGAGAGAATTTATTAGTATGGCTATGCATTGTTTCCATAAATAATTCAGCTTCACATTTACTAGCAGAAATATTGTGTGGGCTTTCAATTACTCTGCTAATGAGCTTAAATATGTTTTAGTTGGATTTGATTTAGTGTGAGATATTTTTTCTGAGGCAGTTAGCATCTCAGATATACCGAGAGGTGAAAGGTGTTCTGTGTGTAGCTGAATAGCTAGAGTATGACTGGATTTATCTTTTGTGCTGTCAAATGTTCCTAGGGTATGTCTGTGTTCTTTTAAAGATAACATTTAATAATCAAGGCAGTAAATGACTGTTGTTGTCAGGTCCACATGAAAGAAATGATAGCATAGATCAGGGAGCTTGAAAGTCTCATTTTGTGTTGTCATACCAATATTAACCAAAATGAGGTCATTCTAGTGCAGTAGCTTTCAGCTGGCCAGCTGCAGCAAGCACCTTAATTGATTCAGGGCATTACAGGGTGTTCCTGGTGGTCTTCATTTATCCTGAAGCACCTCATCAGTTCTGCCTGTCGTGGCTCCCTATTGCTTGCAAGAATCTGGTTTGGAACAGCAGAGATAAGAGTGATTCCTCTTAGAGTAATGGCTGGTGGAGGGGAGGAGAATGCCATGTACCACAGCTCCCCTAGAAGCTTTGTTCTGTCATCTCCTGAATGACTCCAGTGCATCCCAGGGGACACTGTTCAGCAACCTATCAGATATCACCAGAAAATTGTATTCTCTGAGCTAGTACTTTAATGTTTGAAGTTGTTTGTTGGGTGGTTTTTTTTTCCCTTTCCCCTGTAGCACAGAGGATATATTACCAGTATCTCCCTGGTTCACCATCTTGTGACAGACATATCAATTGCTTTTGACTCTGTCATCTCTTCCCCACCTCACTTTTCCAAACAAGCCAAAAAGAGCATAAGAAAATGGGCAAATAATAATGAAACGATATGTACTATGTGTTTCATTTGACAAGACAGATTCTCTGAAGGACAGCTGGATGCATGAGTGACGAGGAGACAAGATTCAGAAAAGCAGGAAAGGATTTGTGTTTAATAATAAATGTTCCATCTGAAGGCAAAATTATGACAGTATGTCATAAACCCCCAAAAACTAATAAAATAAAAAATGCAGGAAATTATTCACGCTGAGTTGAGTTAGTGTTTACTGATCAAGTCTGACTACCTCCTGGTATTATCTGACATTTCCTTATGTTGACATGACTGACAGAGGAATTACGCCTTGTTGCTAATACTAACAAGTATCTTTTTTTCCCAGAACGCCAAAAATACAACTGTCATTTTTTCAAGATGCAGTTCACAGTAGTTCTCTCTTTTTCAGATTCTTATATTAAAAAATCTTGAACCAGTCACCAGAAGACTCTGAGATCTCACACAGTAATATACTTGCTACTTTGTGTTTGGGTTTTTTGATTCCTAAGGCTTTAGGATGATCTGAAGATAGATATTCAAGGGCTTTTTTTGAAAATTGAAGGGTCAGAAATTAATCTCCAATGTTAGCTTACTTAATTTTTAATAACATTTTAGACTCTGCTTCTGTTTCTGCAGAAACTGTGGCTTTCTGGGATAAAAACAGAGCAAAGAAATGGCAACAGTATACAATGTAAAACTTTCCAGGAAACTACAAAAGTTGGCAGCAGAGAAGAATGCCAACTGTGCAGTACAAATTTATCAATTACTTACTCTTGCTCCCAGGCAATACATCATGGGTGACATTTTCACTGTAATTTAGATCCTTCTAGTCTTTCTCTGATCTTTTTTTTTGACCTTTTCTCCAGCCTGCTTAATATCTGTCCACCATCTGAACTCTTTTCCACTGTCTTGATTCACTTCACTATCTTACTAATTGTCTTGTTTTTGCTGAAAGATCTTCAGCTATATTTGATTTCACTCAACCATATATTGGCCTGTTTTTGTGATCTTGGTCCCCACTCAGTGGACACCTGGACTTCTTCCACCATTTTGATGATAGCCATATGCTTGATAGTGCCTTACCAATGGCTTCTTTGAACCTGTTTGTCTTTCTACCATTTCTGCTGCTCTGACACTGCCAGAGCAATGAATGTTCACTATCCTCTTTTCATCTTGCATTATCTCTCACTTCAGCCTTCTCTTCCTTCTTCTTTCATTACCTGTCCCCAGTGAAATAACACCTCATTACTATCCCTGTCTGGTAAGAAGCAAGATCTGTGTGCCATGTGCTACATCCACCAGTAAAGGATACTTTATGTGGTCCTTCTGCAGGCAATGAACTGTATCCTCTGGTCACTAACTCTTTTTATGTGCTCTTTAGCCAGTTTTTCTCCTGGATAACACCACTGATACTTTCCCTCTTCCTTTTCTCTACCATCCTACTCTAATCCACTGGGAATGGAAGTGAACACTCCACCTGAAAAGTAGGACTCTATCAGACCCTTCTACAATACTTTAAAGGCAGATTAGTTGGAATTATCTTTTTTTTTGTTTGTTTGTTTGTTTAGGTTTTTTTTCAGAATTACCTGTGAAACTAGATTGAAGGAAAAAAACCTATATATTTTAAAATAGGGGGACAAGCTTACTGATGAAATAAATGAACTTTTTTGGCTTGAGATTTTAACTGAAAAATGAAAATTGGTCAGATGCCAGTGATCCTTTTGTGGATCGATTTCTAGTTCTGAGAGCAATCAGTAATATTTTGCATTTAAGTGGATTCAACATTGTGCAAAATGAAGTTTAAGAACAATAATGCACAGTGAGATTGATATTTTCTCACTAGGGCATTACTGTACAGGAAAGTTAGTGTCCTAATAAACTGGAATATGAGTTTATAGAACAGATCTTATTTTGCCCTGACCCCCTTCTTCCTCCTCCTTTCCCCCTCTTCATTACAAACTATAGTACATAATGACAATGTTGAGCACTACTGTTTAGCAGTTACTTCATAATTAATGTATATGCTACACTGCACTGGTAGATTAATGAGGGCCCTGAAACGTCCCCATGCACCAGAATCACAGAATTGTAGGGGTTGGAAGGGACCTTGAGAGATCGTCCAGTCCAACCCCCCTGCCAAAGCAAGTGTCTTAGAGGAGGTTGCACAGGTAGGTGTCCAGATGGGTCTTGAATATCTCCAGAGGAGACTCCACAAACCCCCTGGGCAGCCTGTTCCAGTGCTCCGTCACCCTCTACCATGAAGAAGTTCTTTTGTGTGTCAGTGCAGAACTTCCTGTGGTCCATCTTGTGACCGTTGCCCCTTGTCCTGTCCCCACAGGCCACTGAAAAGTGTTTGGCCATTCCCTTTGTCTCCCACACTTCAAATATTTGTAAACATTGATGAGATCCCCTCTCAGTCTTCTCTTGTCAAGGCTGAACAGCCCCAGCTCACTCAGCCATCATCATGGTACAGCTCCTTGTATGCTTTTTTCCAGCATGGTTCAGAAGTTAATGTTCCAATGTCTGTTTTTGATACACAGCTTTCTGAAGTCACTCTGGAAGAAAACGGAATTTGCTAGCAAAGACATGGACCGTATCTTGTGAGGTTCTCATCCTGGGACACAGCATGTAGACATAGAATCTTACAGGTAGAGTTCGGGTTGAGCAGTTTAGGCACATCCAAGCAATTATGTTTGGTTTTGGTCTTTTTTTTTTCTTTTCTTTCTTCTCAGATCCAAGAATTTAATAAATTAGCATGGCTTTCCATTTTATACTCCTAGTATTCACTTCAGAAGGAGAAATCATATCACAATATAGATAGTATATAGCCCTGGGTAATACTAAAAAAGTCCATGAGAACATAGTCTAGCAGGTCAGTATAAAACTGAGTCTTGGGAGCTGCAAGCACTTTACCAGAGGAACCTCCTTGACAGCTCCTGCAAGTTTTGTGATTAAAGCCGTTTCAGGCTAAAGCTAGATGGTATCAAACCTTTCTTTCGATGGAGAAAAGGAACAGAATTGCCTGGCCAATTAGCCTAATCTATCTTTTCTCTAATTTGTCTGTTTTGCATAACCACAATATTAACCAGCAGTTCACTCCTGCTAATCCCCATAGCTACAAAGAAGAAAAGAACCCATTTGTATATTACAGTGTAATCATAATATCTACTAATTTCCTCCCATACACTACAGGCCTCTTTTGAAAGGAGATTGCTGGCATTATCCCCATTTTATAAATGAGGAGACTTACAGTACAGTGAAATGATTTCTCAGGAACTGAGAGTTACTGATAAAGTAGAGCCTGATAGCAGTGTAACCGATAAAGCAGAGAATAAAACTCCTGTCTCCCAAATTCTCAGCACAGTTCCCTCCCTGCAAGCTTCAGTGCTCCCTTGCATCTGGGATTATGAGTAAAGTCTGCAGTCAACCTTTTTCTCCTGCATTTCTAAGTAAGTTATTTATTTTCTAATTTTCTTAATATCACCACACATTGAAGTGAGTAATTACAGAATTGCTTGCTTTCGATGTGTTGTGTCTACAAGGACATAACAAGGACATTTTAGTGGTGGTGGTGGAAAATAAGATTGACTTCAAAGAACAGTGCTAGCACTATCCTTCATTTTTTTAAAATGGGTCTCACGGCCTCATTTAGGAACTTTCACAAAATAAGACATAAGTCTTTGTGGATTGAAGGGAAGGTATTGTTTGCAAAGTCCTGAAAACTTTCAGCTCCGCAGGTCTTCACCACACATAAACTCTGATAGAAGTGTCTGTCTGCTGCTGTTCTATTTTGAACACTTAGGCCATGCCCCAACCCTGGCCATAGGTCTCCTCCACTTGCAATAAGTGATGTTATTGTGCCAAAGGGTGAAAGAAGAGGGCCTTTTTGTAAATTAAGGTCAGTTGTGAGACACCCCCTATCTTCATTTCATTCCTTAGAGGCAGATGTTTCAGAGGTCAGAACCATATTCTTGTGTGAATAGTTTTCTTTGAGGTATTTTGATCGTCAGATAAGATTCAGAAACCAGCTTAAGAGTCAGGTAGCAAAACCCTGGTATCAAGGTGGAGGAGATTTGCCTGCTTCTGCAGAGGAAAATAAATCAGAGGAGAAAGACAGAGATTACTGTGCCATGTGCCTGGATAGTGACATTTCTCTATGTTTTTCAGATTTCTGAAAAAAATCATCTATCATAACCTATCATTAGTTTCAAAATAAGCAAGTGTTTTGCTAGTAGATCTCCTTTTGCACTTAGTTAACTTTTAGCTGTTTTCCCCTAAAGAAGGACAAGTATCAAACTATTCCTCTTCTGTGATAAGAAGCATCTCTACAGGATCTGACAGCCCTGAAGAGCGGTGGTACAATATCAGTCTCCTTGGCTGAAGATACTGCTGCAATTGTTTGGTGTCCAAGGGCTAACAAGTGTGCACCAGAAACTTCTAGCAATTGTCAAAAGTTGGTTTTGATCACCAATGAACTGGGCTGCAAGTTTTTGCTATCAACTTTCTGTATTTAGCTGATGGGCTGACTGAACAAAGCCTTGCAGGATCTCTGCCTAGACGCAGTTCTAATCACCCCGTTTGGTTTTGCAGTAGCTCCTGGCTATTGAGTCTTAATGGCAAGGCAACATGGTTCATGATTAATGGTGCTAGATGAACAGAGAAGCCATGAAGACACTCCCCCTGTTAGGCAGCCAAGCAAAGATTGAAGTGACATCTTGCAGCTACCTATGTTGGGGACAATCAAAAAGTCATCAGTATCCCAGAGTGAAAATGTGTCTGCATCGATTTTAGATGTGGGGAACACTAAGAGATGTCATCCATCATAGCTGACTGGCAGCATGTGTGGGGAAGGTGGGTTAAAGCATGGAGGAATGCCAAAATAATCATACATTTTGGCAACTTCATGAAAACAAGATCGTCTTCCTTGCAGGCTAGAAAACTGTATGTGAGATTAATTCCTTAACTGCTAGAACTCTTGAACTTGTTGTTTATTCCTATGCTCAGCTGTTCTTTACAATAACATTAATTTGAATATTTTACAAGAAGATTCAAGTGTTATTTATGGAAACACCCAAAATTCTTAATTTTAGATGTATATGGAGAGTTGATTGCTTTTTCCGTAATTGGGATTGCAACTGTGATCTTTTACAAAGCTATTATTAGTCGAAATATTATCACAGCTGTAGCTTCCAGGACTGATTTGAGATTAGAAATGACTCAGTTTCTTTTGAAGGCTAAGATGAGCTTGTATGGCCAGTTCCAACAACAGTTGACCTGGACAAGCTTTAGGACTGGTGGTGACCTCACAGCTGTATATTTAAAAATGGACTGGCTTTACATTTCACGCCACTATCACTACCTTTTGGTCTTTGAAATACTACAGGTAATTGCATTTCCTTACAAGTAATTTTGTAATCATATTTGAAGAAAACAAGTTACAAATAATTTAAGTTTTCAGGGTTCAGTCTAGATAAATTGTGTTATTTCTATATGTGTAAGGTATTTGCAAAGCTATACACTGTGTAAACCCAGGTGTTTTTTGTTGATTAGGGGAGAATATAGAGGTGCCTCTTCTTTTTGATCAGTGCAAAGCAAAAGGAACTATTTGAAAACATGGTGCTACCTCTGTTTGTCAAGAGTTATGACCCAAGTCCAAGACCCAGTTTATAGGGTTTACTATTCTTTCTGCTAACAGTGCTACTTGCTTCTCGCAAGGTTTCGCAGTGAAATAATTTCTGAAGGACTTACGCTCTGCAGGATTTTTTAACCAGGTGCCTGGGAGTGATGTGGGAGTGGAGTATAGCACTGGGTGATATCCAAGGGGACATGAAGCAATTGGTGAAGCTGTTCAAGAGTTTGGAATTCCTATGTTTGAAGATCAATAATATTATGCTATTCCATATGTCATCCTTGGTGTGTGCATATGAAATTCCTTGAATGGTTCAACAGAGTGCAGGCATTGCCCCAGCTGCTGTGGCCAGCACTGTGATGTTCTCGGAGCTTCATGGACAGAAGAATGAGAAATAGTGTGAGACCAGCCATTTGACTATTAGAAACCATTTTAGTGACCATATCTGGAGTTGCATGTGTCAGCTCATTCTGAGTAGCTCATCTCTCTCTGTGCTGAACACCTCCATTAGGATGATAAATGTGCCAAGAATCTCAAATACAACATTGAGCAAACCTTGCAGGTGATGTTCGCATTCTAGATGTCTCTCACTGATATTTCTTCTCCTTATAGAATTTGTGTGTGTCTGATCTTTAAAAGGAGCCACATCCTCGCCTGTGGACAGACTGAAGTGTTGTGGAAGTAGTGTGAGTGAGTAAATGTAGAGGTGATCAAATGTTCATCTTTGCAGTACCTCCACATTACTGCTTCTCTGTGCAGCTCTGTTCCTTCTTCCTCTGACCAGGTCTTGCTATCCCAGCCACAGTCACACTGGCTTGCTCTAAGTGCCTGTAGGACTCCCTTGACACTGGCGCTAAACAACTCCAGTCACAAAGGGCTGGTTTCAATCTCAGCTTTTTTCTCTCACTCAAGCCTGTTACATGGAAGGAAAGAGAAACATGCAAGAGAAACATATCTCTGGTTTTATTCTTGGCTCGCCATTAGGCACCAAATCCAGGATTCTCTGGTGTATTCCACTAATATGCTGTAATTTTCACAACTTTGAAGGGGCGAGTAGACCATGTTCTTTCCCATCTCCTGATTTTGAATGCAAGTGATGCTCCAATATTGCATGAGTTAAAATGACTGCTTAAGTTTTGTGCAATAAAGAATAATATCCATAAATGGCAAAATGTTTTTGAAAATGGGTTTGTATTTGAGTAGAATTAAAAAAATTTTTTTAAGGAAAACTTCAGGGTTGTATCCCTGTGTCTAACAACCTCTCTCCTCGTACTTCCACAGACATACTTCCAATGCCAACATTTCTTTTTCACTCATACAGAGGGAGGTGATTGCAGGAAGAAATTTTTGGCAAAGAAGATGGTAGCTGGATTTCTATGAGATGTTTTCCTCACTGGGGTTGGTGTAGGAGGATGGGGAAAGCAGGTGAGGGAGTGTAGAAGGAGAGAAAGGTGGTGGCCTACCTTGCATTCTCAGGGAATGAGAAAACTAAAACTTGTCTTCACAAGGTAAGCAACCCTCTGATGTTACACAGTAAATGTTCAGGCACTTGTGACGTGACGACTGCCAGGCTCAGACTCAGTGCAAGGGTCATTTGCACACTCAAAAGAACTGCTCTTTGTAGGCATCTATTTTTATTCCGAGTTATCTGTTCAAGTTTGAACATATTTAAGATTAGGACAGAAGCAAGTGAGGAGGAAAAACCCCAAAACAGACTAGTTTGGTCTGCTTTTTCTTACTGCCTTTATTGTGCATTTGAGAGATGGTCCTCAAAACTTGTGTGTTACTGAGTGCTGGGTTGTTGGACTCACAGGAGCTGGGAAGCTTGGATGCTTCGTTGAGTTTTATGGCTCTGAGTACTCTTTGTCAGTACCCAGCACAGTAAACACCATCCTGGTCTTATGTCTGTTCTATTCTCTTTTTCCTTAGTATCAAGAGTAACCAATTTGTCTTCTTTTTTCTTTCTTTTTTTTTTTTTTTTAAAGGATGATTCCAGCTACGAACAAAGCCTTTGTTGTAAACAACCTTGTTTCTGGAACAGGCTATGACCTCTGTGTCCTGGCAATGTGGGATGACACAGCTACAACCCTTACTGCCACCAATATTGTGGGATGCGCCCAGTTCTTCACCAAAGAAGACTACCCTCAGTGTCAGTCAATGCACAGCCAGTTCCTGGGTGGGACCATGATTCTGATCATTGGAGGCATCATTGTGGCTACTCTGTTGGTATTCATTGTAATACTCATGGTCCGCTACAAGGTCTGCAACAATTCCCAGGGGAAGATGTCTAACGTCAGCAATGTCTACTCACAGACAAATGGAGCACAACCAGTTCAAAATGGAGTCTTGCCCCAGGTCAACCCCAAAGTGGTGGTGAGAAATGAACTGATGGAGTTTAACTGTCAATCTGCACGGAGCAGCATCTCCTCTTCCTCCAGCTCTGCAAATAGCCGTGACTGTGATGACTATAGCCTCCAAAGTGAACAGGGCACATTGTCCAGTAAGTGGAGGCCCCCTTCCAGGTCAAAACACAATATTGACCGGCTAATGGGAGCTTTTGCCTCCCTGGAACTGAAATATCAGAAAAAGGAGGAGATGGCAGACTCCAGAACTTCCACAGTGGCCCGCCACTCGGACAAAGAGCCACTGCTGGGCCAGCCGGAGTCCAAATTTCGCAGCCTCCTCATGTTGCCTCTGGAGGGCAAAACTAAACGTAGCCATTCTTTTGACATGGGGGACTTTGCCACATCTCAGTGTTGCACCTACCCGAAAAAGATAACAAACATTTGGACAAAGAGGAGCCTCTCAGTGAACGGCATGCTTTTGCAGTATGATGACAATGACCTAACAGGGGCAAAAGGGACTTTCGGGAGCTCAGAGTGGGTAATGGAAAGCACAGTGTAAATATCAGTATCTCCCCCTTCCTCCTCTTCTCCCCTCTTGTGTTATAAAGCATGGTTTGCTGCAGAACCATGCCTTTGGAAAGAGAGGGGAGAGAACATTTTCGGTTGTAATGGCCAAAAAGATAGGTAAACAAGTAACAGGGATACTCAAAGAGAAAGAAGGTCATGAAATGTGAATAGGCACGTGTGGCACCATTGTTGTCTGGCCCCAACTAAACCATGCGTGAACGTTTCAAGGAATTTACCAGTTGTATTTAGCATTGCTTTCCAAAAGTTACTCAGACTCTTGGTGAGCTGTCACACAAGATTGAACAAGGAGGATGAAAAGAGAATTAACAGCACAAATATAATTTTACAATTTCTTTTTCTCTTTCATTTCATTTTCTTTTAAGAGGCACCTCTTTCTTTTCTTTTAACCACAGAAATCACTTCTGTGGGTCTAAGACTGGTGCTAGGATATCTGGTTGTCTTTGCAAGTGACTTTCTCAAAGTGTAGGCAGGGCAACAACAGGGACAGATCAGAGCAAATTGTTCAGCATAATCCCATGGTGTTAACTGTGACATCTTGGAAAACAATACTTCTTGTTGTGTGGACTTTTGGTTGGGATTTAATGATTTCTGTTCTGTTTTGCCTTGTTACAGCTTTTGAGTTTGTTTTTTCTTTTTCCCAACAGCAGAAAGTATGTTTCCATGCACCTTCTGGGTTTTCTTTGTTTTCTCATCAAATCCCTGACAGATGAAAGGAGGATGTGTACAAAGGTCAAATTTTTGATGTACTGTATAACCCACCTCCAATACCATCCCTTT
Organism: Heliornis fulica; assembly: GCA_013399135.1. NCBI lineage: Eukaryota > Metazoa > Chordata > Aves > Gruiformes > Heliornithidae > Heliornis > Heliornis fulica. The sequence goes on along the minus strand of VXBZ01001724.1, from coordinate 65,003 downwards.
ATGTCCTAGAAAAAATAAATCTAGGGGCTAATAAAATCTAAAAAAAGTCATCCTCTTTCTTCCATTTTCTTCATAGTCTTTGCTTGTCAGTGCTCAAGGCAGATTGCAGCAGGTATTGGTATCTGTAGGGGTGTCGCTATCAAAGATGGGAACAAGAGTAATTAAGCTTTCCTATTAAGGGATAAAGGGCAAACAAAAGTGGCTCCCATGAACTCTCAACATTATGAATACCAACTGATTTTGGCAAAAGTCATGCTGTCACTCCCTTTGACTGACAAAGAAAACACCCTGTTGGGACAAAAGCTCTTTGAACAGCAGCCATGACATCAATGGACTATTAGTAGCATCACAGAAAAATGCAAGTTTTTGCGTATTTCAGAGATTGAATATATTCCCAATTAGCCACAGAAACCGACTTAAATTTGGGAGTATCAGAGTAGGGGGTCTCCAACTTGTCCCCTGTATTTCAGAAAGCCCTTCCCCACTCCCCAGTGCACTCCTGCACTCCAATCTCCCACCCTCACTAAGGTAAACGGATTCTTAGATTGGGTTTTGGGGAGTACTGCTGCAGTTGTGTAAATGAACATGGCTCACACAACTGACATCATTGTCCTTGACAACTTTACTGTGATTTCCAGCATTCTGTTGGCTAGTGCAACTGTCCTTTCATTCGTTTATTTATTTGTTGTCTCCCCGTGATCAGCTGCTGGGAACCAATCTGAAATTGCACATTGTTACTATGATTTTGTAAAAGATATGTGGAGAAGGGGTGCAAGGCACAGTGAAAATAACACATGAAAAAAACCTCTATGTATATTTTTTTAAAGGTGCAGAGATATATTGTGACATGGCTGTGTACTTGATCTTGTATTCGTCATGTTTCCTACTTGGAGTTTTAGAAAATGACATCCCTGTGATCAGAATATTTTTTCCGTTATTCTTTTCCTTTTTTTTTTTTTTTGCTACAAAATGTACAGTAAAAAACATTCCCGGGGAAAAGTAACTGACTTTCATTTATTTGCTGTTCAGTGGTCTGCTTTGAAACCTAAGAAAGAAGCAATAATATTTTTTTTATTTATCTCAAGAATGTAGGTGTTCACTTTCTCTTTCCCTCAAACTATCTTTGACTTCAGGATTTGAGGTGTAAAGTAGGAATCAAGATATATGGACTTTTTTGTTGTACATGAGAAAAGATCTCGTAAAGAGGCATTTCACCTCTTTTTCTGTCATTAGTTTTATACAGCTCTGTATCACTTGTGCATTTTAAACCCTGATCCAAAGTCTGTAGAAATAAGAGAATCACAGAATCACAGAGTATTAGGAGTTGAAAGGGATGTCGAAAGATCATCTTGTCCAACCCCCCTGCCCGAGCAGGATCATCTAGATTAGCTCACATAGGAACATGTCCAGATTGGTCTTGAATGTCTCCAGAGAAGGAGACTCCACAACCTCTCTGGGCAGCCTGTTCCAGTACTCTGTCACCCTCACAGTGAAAAAAGATTTTCCTTACATTCAGATGGAACTTCCTGTGTTCCAGCTTAGACCCGTTCGCTGGCCATTACTGAGAAGAGTCTGACTCCATCCTCCTGACACTCACCCTATACTTATTTATAAAAGTTAATAAGGTCACCCCTCAGTCTTCTCCAAGCTAAAGGGGAAGCACTTTTACACTTAGGACCTGACTTTTTAGGTTTTTGCTCAGAGATTATTGCTCACCACTGACATAAATATATTCAAAAGAGATCCAGTCAAAATTTTGCTTGCAATATCCTTTAAAGTCTGTGGTTTTCTCATCCTTTCCAAGAGGAGTGACACCTCTAGTGCGAGAATCTACACCATCCAGCTGTCCAGATGGCACCTTCCTATTGGCCATTAATGACATTTACATTTATATTGTACTGAAGAGTCTTAAAGACGTTCATGTAATTATTTTCTTTTCCTTGTTACGCTGTGGTGCAGTTGGACTTTTTTATTATGTTGCTGCTTTGCTTTGAACATGACATCTGGGTTCTTTTTAATTTAGCTGTTGAGTTCATCATCAGCATTTACAGCATACGCACACGTGAATTTTTAAAGGCAATATCCTATACTATTTTCTTTATGAAAAAGGAAAACATCTCTTTCATTTTCTCATGCGAGATTAGAGGAAGTAAGCCAACAGATGCCATTTTAAAATAATGGATAGTTGCCAAAGAACCCAGGCAATAAAGTCCACAATCTAACAACTGCATTCATTACAGTTAACCATGAACTTAATTAATTTAGCTTTAATGAATGATGCTCAATCCACATCAGCAAATTTGCAAATACTGAGCAAAATGAAATGAGCACCCAGCAATTATCTTTGGTGCTCACAGCATTTGGGAGGACTCACTTGTAGGTGAGGTGAGGTGAGGTGAGGAGCCCCATGGCAAGCCAGCAAGTGTCCAGCCTTGAAAGAGGGATGGGGTCAGCCCAGTATGGTGGTACCCGTGCCTGGGCACTTGTTGGGTTGTGATTGTCCTACAGGTGCCACCAACCACTGCTCTGCTTACACAGCCGGCCAAGCAGACCTCTGCAATTATCCTGTGGCTTCCCCTTTGCCACTTTGAGAGCTGCTGAAGACAGCTCTGTCTTTTGGGTTGCATCCTGAATCCATGCCCATGCACAAGAGTAACCTCAGGATCCTCCACACACAGTCTGACCAACCCCTACCTTGCCTTTGTTTTGCTTCCATTTTCATGTATGCACCACAGCAAGCATCTCTGGATTTGATTATTTTTCTGTAGTGCCACTGTGTGGTAGCGATTCTCCCTTGCTCTACTTCTACACATCAGTGGTTGGTGAAATAATACACAGATACCCACTTACCTGAGAGCAGTAAATACTTTTATACATCATTGAAGAGCTGAGCTAGCTCCAACAGGCTAGTCTGCTGGTCTCACAACCCTTCACTGATAAATTTATACAAGCCTCAAGTAACAGTGCTGCCTCATAAATTAGCATGTGGTAGCGTGATGTGCAGCGGCACCAACTGTGCTTTAGATACAAGTGTCAGGTAGAGCAGATAATAAGGAGGAAAACCGATCAACAAGGTGCTACAGAATCTAAAATAAAGCCTGTGAAAATAGTTAAAGACAACCACATGAGCATATAATGTCAATAAGTTAATTTTTTGGTTGTGTTTTATAATAGTGGAGTAGGTGCTTTCTGGGGGTAAAAGTATATGCCATTTACTTGGAAAAAAAACCAGGATATGATTCCACTGTGAAATTCTGTACTGTTAGTTCTGCTTAAAAAAAAATCCCCAAAATACCATCCCGGAGACTATTAAACAAGATGGTGAAATGCAAATTTCTGAAATTAATGATAACATGGATTTCATTTGATGTCTGCTAGAAACCATATCATTGCATGCAGGGAAAATAAATTGTGTGTGTGCATGTATTTCCTGAGTAGAAAAGCAGGCCATAGTATTCACTTACTTTTTATCTGTTAGATTCATGACTTGGAATGCATTTCTGGTTTCAAATGTCTTTTCTGAGTTTGCCAGCTCTAGAAAACAGCAGCCAATTTGCTTCTTCCTCATCCTTAGAGGAAGATATTTTTATATGTCTCCAAACTACACCCAGTAGTTGGTTACAATTTGGATTAATTCACTCGTAGAGGAATGCATAAGAATAAAGCCATGAAAGGTCCCTCTGCCCTGCACAATGCAAGACTGGAAAGGTGGTAGCTTTTCTTTTGTTACATCTCTTTATATCCCACACCATGGGATTGATTCACTCTGGAAACAGAGGAAAATAATATTCCAAAAGCCTTGGCTTATTTCATACTCACTATTCACCCAGCACAGGATTGTAAAGACAGATGACCAAAGAGAGTCCTTAGAGGTGTCTAAATGAGTGCAATAAATGCAGCAGTGACTTAAGCACTCTGTAACCTGGAGGCCAATGAATAATTCCACCTGATAACCAAGAAAACATTTTAGTCTTTGAATAGCTTAAATGTCACATCTGTCTGCAATGCTTTGTACCCATTAACCCATGGGTAATCCGCAGCACACCATATGGTGCATGCAACACCCCCTTCCACCCCTTCCAGCCTATTTCTCTGGAACCTTTCCTCAGTGCATCACCCTTCTGTTATGTATTTGTAATTCAATACTTAGGTAATTCTGGATATGGAATTAACAAGTGTTATTATTGACATCTTGCATGCTTCACCTTTGAATTCCCCTAAATATAATGAGGGGATCCCTCCGAAAACATTAAATTAGGTTTGGTTTTAGGCTGTAGGCCAGATGAAAACTAAATCAAAGAGTACCTTGAAACTCTTTCTTTTAATATATGAATTTTATGTTCTGCAGTATTTTTTCCTTGTCCTAATTAATTACGCCTTAATCCCCAAAGGTACAGCATTCCCTAGCATCAGCTGTCAAAAGGCCCTACTATATGAAAGAGAACCAGATGCTTATTCCCGGTATTACACTCCCAACAGATGGCAAATGCCAGAGGTATAAATATATATCCAGATATAGATATACCAGCAAGTGCTTGCATTTGTAGTGATGCATACATGTTCATGTAAACACATGCACACGTGTCCATGTTATACTCCTTAACTGCATGGTTTGTGATGTCCAGATTTCCTAGTTTGGTAATAAAGGAACATTCATATTTTTTTATGAAATACTAATGGGAGAGAGAATGGACACCTTCTCTTTCTAGGAAGCAGAGTAGTTGACAATTTGCATCTCATCCCAGCTGGGAGAGTTCAGTGTTTCAAATGAATGTAACTAGATGTGAAAGGATTAATTCATTTCATATGACCCCAGCAATGGTTCAACTCCAATATTAGGGCATTTATTGGTCTGATTTTCCCATCCCATGCTGCAGATAAGTCTCCTGTCAATGAGGACTCATGTTTTTCTGAAAGGCAAGCAGCCATAGGGAGCTACTGCATTCACTGCTCCTGCTTGTGCTCTTAAATGTGCCAGCAATGTTGTGCTTTAGTTTGTTATGTCGGTTTGGAAGAGGGCAACATCATGTCTTCTACTCAGTCATATGAGGAGCCTGGGCGCAAGGCTAAGAAAACTGGTGGGAAACAGAAACATTGAAGACCAATGGCCTGTGCTATAAAAAAGTAAATCCTGACTTTAAAATCCATAAATCTTAGTTTGGGAACAGGGGAAGAAAATACTCCATTAGTTACCATGAACATCAACTTACTGTTCAAGCTGCTCAGCAATGTTTGCCCACACCATTTTTTGTGCAATGAGAAACTGAATGAATGTCTTCTGTGACACTTTTTCAGTTCCTTCTGTGGCACTAATTTATTTTAAAACCATTAATACTCCTATCCTCTTCCTGCAATGAACAATGCAGGAATATTTTAATACCGAGCAGTTAATTACCACCTGTACTATTTACGAGACAAATCACAAGACAGGTGTCTGCACAGGAAAAAAGAGACTCTTATTTCAGGGAAGTTGGTCCTCTTTGCCAGTGTTATTGGTACATCATATGAAATGTAGGATCTGAGAAGGCATAGGCAGGGCTCCACACAGTGAAATGTCTGCTTTTTACCCTGTGGTAATGAGGCTTAAACAGAAATTCAGGGAGGGCTTCTTCCTGTGAGCGTGACTCAGAGATGAGAAATAATTAGGCTCATAACTGGTGTAGCATAGACAGAAAAAATGGCTCTTGTCAGACTGATGTGATCCAAGTATTCTTGCAGCAGTGTTGTGTGCAGGTCAGTGGTGGAACTGGTCATAAAGGCAAAGCAGGATCCCCAGGACCAGATCATTGTGCAAGTCCGAGCACAGACAGAAGACATGGCACTGTAGGAACTCATTAGATCCGTCCAGTCCAAGAAATCACTTATATCTTAGTGTCCTGTGATACAGTTCAACACTAATTACCTCAGAGAAAGTGCCTTCAGGAAAACTCAGAGAGCTCTATCACAAAGCCTGATGGCCTGGGAACCATTATCCTGTTCTCCATAAGGAAGCAAAGAATTTCTTTCAAAATTCACACCCCAAACATTAAAGCACAACTTAGAACCAAAAGTGGGACAAGAACAAACTCTGAATGACTCTTCCAGTTTTGGAGTTTCTGCCTCTGAGCCTGTCAAGCCTGACAACAAAAAAGACGGTCCTTGTCATTAGATGCTGGGTTGCCTGAGGAGGTTGGAAATGGACAAGTGAGTATTTACACAGATGATAACATTCCTCATTCACAAGAAAGCCAGAGTGCACCTCCTGTGTCTCTCTGTTGTTAAACACAGACCAATGTGTACAGCAACAACATTAAAATCAGTAACAATGTTGTCAACCATGAAACTCTTCACCATAATGAAAAAAACCCAAAAGACCAGATATTCTCCCTTCCATTCAAATACCCCTCTGGATATTCATATAACACAAAATACCTATAGAAACAAGATCCCACCTTCCAGAGGCCATTGCACAGTACCATGTTGTGTGGTATTATTTGGAGATGACACATGGAATCTCTTGGTATAACACAAATTTGATTCTAAGAAACTGATGTCCCTAGATTTAAAGTCAGTAGAATATGTTGTCTGTTTTCCTGTTTAATACAAACCATAAGATGATGGCTTTCTGCTAAAGAAACACCAGTGGGATTGTGGACCTTTAAAGTTGGATTGCAAGGCCAATACAAAGCTCTTAGGTGCATGAAAATGTAAACAGTCCTGGGGCCATTAGTACAAACGCTTTTAACAGCTGCCAGAGAGTCTCAGCTTGCAATATGGTTGAGCTGCTGCACAAACACATACAAAATTACTACACAGACCAAATGATTGAAATATAACTTCCCATAATACAATCAGTGCTGGCTAATGGTTAGCATTGGTTAAAAGTCATGAACACAGATGAGAGCAATACAGCTTTGGCTGCAACTTCTGAGCTACAGTTGCCTGCATGCTGCTGCATGCCCAAGTCACTGTGCTGCTGCTGGCCTTGGCCATGCAGAATCTGAGAGTCAGAGCCACCTGGGTTGGCCTTCCTTCACAAAGTCCACCAAGCATGATCTTGAATGAGGTGGAGGAACTTGTACTTCCTTAAGGAATGTAAGGTACCAATCCTGGTTCTGCCACCTAGATCAGCCTCTGATCAGCCTGTATTTGTAAGAGGACTGTGCATCTCTAGCCTGGCCTTCCAGGACTCACTACTTACNCCCGCCATATGTCATAGCTCTTCCATTCCCTTTCATCACTGATTTATCATTTAATTCCAGGCAAGAGGCTAATTTTTTAATCTACCACACATCTCATCCTAGCTGGTGCTGTGAGGTATGGCTGATGCACTTTCTGACCATAGTCCTTTCTCAGTTACCGCACTGCAACTTTGCTGTTTAATAGAGTGACTGATGATTACAATTGCAGTTGTTTGAATTATTCAGTGTAACACAACAGTCAGATGAACTGAGCTCCTTCATCATTCACAAATGGAGGGTCTGAATTTCCTGAGAGGATTCTGTCATCCTTCAATGTTTGCCCAACAGGAGGCACGAGCACAGTTCAGCACTGGGGACCTTGCTACATTTTCACTCCTGATCAGTAGCTTGGGGGTAGCAGTTTCCAGATGATTTGTTCAGAACAACCACAAAACAAACAAATTTACCACAAATTCACTAAACAGACCCCTTGGTTTGTCATTGTTCCAGCAGGAGATGAAGTACAGGCCTTAGGAATATCAAAACTGGTGACACAGTTTTCAAACAGCTACAAGGTATTACTATGTCAGGTATGTTAGATTTACTGTTAATGCCATGATGCTTGAATTGTATCTGGCATTAATATGGATTACACCTGGTGAAGAGCTTCAGAATTAATCTCTTAAGACAGGTGACCTGAATGTCATTTTAGTAAGGAGAGGATCTCACACCCTTCAGATGCCTTATCCTCTCCTGGATGTTTTTGAGAATCTGCTCCATCTATTTACTGAACTAATTAATATGTATATTTATTTTATATATCTATATAACTTAATCTCAATAAATATAGAGTGCAGTGTGGCACGTTCCCATTATCCATACTAGTTGTGGTGGGTACAGATGGGACACGCTGTTAAGAATGAAATCCTGTACATCAGATCAAATATTCTCCAGAATCTAGCAGATAAGGTTAACTGTTGGGTTAAATCTCCAATCTTGCAAGAATGGATTTGTTTTGAATTTATACCCCAAGCACAAACTGGAGTGGGACAATTAGAGCTAAATATGACATAACTCTTGACAGAAATATACACATAGGCTTTCCGCACAAAATTTCAACCCCAAATGTGCTGAGCAGAAGTGGATCTGCATTCTTCTGGTCTTAAACTGCCTCATAACCACCAATATAATGTAGCCAGTACTAGAGACCCATATAAATTATAGCAGTTCTACAGGTATAAATTTTTGTCTCCTCTCCTGTCATCTTCAGGACATCCATCAGGCTTTGTTTAGCAGCCTCTAACAAAACAGCTGGGGTAAAGTCTTCTCCTGCACTGGCAAAAGCCTCCCTTGACTGTTTTGTTCCTTGTTATTTTTTGCCTGGTACAAGGCAGCTGATGAGGGAATGAACCCAGCCATACTCAGAATGTGTTTGGTTCCAGTGGGGCTTGTCTCTCCCATGTTATCTTAGACTCATAAATATTGATGTCAGTTATTTTTCATTCATATGACCGCATGGGGAAAGGCCCTTCTACCACCTCCTGTATTAGCATAGAGTACTCCCACGAGTACAAGTATTCTCCATTCCTTATTTGCTGTTCATGTCTTCTTCATTACTTGGCCATAGAAAAAGTTATTCTCATCTGGCAGGGGACTAAAACAAATAACATTTGATCTACCACAAGTAGCTACAAAGGGAGTGTAACAGCTGAAATTAGCAATATAATTACAAATACTGGAACGTCTTTCTCCAAAATTATGTTCAAATGTGACTAAGATTTGCTAACATTATTATAGGTCAGAATCAATTCATGAATGAAAACACAAGAAGAATAAAACAAATAAAATTCATTCAGTGATTCATTTGGAAAATGTAGGTACAAGAGCTCTAATGGCAAGTTAAAGTGGAAATAACGAAGTTTCCTGAACTGCACAGCATCTATTCCAGATACTGTCAGAGCAAGAAAATCAGCTGTGAGGCCAACATAGATTTATAGCATGCAGTTTGCTATATCAAGTTTGCAGTTGCAACCCAGCACTGTATAATTTCTAAAAGGGCTGTTAAATTCCTGAAGGAGGAATACAGTTACCAAAACTGGGATTAACAAACAGCAATTAATTAAATCTGAGTCCTAGCTGAAAAGACATCTCCTTAATGTCCTTTACGGGAGGGAAAAGGAAGGTAATGTATTTAAACGAGCTTTGAAATAAATAATAAAAACAGGCTGAGAGTGGATTTGCAATCCAGCCCTAATGCTCAGTTTGCTCCTAGTCTCCAGATTACAGGAGATTATAACGGGACAGAAAAGAACCTTTTAAATCCACCTCAGCATTGCCCTTGGAAGGAAGGAAAGAAAGAAGGGAGGAAAGAGAGAGCCTCCTTCCACTAGGAGGAAAGAAGCTCTTAATTCACAGCTTGCCAGAATAAAGGTGCTTGCTTCAGCACTGAACCAGGTTAGTTATGGCCCTAATTTACACAGCAGCGTCATCCTGGTGGAGGGGACAACACCTTTAAGTACCAATGAACAAGTGTACGTTGAAAGAATAATAATCATGAAATGAAAAGGTTACAGAAGAAAAGGTGGTAAAGCTAAATGCCTGCTTTAATTCTGCTGGGTGCCATAATATCGGGAGTTGGGAACTGCTCTTACAATATAAAATAACATTAGTGTGGCAATTAAGACTTAATGGTTTGTGGAGAGAAGTCTGCATGACTTTATAAAAACACCCAAATTAGTCTGCATTCAAGTTTTACTTTGCTCTCACTTTTTTTTTTCTGGCTGTATTGTCACATCCCTCAAAGGCAGAATCCTCCTAAAACATAGGAAAGCAATGCCAGAGGCATCAGAGAAGCTTCTTAGTTTGTATATATGGGTATAATTTCAAGGACACTTCTGCCAAATTATCCCCACTGATGGATCTGGCCTAGGGTGCTATGAACAAAATTGCTGACCTAGAAGATCTCATTTGCTCGACCAAGCAGACAAAAACAAATTACTAGATGGATGTTGGCCTGGTCTTCTGTTCACAACATGTTGACCTCTCTTAAGCCGCATGAAATGGGCACTTAGAAAAGCATGACTCAAATGAGAGCATTTTGATTGGATTCAAACAGCACAAATTCTGTCAGGACTTTCTCCTGTCCCCAGGATATAATCCAGATTTCTGGGAGAAAATCTGCATGGTTTTACAGTTAATTCATTTTCCCAGGGGTACCTGCCACCATGATAGAAGGGTGCTAATGGCCTGGCAGTGTGGGGCATGATGGGAAAACCTGGAGTGAGAGCACGTGGAAATTTCTCAGTGGGAGGCAGGCAAAGAGGGGACTTGTTTTTTCGTGGGTTTTTTTTTTTTTTTTTGCAGTCAGCTGCATGGCACAAGATTCTTAACATCTGCTAAAATGAGTTTCTTCAATTGTCTTTATATATGATTTGCTTTCAGCACAGTAAACAAACAGTAGGCTAAAGAGTGTATACAAATTCAGCACCAGAGCAAAAGTAAAACCACACCATCTCCATTCTCATCTGACTCCTGCACAGTTCTGATGTCTGAACACCAGATTTACACATAGTCCTCAGCTCACTGGTAACAACAGCAGGACTCCAGCTGATTTTCTTGGGCATTTCCTTAAACTTAGAGCAAGAGCTGACATAAATGAAGTATGACATCGCCTCTTCATTGATGTCTCTTCCTTTTTCTGTCAAACACATTCAAATTTTCTGTTTCAATTTTTTGTGCTTCTTACTTCTGGTAAATATGTTTATAAGACTATATTGTCTCTGTCTGAAGCTGAAAGCTCAGAGACCAGATGGTCTGTATTGATCCATGTACTGACAGTGCAACTCTTCTTTCAATTCCAAGGGAGAGTTCAAACGACCCCTTTCCTTTCAGCATACCCTTTATGTAGGTTTGGTGTGAAACAAAAAACCATACATATGTGCAGGGTGGAGTTTTTTTGCTTTCTTCCACTATGCCTATGAAAGTATGCAGCAAATAGGAAGTGTTTGTTGTGGTTTTAGCCCTAACTGGCAGCTAAGCCCCGTGCAGCCACTCACTCACTCTCCCCCAGCCTTATGGGTTGAGATAAAAACAGTTTAATAGAACAAACAACCACCACCACCACCACCAATAATAATAATATGATAACAACAATAATACTAAAAAATAATTATGAACAGCACCATTTCTCACCACCCAAAGTTGATGCTGAGAAAGACCACATCTGCCCAGGCTCTCAGCCCCCCCCCCCGTTATGAATGTAATATCCCCTTGGCCCGTTTGGGTCAGCTGTCCCCTTCCAGCTTATTGGGTGTCCCCCACCTTCTTATTGGCAGTTCAGTAGGAGAAGCTGAAAAGTGACTGCATGGCAACAACTAAACATCAGTGTGTTGTTGACATGATTCTCATCCTAAATCCAAATGCCAGCCCTTCACCTGCTGAAACCAGGACAGTCTGGAATAAACTCAACTCTGATAAATAAAACTATGCATGCATTCGTACATACATATTCATGTACACACACACAGATAATAATTAACACACTGTCAGTCATTTCATTCTTCTGTACCAAAGCAAAGTGGCCAAGGTCACAGAAAGAGACAGTGTCAGAGGTGAAAGACTGAACACCAACACACTGCACTGACAGCGCTCCCCTTCCCGTGCTGATTGCACTGTTTCTTCCTTACTATGTATCAGAGACTACATTCACCTCTGCTTCCTTTCCACCAAATGTATTCCTCATTTCAGAGACAAGAACTTCAGACTTTGGCCCAGTGATACTTTCAGTATCTTTTCTTTCTTCATTTCTGTGGTGACTAGGTACCTAAAAAGTTCCAGGAGCCAGGGTCCTAGGCTTGCTGCAAGACCAGCATGAGTTTGGTCAGTCTGAGACAGGAAAGCAAGAATACAGCAAGGTGGGCAGGAGAGGCAAACATATCAACTTGTGGGTGCTCTTTGCATAGGTCTCCTCACCTTCACATCTCGTACATACCTGTTACTACATGTCATCACGCCCCTGCAGGCTCCTTCATGTACATCTATGATGCTGTAGGGAGTGGGAATTCTACAGTGTTCAACTGAGATGGAGGGATGCTTTTTAGGACAGCTTCTCCCTGACAAGTCTCCTGCTTTGTGGCCATGAAGCACCTACCCATTTTACACTCTTTTCATCTTTGGAGAGTGTTTTGTAGAGGTACCAGCAAAGCCTGCTTGCATGTTGAGACTGGTTTACATCATTTTCCCATGACTTTCTTCCCTTCCACACTGTGGGGCAGAAAAGTGAAATTAAACTCAAGAGCAACAAGTGCATTTCATCGGTGTTGGGTCTTTAAGTCATCCCCAGCTGGTGCACTGGAATTTGATTATTTAATTAGGGAGATTATCCCTTTCTCAGATACACCTTTTAACATGGTATTCTGCTCTTCATCCCCTCTTCTGTGTGGGAAATGTAGTCTCTTAAAGTGATATATGGTTATATATGGCAAATGTATTTAAAGATGCCTCTAAAGTGGGAGGGAATTCTGTATTAAATACCAAAGAATTGTGCTCCTGATTTTGTGTTCTGAACCAAGGGAAACAAAGTAGGTTTACCCAACACAATCACCTGCAAATTACTTCACAGGGGTCCTAGTAGAGGGGACAGAAGATTCAGTTAGTCTATAGTATCATGAAAGTACTTAGCTGAGCAATGATAAGTACAGTCTGATGCCCCATGCCCAGCCCTGAAGCACACTGCTGACAAAGGATAAACATACACAGCTTGTCTTTAATGCAGCAGTAGCCATTCACGCAGAAATATAATGATTTGTTTATCCATTGTACCACAAAACATGGATTACCTGGAGAACTCTCTCCTGTCCCTTGGGTTAATGACCATGTTATTGTATCATATTTGTCGTCACACAGTATCGAATCCAGCAGTATATTTTGATCTATCTGAAGAGCTGGACTTGATGCATGAATCAAGAAGCCCACTGTCCTAACAGGAGCGACTCACTAATCAAACCTTTTTCATGTTTTTTCAACTTTGCATTCTGATTATGCTCTTGTTAGGTCAGAGAGGGCCTTTACAAAGGTATCTAAGCCACCTATTTGTGACGACAATTAAAGACTAAGATTTACAAAAAACATCTAGATTATTCTGTCTGATTGCTTTTCAAATCTCTAAATCCAGGAGGTGATGCACAAAATATTTATTTAACACTTTAGAAATCTCATTGTTCGTATATATCTCTCTCCTGGTCTCATTTGTCATGTCTTCAATGCTGTAGGAATAGAAAGACCTCAGAAAACTGTCTTACCTTCCTAGTTTTGGGCCACAGTTAGCATTGCTGTTCTGTTGAAGCAAGGGATTTTATTTCCCCTCTAAGACAGAGATCATAAACACACTTAATATTTGTGGAATAGCTGACTTGACAGAACAATTAATGATCAAAATAAAAAACTAGCCTATTTTCAGGTTCGAATCATGGGTCTTTGATCCCATGATCTTCTAGCACTGACAGACCACATGCAATATCCTATGTTAAAAAAAAAACCCGTGAGAAATCAGTTCTTCATGGAAAAAGAGAGCCTACTTTAATTACTGCCAATAGGCTGTGACCTTGGAATTCTTAGTATATTTTAGTTTTACAAGCTGTTCAGACACCGGATTGATGAGGAGAGAATAAGCACCTAGGCTGAATCCACTAAATTATTAAGGCTGAGTTCTAGCTGAAAATGTTTCAGTGAAAATATTACACTTTTCATTTAGGTAAATAATGATTGGATCTGCAGCTACTATTGTGGGCATAAAAATTCTAAGGGCTGTCACTCTGGGCAAAAAAATGGACTCAGTGTCACTGATTTTTATCATGACACTGCTATATTTGGTGTCTTTCATAAAGGTTCTATACTTACATTACTCTGACAGTTTGTCAGGTTCTATTAAAAAAAATACTTTTTACTCCTGACTGAGGCAAAAAAACCTCTTGACTAAATTTGAAAGACACAAGGTAGTTCAAATACCAAAGTTATGATTTTAGCACTCTAATATCTTGTGCTTGGGTTGAATAAGTCTCAGTAATGATTTTTTAAAACTTGGGGCCATCCATCCTGGTATCAGACAGGGTCAGATGGAAACCATATCTTTTCTCTCTTCAGAATAAAGCCAGGTTTAGATGCAGTATGTTGGCTTTGTCCTTTATAGCCCCTAGCAGATTGACATAAAGATATAGGACACAGAAACTAGAGATTTCAAGAGACCCACTAAGTCCTTTCCAGGCCTGCTAGGGAAACCCATCACTGGGTATTTTCCAAGGGTGCATTCAGACCAGTTCTGAAAGAGGAAAACAGTGTGTTAGCCCATTAGCTCTCACTGTCAATTAGATGTCACCTCTCAGCTGAATGTCAAATGCAGCACCTGCAGCTCCTTACCTTGCTGAGAGCTCCAGAATCCGTGCACCCTAAGCCACTAAACTGGATAGCATCCATCCTCCATGATGATGTCACAGGATTTTAAGGGGACAGAAAAAGGTTTAAGGTTAACCAACCTCTTCCGAAAGATTACAAATAATAAGATGAGGCAGGCATGTGAAAAGATGCTGCTGCAAGATTCCCCCTGCAAGTGGGGAAGAGAGCAGGGGAGCCTCTGGCCTCTCCAGCGTCATGGGTGTCCTGGGACAACCCTGCTGATGGTGAGCAGGCGCTGGCATGGGGAGAGATGGGTTTGTACTGCAGGTACGCCCATGTCTGGCTCTCAGAGCCATCTGCTCTGAATTAGACTGGATTAAAGACACAGCAAAGTCAAAATCCTTTCTTGCTGTTTGTGTGACATAGATTTATCTCATACGTTTTAGAGGCAAGTGCTGACTTGCTCACACACTAGGGAAAGGCAGTTAACAAGAACAGCTTAGAAAGCCAGGTTAAAAAAATATAACAGTCCCCCTAAATGAGAGATGACAATTTGGCAGGAGGTCTTTGTTTTGATAGCCCCAGAACAAAGCAAAATATCAGGGTAAGTACCAAAAGCTCCATGCAGGCAGGCAAAGCAGTCAGTATGAATAGCACTGGATTCATAATCGCTTTACAGAGAGGAAGGGTACATAAGGGGAACAGGCAAATCTGAGGCAAGATGTCCTTAAGCACCATTTCCATCACATCTCTAAAGAAGACTAATATCCTTTTTCTTCTTGACTTTCCTAGGTGCTTCCCTTACCATGGGAGCATAAAAATAAAACAACCCCCCCAAAAAAAACAACAACAACACCCACAATAAAAAAAAAAAGTCTGTAGATCAAGCTTGTGGTTAAGAAGGTTTCATGAACCTGTACTTTTGTCCAGATCATCACTATTTTTATTTATTTTTGCATATTGAGCTCTGAGAGGCTGTCCTGACCCCCATTCTCATTACTTGGTGCAGCTGCCCAGCACTCAGGTTTGTGCAGTAGTAGATGTGTGTACTTACACCTATATAATGTCCCTTTGGTGGAGGTAACTTTCTCTTGTTCCTTTTCTAAACAGCTGCTGGCTTTGTTTTAGGGGTGCTAAATGAAGCACACTGGAAAGCAAGGGAACAGTGAAACCATGTGTATCTAACAAACGTGTTGTTAGTTTAGAGAAATGTTTAGAGAAACTAAAACACTCCAGTTCCAAGTGAAACCAAGTTCTGTACATGCTTTCTCAAATAATATACAGACTGAGTTTTTTTTTTTTTTTTCCATGTTACTTGCACCCACACTTCAATTCTCTGAAAATGAAAGATCTCTTTGCCTTTCCAGTGTTTGGGAGCAGAGTGAGAATTGTGAACCTGGTACCATGCAAGAGAATGGAGCAAGGTTAGAACAAACAAAAATGAAAAGGGTTAACAGAAATGCAGAGACTAAGGATTCAGAAAAAAAAACATAAAAGGAAAATACAATGCCTTTCATTCCAGATTCTGAGTAAAATTGACCTTCATCAGAGAAGATACATCAGTGTTGTACGAGGAAGGTTAAATGATTTACACAGTCTCAAGGAAATTTTGAGGGATGGGATACTGAGCAGTTTAACAACAGTGAAAATTACAAGCAATTAAAGACAATGAAATTATCCTAGACGTATACCTTATATTGACCAGAATTGAAAGGCCATTTCAGATAATTTTTGTCAGGAATTACTGACTAATAAAGTAAAAAATAATTTATGTGAGTAGACCATTCCTCCTAAGGTTTTTTACACATTTTGTTAAAGTAAAATATTGCAGAACTGTCAAAACAGAGAAATCGAGCTCCTTTTCAGAAATTAAAGACATCATAGGTTTTAAATTTAATTTTTTTCTGTTATGAAATTAAAAATGAACAAAATTCAACAACAAAAATAAAGATTTTTTTTAATTTGCATTCCTGTTGGAAAGAAACGGCTGTTTTTTTTCAGTATTAAATTTTCATAGACCATGAAATCTGCTTTCTATATATTATTAATAATAAGATCTGTATGGCTAATCAATCTTATTCGTGTCAGTCCCATCATCTTTGGCATAAAAGACACCATACTTCCAAAAGCTCTAATTTTATATGTCCCTTAAGACTATATCATCCACATGACAGCTTTTGGCAGACAGTGTGTTTTACTATGCGGTTTGTTTATGCTGCAAAGCTTAATAGAAACTATATATTTAGCATATGTTTTGGCTGGTCCACACATTGTTTGAACAGCTCTTTATATAATATAATTAAACTAGTAAAAAGTAGTGCAGTCAAATCCTTTAAGTATGATATTCAGATTTTATGATTTTTGTGGCTGTCAACATCTTCTGATTTACTTCTGTATGGGCTCTAGTAGTGGTAATGTGCAGGTTTCTCTGCATATTATTGCAATATAGTGAAGTTAACTGTCTTACTTTGCAAAATACTGTTGTCACGTTCCTGCCAAATTCTCAGAATAATCCTGGAAATGATGATAAAAATATTCCTGGATTCTGTTCATACTTGGCATCTGTACTTGTAGATCAAACAACAAAGTTTTGGAGAATATTTCCTGTATTTTATGGAAAGAAGCAAGCAATTTGCCTGTTGTGATACTTTAATTACCTACATGAACCCAAGATCATACATAAGAGGTGCACACAATGATGTCAGATGCATACAGAGTACATCAGACTGGATCAGAGCAATGTCGGTCTAGCCTTGCTATATCATCTCTGACATTTTGACAGTGGTTTCACAATAGCTCTGTCATTTTAAGCTAGATAGAGTCCTCTTCACAACAAATTATTTCCTACAGGTCTTATAGGCCTGGCTCAAACCACCAGTGAACTGATCACTGAGCTTTTTTTACAGTGGGGAAAAAAACCAATGCACTCATGCAAGACTTTCTGAGTGACATATAGGAGGAAAATAAAGGGAAGATCAGATTGTCTCTTCCATTGAGCTCTGTTTACAGGCACTATTGGAAATTCCTGTGGTCTGTTGCTAATTCTGTTAACTGGTATTTCATGATTATATGCTTAGTCATCTGTTACTTAAGACAGATGATCGTCGTCGTCAACAGCTCTTAATAAAATTAATACATGCCTTTCTGGAGGTCTTTCTTAATTACTAGTCTCGTGACTTCTCTGTAATCTTTTTGATTCACCTCCTCCTGTGTGTTTCTCTGATCTGGCTGTTCCTGCCAGTGCTGACTGCTATGTGGCTAAGTGATACCATTGTCACTACCAATTACCCTGGCAGGGAGTTCAGCCGAAGGCTGTCGTGGACCTAATGAGGTGTACCCAATCAGGAGAAAAATGCAGCTCCATTTCCATCCCCTGGGTGGTAACTACTTTGTAAGAGTGATCAATTCTTGCTTAGGTTAAGAACTGAAAATAAACAAACATGCATAATTACCCTGTGTGATCTCCTGCACCGCCAGAGTGGGGAGGGAATTGAGCAGCGAGAGCAGCATAGGGGCTGAGTCCTTTAGCATGTTCAGCTGCTGGGATAGCAGCATCTGTCTTTGCTATTTAATACTTGCATTTGTACACAACAAGAAGGGACATTAGGCTTCATTCTGCAGTTATGAAAAGCAATCAAAACCTCCCACTGAGTTCAGGGAGAGAAGAAGCTAGTGCCGTGCCAGGACATAGTGCTGTGACATGCTTTTTAGATGAGGCTAGAGCAGGAGCACCATTAGAAAAAAGCACACGATAAAGAGGAGTGGAGCACTTATGCGGGGATTCATCTTAACTACTTTGAGTCATCTAAAACTTAAGTACCTAGTTTATATTAGTCATTTAGGTTGCCTCTGCAGCCATTGTGCAGAGAGAGGGATACACTTCAAGAGGCCGATCAACCCTTTCCACTCCACCAGCAGTGTACAGGGGTGTCTTTGACAGAATTAGGATGATTTTTCTCAAATATTGGTCATATAAACTCTTTGGGTGGCCAGCAGCAACAAAGACAGTGAAATACTTCTAGGCACTACTGAAAATCTAGCTCTAGTCAACAACCCACGCACTCTTTCCGTTGCTTTTAACTTGTTAAATAAGTCCATATTAACTGAGGTATATATTAATACTGTCATTAACACTGATGGGCTACTATATACAGAAGATGCCTAAACCTGAAGGTACCGTGGAAAAGTATGCAAGCAGTGATGAGCATTGCATCTTTGATCTTTCATAGCAATTTACCTATTGGCACTTGTTGCTGGGACTGGAGGTTGGCCCAATCCTCCTCGCAAGCTCAAATTCACTCTGTGTAGGGAGAAACAACAGGAATGCACAAAATACAATCCAGCTAACTTCTTAGAGGCCTATTATACCCTGGGAGAAAAATTCTCTTTCTTTGTTGAAGTCAGGAAAAATTTGACAGAGAGTAAGACAAACTCCTAGTAAGTGGCCTTGCTATAAATCCCATTTACCAACAGTCATCTTTTATAGAGTAGTACAGATGTTTGCAAATGTTGCATTGAGACAGGTTTAATTCACAAAGTTTTATAAGTGGGTTGGGTTTTTTTTGTTGTTGCTGTTTTTGTTTTTGTTTTTTTAATACCAATGTTATTAAAAACAATGGGGAAAAAAAGAGAGAAAAGTAAAGCCTCATCAGGAGTCATTGCCAGATGAACATGCCCACTGTGTTCTCTAGAGCACAGAAGATTATGACAGTGACGGCAACCATCACCATCCTTGTCATGCAGCGCTTTGCACTTTCAATCAGGACCTACTCCAGATCCTATGGGCTGTTCACATTCATGAGAGTCTTCATGCTGCCTGCAACATACTTAGTTGTGCAAGGGCATAGAACACGGGTTAGCATTAAGCTTTTGGGCACGAATTACATTAGAGAATCCTATCTAGGTAGCAAGATGACCACTGTCTACTTTGCTATATTCTAGATTTTGTTTTTCCCTAACATAAACTAAAAGCCCTAAGATGAACTATGGAAAGGTGCAGGAAGGCAATGAATGTTGATGGCAACTGCATCCCATAAGATTGTATGATTAGTATGTGAGCTTGTGGGTACAAGGCTGTGAGTGAAACCATGTGAGACTAACAGAATGAAACAATGGAAAAAATACTGCCCAGGCAGATTGGGAAATCACAGTCAGAAGAGCCCAGGTAAACAGCTACAATGAGCAAAGGCAGGTTGAAGAGCAGCAAAAGAAAGTGCACAGCTTTAAAGTGACTTCAGTACGTAATGTGCTGTGCAGGAACAGAATGCACAGCATTCTTTTGGCTGGAGATTTCTATATTCCAGAATTACTTTTCCTTCAAGTTGGAGCAAAAAAATACCAAACCAAAATCCAAAAAAACCCACTGTACCAAACACGCTGTGTTTTATTCTGAAAGATGCTGTGATCTGGCTTCCAAAGTTTCCAAACAACAAATGTTTATATTTTCAATTCAATTAAAATTGACAAAAGTGTCCTATTTTCTTTCCCTCAAAATTAAATTTTAAGTGTCTTTTTGTAACACTTTCTATTTGTTTAAAGTAAAATGAAAACTGGAAAAAATATTTGTCACTTTCATTTCCACACTTAAAAATCAAATCATTGAGCTGAAATCAGCTTTAATGAAACAACTTCTGTAAAGAGGGTTGCTATAATGTGAAAATACTGAAACATCTCTTTGAAGCTTATTCTTTTGGCTTTCACACTTGCAAATTTTTCACTTCATGCTTCCCCTTAGCCACCTGCATCAGACCTTCAGATACAAAATTACACCAGCACAGATACACATCCTACTTTTCACTGTTGATGCTTTTTCTTCTGATAATGTCCTCTTTCCTTTGTTCCCTGCCTTCCTGTCAAATTCCCTTCCCTTTCTTTGTTGCTCTCACAATCTCTTCTGCTTTTTTTCAACATGTCCAAGGCAAAAGACTCTCAACACGTAATTCAGAAATGGCTATCTATATGTGTCATGGAAATAAGAATCTATCAAGACTTTCTAATGTCATGGTTTCGCCCCAGCTGAGAACTGAACACCATGCAGCCACTCTCTCTAAAATGCTGGAGGTGAAAGGATAGAAAACCAACACAGAAAGACAAACCTCACAGGTTGGGATAAGAGTAGTTTACTGGGACAGTAAAGAGATAGCAAAGATAGGACTTCATAATAAAATATATGAAAATGGTCATACAGGATATGATTTCTCACTGAACCACACGCCCCAGGCCATACAGCTCAGAGCTGTCCTGCAACCGGATCATTCCCAAAACCACACGTCCTGAAGCCGTGCCCTCCTCCCCCACCGGTCACCCTTTATATTGAGCATGACATAACTGGCATGGAATACTCTCTTTGGCTGGCTTGGGTCACCTGTTCTGGCCGTGTCCACTCCCAGCTTCCTGGGTGCCCCCTGCCTTCTTGTTATGGAGAACTGAGAAGTCTTTGACTGCTTGACAGCAACTAGAAACATCAGAGTGTTATCAGTGCTGTTCTCATCCTTACTCCCAAATATAGCATTCCACCAGTTGCTAGAAGGAAAATTAACTCTACCCTAGCTGAAACCAGGATTACTAATTTCCATGAGAAATCTGAGCAGGTTGTCTGTTCCCTCTAAGGAGTATGCTAGTCAATGCAATCCTTCATCTCACAGGAATAGACTTCTGCCTTCTCACCCAGCATAGAGCTGAGGTCAACAGACCTACTGCCTTCCCTCAGAAGCTAAGTGGTAAAGCTGTGTTATTCTTCCCCTGAACATTTCAGATTTTCTTCGTATAATGTCCATAGACAGAGAAGAGAGACGTGGCCATTGGTTAATAGGTCAGGAAATCATAACTGAATCAAAACATTCTTATCTTGAATGATTACGTTCTCCAACACTGCACAAATGAGTAATTCCATTTTGTCCATTGGGGGATGATGATTTCAATGGCGTATGTGAATCCCCTGATGTTTGAGCAGATTGCATGACATGTACTCTTTGCCAGATAAACCCTGTTTACAGAGAGTTGAAAACCAACCCATGATGGAAACCCAAGATCACACATTTCCAGAAACCCGTTCTTCCATGTTACTTACAAAATGTTCTAGCTCTTCAACCATGTTTTACAAAATTCTTTTGCTGGACTCCAAGTCTGAGAAGAAGACCTTAACTGTGTTTCTACTCTCACAAAAAACACTCAGTCATTATCAGTCATGACTCATCTTAACTGGCCATAATCCACTGTGAAGGCATAATGCAAATAAAAACTTGACTCAATTTATACATGAAAGAATGCTTGCTATTTAGTAATACGTTCAAAGAAAAGAGAGAAAAAGAAAAAGATCTGGAGATTTGCAATTAACAGACTGTGTTCAATATTTTAAATAAGTTTGTTGGAATTATAAACTATGCACACAGTAATAACATAGTTGATGCAGACCTTGCAAAGTGCAAGTCTATGCTTTATGAATCAATCATCACAGCCTGGAGCAAGGGGGAAAATAAACTTCCAGCAAGCAGGTGAATGAGAAGTACTTTCAAGCATATGAGGACAGTGGTACCAAAATAAGCATCATTTATCTCTACACCTACAATGTGGCAACAGAGAAGTCTGATTCATCTGCAAGGTTACCGTCTTCTAGTATAATAGGTGTATTACACTCTAGAAAACGCAGTGCCTCTTAGTGGATGCTTTGCATATTGCAGTCAGGTACCACCGTTTGGGTCACGTCTGTACTGAAGGCTTAGTATCAGTTTGCGTGCTGAGTCTCTGGCTCCATCGCAGGAGCTTGGTTCAGTCATTCTCCTCGCTTATGGATATACTAGATCAGATTCTTCACCATAGGGGTTATCACCAGACATGTTGGTGCACTTTTTCTTGTAAGGCAAAACCATGAAGTTCAGAAAAGTCCAGTCACAGAAATAAACACTTTGACTATAAGAAATTAGGAATTAGCTCATCAGATACCTGCCAGAGTTGCTAGGTCATGTGGTGCAGCCAAAAGGGCATGTGTGATCTTGTTCTCAATTTCACCTCTGAGCACCAAGATGATCCCGTGAGCACCTTGCTCACAGTGCCACACATGCATATAACCCTTTTGCTAAAGCTGCCTGTTTTAGCATTTCAAATGGCCGGTGTAGGAAATGCTTCTGCATTATTATGCTTGCTATCCTGCTCTACTAGGTGTTCAGATTGGCTCAAAAAAGCAGCTTTAAATGAATGCACGCTGGAAGATCGGAACAAAAATCCAAACCAGAAAGATATACATTAATGCTGTGTTTGCCATAAACAAAGAAATGTCTTTTTCTTTTCATACCCTCAATGGGTCTTATGGGTTAAGGCTAATGAAGAAAAAAAAAAAAAAAGGGAGACAAGGAAACATATCTCTTCTAAAAAGGCACAGCACATGCCTTTCCTCTGTAACATGCTACATCTAAAATGAACATAAAATGTCCTCTCCTTCAACAGACAGCAGGTCCTAGAAATGCAAAGGTGCAAATCACAGAAAAGTGGTCACATCACAACACCTGGGATTTACTTACATCACAACAGTTGAGGAACTGGTGTTCATAAAGCATACACAGACTTGTCCATCTCTGTTCAGAAGAATTCTTTCACTACAAATAATTACTATAATGATACAAAGTTTTGCAATTTGAAGTGTTCTAATTGAGAAATTTCAGAAAGATTTTGAAAGAGTAATAAAGGCTTATTTTTCCCAATGTACTTGAGAGAAAGTAGAGAAAACAGGTGTAATTGATTCACTGAATACTGCTAAAAATTAAACCTTTTCAGGCCGTAATTTATTCACAAGGTAATCTTTTGGTTCTTTTCTTCTGTCAACCTCCTTACTTTTCTGATGAAGATTTGAACTATGACCATAAAAAAACAATGCTAGACAACTTAGTCCTTCATTAAAAAAAACAACAAACAAACAACAAATCAAACACAACACCTTCCCACAAAATAAAAATATAAATTTAATCAAATTCCATTTAAAAATTATTTTAATGGTCCAGTATTACATTCTGCAAAAAAAGGAACAGAGAGAATACCCTTGGTTTCTGCC
The DNA here is from genome assembly GCA_013399135.1 of Heliornis fulica. Classification (NCBI taxonomy): domain Eukaryota; kingdom Metazoa; phylum Chordata; class Aves; order Gruiformes; family Heliornithidae; genus Heliornis; species Heliornis fulica. The sequence continues at coordinate 41,411 of VXBZ01001724.1, read as the reverse complement.
CAAAGTGAATATTTAGACAATCTAAAATGTTACATTAGCAAGGGTTCCATCAGGTATCCAAACAAGCCGTTTATATTCATTGTACTTCATACATATTGTCTTGCATGGTGATGGTGAGGCTCTGAATTTTTATGTAGTCATTGTTCCAAAAGCATGAATGTTACTGTACAACCACAACATGTGCATTACTTTTCACCTGCATAGCATCAAACACCTCAGAAGCTGTGTAAGCAGTACTTTCCTTTCATAGATGGGATAACAGAGCACCCAGAGACACACAGCAGCACAGATGAGGAGAACACAGCCCCAGTAACTTCCCATAGTGACACAAGCCTGGACTTGTACAGTTAATTTTCAGATTGAACTAAGAAAGGTAAGTGAAAACTCTCAACAGAGAGTAGGGAAGGAAAAGGAGGGGAGGGAGAGAGAGAGAGAGAGATACATACACATCTGGAACACAACTGAAGCCAGCTCATCCAAGATTGGATTTATCTCACTGATGATATTCATAAAATGGGATGCTCTGAATACCAGCCAATTTTTGCTTTTGACCACACTCTTGTCTAGACCAGTGATTAATATTTTTAGCACATTGAGAACACATGGTCACATCAATGCATCTGAATATTGTGACACTGGATAGCTCGCTCTCAGATATCTTAAATCTACTTCTTTCATTTTAACTAATCCTGGTCACAAGTCCTGGGCTGAGGATTGACGTAAACTTTCCCTTAGTAGTCCTCTTCAGTGCATATCTCAATGTCTTTTAAAACCAGGGTATGCTGTAGGCAACATGACATTTCAAGTGCATTGACATAAATTCTGTGAGGTTTGCAAGCCACATAACACTTCAATTTGTTTTATTCATATATTAGTATCTGGTTTACTTTAACAACCGTTTACTGAGTTTTACATTCTGAGAAAGCACTGAAGTGTCAATCACAGGTCCCTACAATCCTCAGAGTTAAGATATGCAACATCCAAGAGATATGTGTAAATTGGAGCATTCAGTCACATACTCTGTTACTCTGACAGGGATTCTTCTCGTTGGTTTGTTATATCAGGGTACAGAAGGAAAGAGCTGGCAGCGCAAGGTTACTCTTTTCTTTGAAGAGTTGTGGCAGTTGTGGGAGGTCTCTAATTAGTAGAAGAAAGAAAAATATTACAGATATCTTCCCAAAAGTGTCATGGTTTTGCCTGAGCTGGCAGCTAAGCAGCACACAGCCACTTGCTCACACCTGCCCCCAAGAGGAGATGACAATGAGAATGGCGAGGGAAAAAAAAGCGCCAAACCATAAAAAGCCAAACCATAAAACTTGCAGGTTGAGATAAAGACAGTTTTATAGGATAACAAAGGTAGATAATAATAATAATAGTAACAGTGATAGTAACGGTAATAAAATGAGTGATGCATAAATGAAATTGTTTACCACATGTGGAAGGAAAAGGCCAACAACCCAATGACCATTCTGTTTCCAAGCAGTGATCCTACCTCCTGGCTAGTTTCCCCAGTTATCTCCAGAGCATGCTGTTATATGGCATAGGATGTCCCTTTGGCTGGTCTGGGTCAGCTGTCCTGTCTCCCAGCTTCTTGTGCATTTGTCAGGGTGCGAGGAGTTGAAAAGTCCTTGACATAGCATAGTCATGAAAACTAGGAGCTTACAGGAGCTAGGTAGATCCTTTGGGCTGGCAGGGAAGAAAGCAGGGCAGCCTGAGAGGCACCAGGGTAGCCTCAGCCCTAAACATTGAGCATCTCCCTGGGTATGGGACAGGTCATGGGTCTGTGGGTGGGCCTGGCTTGGTGTGGCCCATGGGCAGGCAGGCCAGGGCTTTGGGGAACTGCAGCCCAGTCCTGTTACGGTGTTGCAGGGGTTGGCCATGGGGCTCTGGGCCATAGGAAGGGTCAGAGGAACCCTGGAGGAATGGTCAAGGCCAGACAGTGCTGCCACTGCTCTGAAGGGCCTGGCAGAGCAGATTACTCTGGAAATTGTGGAGGCCTTTTACAGTGAGGGAGGCTCTGACTTAAAAAAAAATAATTCTAGACACAGCACAAATAGGTAGCCATTCCAGTGCTGCTGCAAAGCTGTAGTGACTAGGCCAAAGACCATGTCTCCTTGGAAATAAAAATCAATGAAATTATCCTGGGCTTGGCCAAGAGGAGCCAGTGGAATAACAGCTACAACAGTAACAATCACAAAGTCAAACTTGGCTCCATTCATTTATTTGGGGACCCTCCCCTGAAATCCAATGGTGATATCAAACCAAACCCCTGAAAACCCTTCTGCTAGTTACTAGAAAAATGTCAGACCTGGAAGATAGAGCATCAGACAAGTTACTTCAGGAACTGCCTAAAATAACCAGCAAGACATATCATGGACAGGGAAGCAATTTACATCATAATGTTCTGAGTTGACATCTCCAGAATGAGAAAGAACTTTAGTGTTTGCTACTGATTACTGTGAATCTAGTTAGTTTCAAGCCAGAAACCTAACTTGGAAGTCTTCACAGACATTCTCATTGCATGCCCAAAGATCAGTTTATGCTTCATTCTGTCAGTAATTAAATGTGGATGAAGTGAGAGCCAAACAAAAAGAACAAAAGCCCCATGGTGGAGAGCAGAGGATCTTCTGCAACATACGCTACACAAAATGAACACAAAATGGCAACATCCTCCAGCAAACATTTGTAAGTTTAAAGATGCAACACACAGAAAATGAAGCCATAATTGTTCCCAACAGTAGCAACATAAGACATAGCTAGCAATCACCTGAACCATCTGCTCCCCCCAGTAGCAGCTTCTAGCAAAGGCATGAGACTGAAAGATCCTATCACTTCAGGCATATACTCAATTCACATTGGCAAATGGCAGTAAAAATCAAGTGTTTTCCTCTGAACTTGAACATGCAGGAGATTTAACAGCAGGATTACCCACAGAAAATACAAAGATAGAAATTGTATTAGTCATGAAAGTCTCTGCAGCACAAGCCCAGTCGTGTTTAACGCAAATGCTGACAACACTGATAAGCACATTTTCTCCTTACAGTCAGAATTTATAACCTGAAGTGACTGTTATAATGGAAAAGTAAATGATCCCCTAATACTAAAATCAATCTTGTGAGAAATAACCTGAATAATGAGTTACATTTGCAAGAGATGAAATTAAGACAAGAACAGTTAAATAAGGATCTAAAGGAACAGATAGCATTTAGTATGGTGTTTGGAACCTGAATTAGGCTTTAAAATGTATGCAGAGACAGAGAAAGAAGGGGAAAATGTAGCAGAGACCTCAGATAAAGATGAGTCTTTTGACAAGAAATAATCAGAAGAAATGTCAGATTTGTGTTATTTGAGGAAAATCCCAATTCAAATAGAATTTTTGATACAACTAGCTTTTAGAGCTTGGAACTATAGGAGGATTTCCATTTGCAGTATAAAATACTCCAAAATGCTTACAGCTCAAATCAACATGCTGCACATGTGATTAGAAATTGTGTCTAAGATCATGCTGAAGCAGAGGACGTGGAACCAGGCTAATAGCATAACTTCGGGTCTTTTGCCCGTTTGGTGCCTCTCACTAATGGATGGACTTCACCCATGCAGCAGTACAATAACAGGAAAATATTATCCTCATCTTAAAGGATGAGGATAATATTTTCCTGGTATAGAATAGTTCTGTATAGTCAGCTAGAACACTAACAATTAACTGAAAGCATTTATTGTGCAGGAGGAGAATATAGGATTCTGCAGTGGGATCCTGACTATAAAATCCTATGTGAAGTACACAAATAGCAACAAGAATAAGGCATATTGGTGTTCGCCATTGATACGTTAGGTACCACTGTCCTTGGTTTCCATGCAGGTTTAGTAAAACTTGGAGCCTATAGTCCTACCAAAAATTGAAGCATATGATGATGGGATTTATCTCATCTTACTGCATATGTCTACAGTGTGACCGTTTTATATGCAATATGACAAAATAGGGTATGATTCAACTTGCACTAAAGCAGATGATGAATTCAGGTCAGAGAACTGCTGTTACTGAAGTTTGTGTTCTCTTATTGTCCACAAAATGAACTCAGTAGAATTATTTCAGATGCTACATCAGACACCTATGCTGCAAATGTCCTGAGAAGCCTCGGGCACCAGGCACTGAAAATTAAACCCTAGGCAAGATGCTCTGGTCATTAGCAAGAATTAAAAATAAAGAAAATAATTACACATTGGCAGTGAAATGAAGGATGACATAAAAGATCTTATCTACTGTTTCCATATTTACCTATTCATCCACTGTCTATGTACTTACCTAGTTTACAGAATCACAGAATGTTAGGGGTTGGAAGGGACCATTCAGAAAGATCATTCAAGGCCATTACTGAGAGGTTAAACAGTGGGAATGAGCCACAGACAAGTTTCAACAGGTTGTTTCTGTCACAAGGCCAATTACACCTGCTTTAAATTTTCCAAATAGCTCTTTGCAGCCATAAAAGTTGAAGACATTTTTTACAATTAACAGGAATCATCAAAGAAAAATTGTGGGAGGGCAACCTCTGTCCAATTTGGAGGTGCACAGCTTTCCTCATGAAATGGTGACTTAGAGGATCTATATTGCCTGCAGTATTTATTGCTGGGTTTTACTTTCACATCAGCTGGCATTAGATCAGGTCCTTCTAGCACAGCCTTGATTATCATGCAGATGATAGAATTATCCGTGACGATGGAATAATCAAGCTTTCATATAATCAAGGGCATATTTTAAGTATTAAATGCATACCTAGAGACATAACTGTGTAACAGCTAACAGGCAGTTACAGATCATTGGTTTTGGAAAATAAAAAAGAGAAATATTTTATTTCATGTTATTATTATTTCAGTTACATTCTGTAATCCAACTAAAGCCCTATTAAAATAATTAAAGAAGTTATTATCTTTATTCTGTTGTGCTCTTCAATTATTTTCATGTTATCTGGACAGACTCTCCTAGTTGAGGATTATTATTAAAAATAAAAGACATCGTAAATAATAAACCAATCCTTAATAGCCATCATTTCATAAATGGTGAATCTCTTAAGTACACTTGGAGGAAAACCTGGTAAGTTGCAAAAGGAAAACTGAAGAGCAAGAAAATTTTGTGACTTTTCACAAACAAGTTAAAGGCAGTAGCATCACTACAAATCATCTACTCTGCAGTCTCTGATCAGGATGCAGTCCTGAAGCGAGCATATTCCCATTATTAATAAGTGTTAATTCATTGGAGCCTGAAGTCTTAAGACACCAATTAAATATAAAGTAACCTAATTCCTGCTGGCTTTTAAATCAGTAGCCAAGAGTTTGTGTAGCACTGGATGACAAAACATGAGGCTCTCGATACCAGTAAGGTTCAGTACACAGCTTAGATTTCACATAAATATAAGACTTGCTAGGACCCATATGCTTATAGCCAAAAAACCACATTAAGACTGGCTTCCAATCAACTAGGGTTCTCAGTGCCTGATGATTGTGGTTTTTGAGTTATAAATTCACCAATAGATGAAAGTGCCTCTTTGGTACAGAGGTAAAGTAGCATTTCATTAGAGGTGAAAGGAAAAAAAAAGAGCAATCTCTATAATGCAAATTATATTATATATACAGTTTGTGAACATGAAAGGGACAGAAATGTACCTGCTTTGCTAAATTAATGTTCTGCTTTAGAAGACAGAAGATATTAATGCATATGAATCACAACCAATATATATGGCTAGGGGTTTATGTCACTAAGCTTCCATATTTTTTTCACAAATATTTGAGTTTGTTATAATTTTTTCTTTTGGTACAACTTTTAGCACTAGGGAGAATATCAGGAAATAGAATAATTCTTGCAGGGCAGGATTGAGAAATGTGGGCTGAGCCCTGATGGGTATTCTTTCTTTTTCTCTTTTCCATTCTTGAATTTCTATTTCTAAATTTCTAGGTATGCTGGTGAAAGATAAGAAATACGTATTGGATAAAACAGGCAGTCATAGCCAAGCAACATAGACAAAGGCAAAGCAGGTGAAGGCACCAGACCAAAGTCACTTAGGATGTAGAAGGCTGGGAGGGAGGAAGGGCAGAAATATGATTTTGAATCCATATACCTAATACATTAAGGTCTTGACAGTGGTCTCCCAAATTAATGTGTAGGCTGCTTATGCTCTCCAGACCTTAGAGGCTAATTCTGAGAAGGGCTCAGAGATTATGATAAGCTTCATAGAAATCACTCAAAGCACTAGCAACCATTATATTTGAGAGTTAAATAATCAATTCATACAGGCATAACCATGGGAATTCCCCAAAACCTTGACTGCAAAGATAAATTCTCACTTTAAATATAATGGATGTGTGTGCTTTGCTTATAGAGGTAACAACCAGCACACTGGCACTATCTGCTTTTTTAAGTCTTCAGGAAAAACTGACCAGCAACATTAACCTCTTTATGTTGTAAGCTTCAGCAAAACCGAAAAAAAGTGTAATGGTTAAAGAGGACTGAACACCTCACAAATCCTCAAGGAGCTACCTTCATCCCAGCAAGAAGACAGGTTAAATTCCAAGAACTTTTCTGACCTACTATTCTCTTTACAGTAGCTGCTCTGGAGTTGAACAGAATTCTAACTTTCAAGGCTTTCATTTTAGAATTTTTGCTAACACTAATTTTTTTAAGAAAGCAAAGGCAAAAAAATTGCAAGTTGGAAATTCTCCCAGATGCTGCCAGTTTCTGCTCAGAGAACAGAAGGGTTGTTTTGGTTTTTTTGTGTTCTTTTTTTTTTTTTTTCAAAAAACCACTAATGACAATGAGAACTTGGTTTTTCTCTCATCGTTACTCTGTTTTTTTAATTTTACTCCAACTTTTTTTTTTTTAAACTTTTGGTAATCCCTCCTCCAAATTTCAGCCCTAGTAACATTAATTCAAAAGTGATTTGGATTACATGGGCTGTGACAGGTTTTAATCAAATGATAAATGAAATTTTCATTTCCCCCCAGTCTTGTTTATTTCCTGCAAGGAAAATTTTGGAGCAGTTTTGCAGCATGTTGCATCATAAATCCTAATTTGTGTGTTTAATTCCCATTGCAAGGTGATAGAATACACAGACAGAACTTGGTAGGCTCTCTCTAGAGAGGGTCATAAGACCAGAGGTGGTGTGGGGTTCTACACAATGTCCTAGTATCAAAATTAATTTTGACAACTCTAGCTTCAACCTTACCAATTCTGAGTAACTAGGCTGAACAGGTAGGTAAAGGTGCAATTTTTTATTCCTCTGCCACACAGTAGGAATCTTATCTATATTTTCATGTGGAAAGAGACGGTAGAAATCATGTTGCAGAAATTTGCCATTATCTTTTTGAGAAGAAATATTCAAAGGGATGAATCAACATCATACCATTTCTGTTAAACTTGAAACACTCACATGATCCAGCCACATACTCATGTTCCAACCCAAGATTAATATCACAGAATCACAGAATGTTAGGAATTGGAAGGGACCTCTATGGATACAAGCAGCTGTTCTTCAGCATACCCTTACTTAAAGTGTATGTACAACTTGAGTCTGAATTCTTCCAGTGCTCTAGTGACTACAAAACAATCAGTTTAGATGGCTCATAGCAAAGGACAACAGCAAGCATGCCTAATGTTTAGAAACAAACATCCTGAAATAATCAGAAAAGGACTAAAAGTAAAGTGAAAAAGCAGATTTGAGTTTGTGGATTAAAAACAACAAGCACAACCCTGTGGGATTTAAGACCAGAAAAACCCACAATCAATTCTAGGTAGATCTTAGATTGAAAGTAGGATGCATACTGTCCTTCCACTCCTACCCATAGCAGTAGGAAGACAGCATCAAGCATGTCTGAACAGTACAGGATATTCCAGAGATTACTGAATTTGAGTATAGGTGAAATGATTCCTTGAGTTCTTGGGTTTTTTAGGACAAAAATACATGTGGGACTATACCTCACATATAGCTAAGTATTAGTGAAACAATCAAAATTCCTGTTGAAACAAATAATAAAGAAGGAAGAATAGACATTTGTGAGAATTCACAGAGCAAAAATGCAGGTGACTTGAATGGGATAGTTATAATTTACTACTAATGCTGAAGAATGAACCAGAGGGGGAAAAAAGCACAGGAAAAGGTCAATCGGAAGAAAAAAATATGCCCCAAGTATTGGCCCAATGAACAACTGGGTCCCTGTACAGCAATTAGAGCAGTGGTTTTCTATTCAGTTTATTCACTCTGCCTTATCACTCAAGAAAAGGGAAATAAATCATGCTGTTGCCTGACCTTTAAGAAACACTGTTTCCCAGTGAATCATCCTGCCACTGCCATCACTTGATTGTCTCCTCAAGTCTATTTCTACCCATTCAACAGCTAGCAATAACAGAGCTGTGGGCCTTGCATTTTCATGAAGCAGCCTTTCGCCCTTGTTTCTTAAGGTAAATAAAGAATAGCAATTGGAATCAACTGCAAGAAAAATTTATCATCATGTCCACTGTACCTGTAGAGAGAAAATCTGTAACAAGAATGAGATCTGTATGAAACTCTATTTGAAAACTCAATATGACATAAAAACTTTACATCTTAGAATATTGAAACCATTTATTTTTTTCTCTTCATAGTTGCTTTTAATGTGTTGTTTGGGCTTCCACAAAGATAAAGTGTCCAACCACCAGAAGGAAATCTCTGTGTATTTATAGCTTGAGCTGACTCATAAAGATCTGGAAATCTCAGAAAAAGACAATTTTAGCAATATATCCAGAGAGATCCAAGAAATGAATGGAAACACCCTGCTCCTGTGTGTTTATCCAATCTCAAAATTGAACCCTCTGCTGGATTAGAATATATATATGGAAAGCTTTTGCTATACAAATATGAAAATTATATAAAAAAAGAGATCCATAATTGCAAGGTTCATAGATGGACTATGGATATTATGCCAGGATCAAAAACTAAGAAACTGCTAATTTTATTACACCATTTGGCCTCACAAATTACTGGGAGAGCAGACAGTGGCAAAATCTGGCTGGATTATGCACTTACCCTTCTTTCCACCTCTGCTCTAAGTATTTTTTAGGATTTTAGCATATTTTTAGAGAAAGAAGGAAAGGTGACCTTAAATTTATTGCCTCCTCTGGAATAAAAAAAAAATAAAGGAGAAACATTTGCTTTGGACTTTCAATGTAGTTTCTAATAGATATGTTGGGGTTATGCAGCTTGTGTAAGACCTACATACGTGACCTGTGTACAGAATCATTATCTGTCTTCCAACTTTGCATGGAGTTGCTTTGGTTTCTTTACTGACTTTATATGAAGTAGAAATGGAAAAAAGGAACTAAGGGCAAGTGAAGATCAAGAAGAATGTCAAGTTAATGCCTTTTTCTTCTCATTGACCTTCGTGGCTAAACCTATTGAACATTATTCATCTAAATTGTCCATTGAGGTCACCTAGGTCACTGATTCTCAGAAGCAGTAACATCTTACGACTAGCAAACAGCAGTCACTTTTTTATCCCCTAAGGATTTCACTAAATTGCACTAATAATATTACTCATCTGGCTGTTTTTGTCATTGCTACTTCAAACTTTGGGAACCTTTTTCTCATTTGTAGATTAAATTTAATCATAGACAGTTCATATCTATTTGTTCTCATACCAATGCTTTCTTTTAGCTTATAATGACTGTTCCTCTCTGATCTTTATTCCCTTGGCATATTTATTGAGAACAGCATTATCTCCTCTCCATCTTTATTTTAGAAGGCTGGGTAAAGCAAGTTTTCTTCTAGTGTCTCTTGAGCAATAAATTCATCATTCTGCTATTCATCTAGTAGCTCCTTTTTGCACTTGTTTCAGGTTGATTTAATCCTTCTTGACTATGGCTTTCCAGAATTGTCAATGTTGTAGAACATCATTACTGACACAACTGGAAAGTTTCACGTATCCAGCATACACTTAATTGTGGGAAATTAATATCTATTTTACCCTTTTGTCGACACTGTCCTGTAGTTTAAATAGCAATCGTGTGATTCCTCAGCTTGTGTTTTGCTATGACAAGCAGCCTACGCTCTTTCACTCTTCTCTCACAACTGGATAAACATGTTCTTAATCATTTTACCAATCTTTTCTGTTTTTCTTGTCTGAAATCATCTTTCTCACAGGTTGTGAGACTCACAATATTCCAAACAACACCTCCCGTGACTTTTCTATTCACACTCCCATATGTCTCCTGATACATCCAAAGAGAACTTTTGACTTTTTAATGATAGTATCATACCAGTGGCCCATAGTAATTTTGGGACTGACTCTTTCTCTTTCTGCTGTGGCCAGTGCTATCCCAGGGCGCTGCAGCTATTGCCATTTGTTCCTGGGTACATTGTGTGAAACAGTAGCTCACTTTGCCACTTCTCTATTACCCTGATTTTTCTGACATCTAATTCTTTACACATAATATTCAAAAGCTGATTTCTATAGACTGTATCTCTTGTGTTTGTGTCATCATTTTCTCTTTTTCTGTGCCAGGATCATTCACAAAAGCAGCATATAGGATGCCCCTAAGACTAATATTAAAAAAAAAAATTATCCAATGCCCTCTTCACGTTGACATGTTTTACAGAATTTGGGAGACTCCTGACCTTTCAGTCATCTTTTTTTTTTTGTCATTTGGACAATTTTCTCCACTTACAATCTCATGGCAATTTTGGAGAATGTACTTTTCTTTAGAGTGCACAGACTAGTGAATAGACTAATATTTTTTAAAAAAATCCACCAAATCTTGCATAAAGTATCTTGAGGGAAATCTTACCTTTTGAAATGTTCCTCCCTGTCCCTGGATTCTATCTTTACAAGAACAGAACATGTCTCTTTCTACTCAAGCTCATTCCTGGGAGTAGTAATTCAAAAGGTTTTTGTCCAGGCAAAAATAATCCTAGGAAACCAATGTTAATGGCAGTTTTGCCAGCTTCAGAAAAAGACGATATGCAAAAAGTGGGATTTTTGATTCACTGCCATGGCAAGAAAGTAAATGAATAAAAGTAACTGGTTCTGGTTTATGAAAACAGATTTTTTGTTGTTATTGTTCTCTTTTACTCCACTAATGCTTAAATGCCAACCAAGAAGTGGGTTGTTTTGTATTTCAGACTGTAAAACACACAATGAATGACAATGTCTCTCCCAAAAGGCTAATCCTGTGCCATGGTAAGATACCTTTTGAAAATCTGAAAATTCCCCCATACCTGAATAACAAACATTTCCAAAGACCCATGGGGCTGGGCAAGTACTTTTCCACACAGGGTTTTTCTGAAGGAGGAAGTCTGTATAGCAGAGGAAAGTCAGGTACATGCATGTATGTGAGAGAAAAAGATAACCTTTCTGTAGCTTTAATGTAATGTAGTAGCGAGCTTCGTTTCTCTACAGGCTTTTAAAAAATCTCATTTTAGTTTCCTGTATCTGCTCATGGTAACGTGATCAAACCAGTGGGAGCTCTGCAGAGTTTTGAGCACCACATGGGGCAGAAAAACCTCCAGTTTCATCAACACATTCCTTTCCTCTGGCAGCACTGGAATGGTTCAGGAAATAGCTTTGGTTGTCAAGAATTAAAACCCTGTCTTGTAAACCCCTTTATTTCCTTGAATCTGAGTAGGGTGGACATTTAATTAAAAAGAGGAAAATAATCACAGCAACCTATCAAGCCTTTGCAATTTCCTTATCTGTGTTGATGACTTCCAGGGGATGGAATAATTTATTACGTTCTCCGGCATTGGCAGCATATTATCCCATTTTCATCAGTGTTGCACATATAGTTATTTGAGAATGATTTCTGGAGATAGGGATAAAACTTACTTGTTCAGTGGCCACTGAACATTTGTAAATAAAACTAATTATTAAGTGTATTGCTCCTCATGGACAAAACAACATCCTGCGCAGCTCCACTGGCCCTCTTTGCTCATTTGTTGAAAATCTATTAATGAGAGCATATTTTAATCTGTAAATCATTATCTCCACAGCTCATCTAGCACAGAGAGAAAGTAGCCAAAGCAACTTTGTCTATTCCAAGACACTGTAACTCTGAATAAATCTGTTCATTAGCTTTGGCCTTATTTTAGAAGAAAATCTATCTGCAAAGCATTCTGACACTCCACTGTCCATTCCTCTTTCACTGCAAATGGTAAGCAGAGGCTCCTATCATGTCACAGCACTATGCCTAAAGTCCAGTGTTTCACTACTGCTTCCCCCTCTTAACAATTTTCTACTTTTTTTTCTCTTAGTCCAAAACCCTTCATTTACAGCTTGTGGGGCAAGTTTTACCTGCTTTATCACAGATGCATCTGCTGTGTTACACATTCCATGGGAAAGACTGGTACAAGGCAGCAACTGTAAAGTTTGTCAGTTGATGAGTATTTTATACCATTGGCCCCTATTAGGTGGCTCTGCCACTAACACAGCAAATCTGTCTAGCACAGGAAACAATGCAAGAAAAGACAGGCTGTGGCTGGGCTTGACCCAAAAATAATGTAAGTCTAGCTGCAGCAGTCTCCATGGCCTGGGGATTTCAGTGGAGATGGAGTGGATGGAGTGGATGTGGATCTCTGTGTCTACATCTGTGGTATCTGTCATCAGCTTTCATTTTAATTTTGAGCCTATGACTTGACCTTCTGAGACAACTCATCATTTCTCTAATTACAGACTTGGGGTAAGTAGAGATTTTAGAAGTGTCTAGGGATTCATGTTTGTTTCCTTCTTTACAAGAGCTAGGTGAGGTATTTTCAGAGGGGTTGTTTTCAAAATGCACACTTCAGAACCTTAAGGAAAATGAATTCCCTTTATTAATTTCCAAGCCAGATATCCAAAACTTCAGGCATTAGACAAAACCTAATGTTCCTCTTAAAATATTCAGACATGTAGTTGATGAGTATCTCAAATGAGCATCCATCTTGCTTGCTTTTTAAAAGAGCACCTATGCTCAGCCATGGCAAGAAATATGTGATAGAATTTTTCTTCTAATCATTCACTGAATTGGGATCTGAGTTTGGATGAGGGCTGTAAAAGCAATTTGAATTAATATGGTTAGAGCCACAGGATAGTACAGCTAGTAATTTTTTACACTTCTCAACTTCTAGAAGCATCTGCAACTTTCAATAATCATAATGCTACTTGTGCTTTTTACCATTAACATGATCCTTTGCATTTTCTTCTTTAATGACTCCCTGGCCACACCTCCCTAATTGTCCAAGGTCTAAAGGAAAGATGTCATTTGGGCAAATCCACTGAATAGACACCTGCATGAAACAGCAGTTTATAACAATTAATTACACATTAGGATTACTCTCACTGTCAGACCATACCACTGTGTAATGATACACCCCTGATGTCAGTGACAAATGATAAGTTGTCAGCAATAAAGTAATTTGGAATGAAGAAGAATTTACATGTCACCAGTTATGATCTTATTTATCCACACTACTTCTTATCCCAAAGCACTGAAATTCATAAAAATGTAGCTACCAATAGGGTCACTGATATGATTCAAGTTGATGTAGACTGACACTATAAACTATTCAGCATAAGGAGAATGGAAGAATCTTTTCAAGGGTTTATCTTACTCTTATTGTGTATGGTTATACCACCCCCTACTCTGCTGGAGGAAGGACTGGCCCTACAGTAAGATCTCCAAAATCACCTGGCAGCTTGGAATCACCTCTCCAGTTCCTAGTTTGGGCTATGAATGGTGTGCTGTCATTCCCTTTAGGAATGACAACATGTTAATGAAATCATTTATAGAACTCTCACAGCTTTATCAAGGGGATACGTCTCAGTGAACAAGATATGATGAAGCGAACAGCTTTTGTGAAGGACGAGTGTAAACATCGGGAACAGATAAAATAGTGGCAGATGAAAGGAGACCAGTGGTACAACATTGAAAATGGAAGTACTGAACAAGTGTTCCTGCCATCCACATGCCAGATGAGGAGAAGCACCACCAAAAAGAAAAAACTCCACACCTGAAAACACAAACTAGAGTGTAATCGTGTAAAAAAATTGCTCTGACACCCTGAAATATTGGCTGAAAGCCAAGGTAACTTCTGGGCAATAAATCACATTTCCAAGGAACCAAATTTCTTGCACTTGTGCTGGGCATTGTCAAGCTAAAGCATGGCTTAAATCCAGAATTCAAGTATTTTTGCTTGCAGCTTATGGCCAACCATAGGTACTGCTTCCCCCTTTCATGCTGACTGCTGCTTTGTTGCATATCCAAGAAAGTGCTACCTGGGAAAACTCTGGAGATAATGGATGGTAGAAGCCATCAGAGATCCACTGAATGCTGATACATTGATCAATAAAATTTATACCTCACGGAGCACTAATTACGTGACAAATCAGAGAAAATCTGGCAGTTGTTTTCACCACTGTTAAAGCTCTTTTTTGTTTTATCCAACATGTTGTTTCAGAGATGACTGTCCTATCCTTCACATGCTTGTTGCCTGCAGCCAGGATTTAGTTCTAACAAATACCCTATTTCATACAAGAAACACCTATAGCTTATTACCAATCACTGGATGAATAAAATTACAGTCTGTCAGGATGTGTTAGATGAATCCATCTGGAGAAGATGAAAGAACCACAAATTAAACTGGCTTTCACATTCTAGATAAACTGTCTTTTAAGGTTACAAGAAGGATAAAAAAAGACCAAAAATTGGTTGCTGTCTTTCCCTTCATGCAATCCAGAAAAGAGGGCAAAGAGCTATTAGATAATGCAGTCAGCTTTGTAGCTGTTTCAGAGTTATATTTCTCAGAGGTGTTTCATTTCATGTAGGTCTTCATTGCCCAAAGGGTGGTCCCTCTTCATTTTTTATTGCAGTATTCTGACCCTTGTCTTTTAGCAGGGCAAAGAGGCAGAACAACTAGAAAATAACAACAAACTCGGTCTGGTTGGAAGCAAAAAGTATTAATGCTCCAGGTGGAGGGGGTGGTAGTGGAATCTTCACAAAATTCACAGATAAGTAGAAACACCAAGGAAAAATACATTTCCATAGAAAGGAACCTCAGATCTACTCTCATTCATTATCAGTAGGTCTTAATGTATCGATTAATGAATACTAATACCTCTTTGGGAGCATACATATACAATAAAATTGTCTTAAATTATGCTTATGCCTATTTTAAGAGCATTTTACTTGGGAAAGAAATGTACAGGAGCGCTGCAATGGTTAACAGTCCATCACTGCATGAATTCTATTGACTACTGTGAAGAAGAATGGGACACTTTGATTAGGACATTTGAGAATTTGAGTTAATCCACCAAGTATTTCACTATGTGCTTCAACATAATCATAAGACTACCTAGGTGCCGACACAGTAGCAAAGCATTCTGCTTTCTTTAATACTGCTTCTGGTTTTTATTTGCTCCAAGTGGAGATGGAGGAATCACTGTTTGACTCCGAGACTTGTAGACAGAGCCACTCTAAGGTGTAAAAATTTAGCTCTACTTCTTGGAAACAGAGATCATTTTTCCATTTTCTGAATCCTTTTATTTCACACCCACTCACACCTTGCCTGCCGCATCTCTTTTCTACTTCATTACCTTCTTTTCTTATGCCACAGGTAAGCACGCAAAGCCATATTAGGATCCTATAAAATCCTATCCATAACATCGATGCAAAATATAGATATTTATTACAGTAAACAAAGATGATTTAAAAAAATAAAACAAAACCAAACATGAAAGCCACATGATTCCTCTGTACTAGATATCTAAAACTGCTATATGTGCAAATCATACACAAATAATTTTAAGATGGGAGCCTTGGGTAAATTCTAATGTAGGTAACAAACAGCAGATTAAGCTTGAGCCTAAGAGGAGAAAAGCTTTTCAGTCCCTCTGGCAGGAGAGTAAAATAATTACTACTGAGAAAGCTTTTTAAAAGTATGAACTTTTTACCTCTACTGAATGTAATAAAGGAGTCATGAAGACTGGAGAAACCTTTCCTTCCAAAAAATGCTTTGGAAAGAGATTTGGTTTATTTATTTATTTTTACAATTAAGTGATACTGACTTCAACTGAGAGGTGACATGGAGGGACAGGAAGAGGATTATCCATTATCCAGGCAAATGTATGAAAACATGAGAAGGAAGAAAAGTGTATGTGTGTGGGATGAGTGCAAGAGACTGTGCACATTGCATTTTATTGTTCCAAGAGATTCCCCGATGCAGTGATGAACACATAGAAAAAAAGTGGTTTGAAATAAACCTCTGGTTCTTTTCACAGTCTCCAGCATTCCAGGGTCCCACATAATGACACAGAGTAATCACTCACTGGGGCAAGCCATATTCAAACATATTCAAAACATACTCAAACATATTCAAAATGGCCTTGTGGCTGTTAGTGGATTGGGAAGGAAAAGAAAAGAAAGCAGCATTTGTGAGGTAACTACTGGTGCTGGAGCCTGTATCACCTCCACTTGGATCACTACACCCCACTTAGCCCAGAACTGTAGAGGAGTAAATTACCCTCATGGGTGATCATGTAGCACTAATTTCCTGGAGAAATGTCTTCAATTTCATGATAGAAATGGTCATAATTCTACAGAATTGGAGCCATAATGCTTTGCTGTAATAGTTCAAAGTGCCAGAGCAGGAAAACAAAACAAAACCAAAGAAACCCCACAGATGGCAGCTCTGACCGTATCTTATTGAAGATCACAGTTAGCCTGTTTAGGAAAGACAGGCCAACAAGGAGAGGAGGTGAAATGGCTCTTTATGTGAAAGAGCAGCTCAATTGTATTGAGTTGTGTTCAGGAGGAGTGGAACAAGTTGAAAGCTTGTGGGCGAGACTTAAAGGACAGGCTGGCATGGGGGATACTATTGTGGGCATTTATTATAGGCCTCCTGATCAAGAGGAGGAAGTTGATGAGGCTTTCTACAGGCAGCTGAGAGTAGCCTTGCAAACGCAGGCCCCAGTTCTTATGGGGGATTTGAACTACCCAGATATTTGCTGGAATGCCTACATGGCCAGCCACTCACAGTCCAGGAGGTTCCTCCAGTACATAGATTACAACTTCCTGATGCAAATGGTGAATGAACCCACTAGGAGAGGAGCACTGCTGGATCTTGTTCTCACTAACAAGGAGGGTCTGGTTGAAGTACTGAAAGATGAAGGTAGACTTGGCTGCAGCGACCATGAGATGGTGGATTTCAAGATCTTATGTGGCAGGAAGAGAACCTCAAATAGGACAACCTTGGGCTTTTACAGAGCTGACTTTGGCCTCTTCAAGCAATTACTCAGGAAAATCCCATGGGACAGGATACAGGAAGGAAAAGAAACCCAAGATAGTTGGTCCATATTCAACCGCTTCTTCCAAGCTCAAGATCAGAGCATCCCAATGAGAAAAAAGATCCAGAAGGGGTGCCAGGAGACCTGTGTGGATAAACAGGGGACTTCTGGGAAAAATTAAGTGGAAGAAGATAATCTACAGGTCACAGAAGGAGGGAATAGCTATGTGGGAGCAGTATAAGAATGTTGTCAAAGAATGGAATATTGTTTAATTCCCAGGTATCAGTATAGGTTGGGGACTGGCCTGTTGGAGAGCAGTGTAGGTGAGAGGGACCTGGGGGTCCTGGTGGACAGCAGGATGACCATGAGGTCAGTAATGTACCCTCATGGTCAAGAAAGCCAATGGCATCCTGGGGTATATTAGAAGGGTTGTGGCTAGTAGGTCAAGAGAGGTCTTTCATCCCCTCTACTCATCCCTGTTGAGACCACACCTGGAATACTGTGTCCAGTTCTGGGTCCCTTGGTTCAAGAAGGTCACACAACTCCTTGAAAGAGTCCAGTGCAGGGCCACCAAGATGAAGGGAGTGAAACACCTTCCTTATGAAGAAAGACTGTGGGAGCTGGGTTCTATTTAGCTTGGAGAACAGGAGACTGAGTGACCTCAATGTTTATAAACATGTTAAGGGTGATTGTCAGGAGAATGGAGCCAGGCTCTTCTCAGTGATAGCCAGGGATAGGACAAAGGGCAACAGGTTCAAGATGGATCATAGAAAGTTCCATGTGAATGTAAGGAAAACCCTTTTTACTGTAAGCGTGACAGAGCACTGTAACAGACTGCCCAGAGAGGTTGTGGAGTCTCATTCTCTGGAGACATTCAAAACCAATCTGGACACATTCCTGTGTGATCTAAGCTAGGTGATCCTGCTCAGACAGGAGGGTTGGACTAGATGATCTTTTGAGGTCTTTTCCAACTCCTGATATTCTGTGATACTGTGATAGCCCTAGCTAACAGTGAAGTTCAGATAACCTCCCCTCAGCAGCAGTCATATGTTAGAGTGGAGAAACATCTCTTGTGCAGTTATCCAGTAGAGATACAGTGCCTAATCTGACAGTGTCATGACAAAACAGCTTTGGTTTTGTCTCACTGTGTGCTTTAGGAATAAACACCTTACAGCAACCTGAAATACAAACAAAATTGATTTTATTAATGAAGAGGAAAGAGAAAATCTAGGATGGGAACAGTTTGCAGGAAACACATTGCAGCAAAGAACAGAGCTGGCCAAGAGCAGTCTCTTGCCAGTAAGCAGTAGGACTCAATGGGGCACACCACATAAACTGTGTTCAGTATACCACTTGTTCACTAGATCTCCATACGTATTATTAACAATGCTCCCAGGAAGCCTCTTTTCCTCCTTCTCTTGAACAGGCCACGAACTTTATATTGTAGCCTGGGCAAGTAGGACCTACGTCAAGTGTGCAGTATGGCTCACTCCAAGAAATCTATTCTACTCAATATAATACAAATACTGTTTAACTACAGAACTAGGCATTTAACTGATTGTGCTTCCTTCTTGATTTTAATAGCTAGCAAGGCCCCATAAACACACAGGAAGGGAAACACAATTGCAAACAAATTGAAGTTTATAGTCATGTGGGTTTAAATTAAAAAAAAAAAAATGTCAAAGTACAGCATCCAAGCAGCCCCTTATTACAATCTACAGATACTGTTTATGCCTCATTAAAGTACTATGTACAAATTATAATGGCAAAAGGACCTAAAACATAGTTATTATTATTTTCGTTTCAGGGCTATGACCCTGGATTGTTCAAAAGCTGCTGTCAAGGTGATAAGGAGGAACACAAAACCAAGATGCAGCAGCAGAGAGCTAGAGAAAATTTCAAACACAGATGAGAATGGAAAGAACTTCTAAGATTTTGTGTATAAATAAAACTCGTAACTCCTTTTTATTTTCCTTCATAAAACAGAAAAAATATCTGCTGCTAATCCAACACCAACCCACTCAGTGGCTAAATTACGCATAGGCTCTCCCTGTTATGCTGACTGACACAAGCAACTTTCACTGCTGAATGGTGTGGGACAGCTGGTGAGATGTTCCAAAAATTAACATAGGTTCATTTCACACCACTGAAAAACTTCATGATGTTATTAGTGTCATGCTAGTCTAAATCCAGCCTACATTACATCATAATCAAAGTCCTATTCATTATCTCAGTGAAAATCTCTCTTCTATGTATATTCTCTTATTTGGATTTTTGTTTTGACGCAAGTTTATAATCCAGAAAACTCTTTGAAAGTACATGCATTCAATAATTCCACAGACACAGAAAATCATTATTTACTACTACAATAGTCTGAAAAACTATGATCTTTGATTTATTATTAATAGGAGCTCCCTTGAGCTCCAATCATTAAGAAATATACACATTAACGTAAATTTTAAAGTTCATAACAGATGGTGTTAAAAATGGATTACAGTTACAGGCTATCCTTTAAAAGAGATGTCTCCATATTAAAGAGAGTCAGAGGAATCAACAGGAATTGTCAGAGGGCTAGAAATAATAACTTCTAAGGAAAGACAGAAAATATCATCTAGATTAGGGAATAACGAATCATAGAATAGTTTAGGTTGGAAAGGATATTTAAGATAATCAATCCAAATCATTAATCTAGCACTGCCAGGTTTACCATTAAACCATGTCCCTAAGCACCACATCTACATGTCTCTTAAATCCCTCCAGTGATGGTGACTCAACCACTTCCTTGGGCAGCCTGTTCCAGTACTTGACAACCCATTTTGGTTTTCTTTTTTTTCTGAAACATTTCCTAATATCCAGCCTAAACCTTCCCTGGTGCAACTTGAGACCATCTCCTCTCTTATTGCTTGCTGCTTAAGAGACCTACATCCACCTTGTTACAACCTACTTTCAGGTAGTTGCAGAGAGCAATGGAGTCTCCTCTCAGACTCCTGTTTACCAGACTTAACTACCCCGGTTCCTTTGGCCAATCCTCATCTAACCTGTTCTCTCCACCCTTCACCAATGCACTCCAGCACCTCAATATCTATATTGTAGTAAGGGGTCCAAAACTGTACACAGTACTCTAGGTGCAGCCTCACCAGCACAGTGTACAAGGGGATGATCTCTTCCCTTGTCCTGCTGGCCACTCTAGGTCTGGTACAGGTCAGGACACTGTTGGCCTTCTCAGCCATCTGGGGACACAGCTGGCTTATGGTCAGCTGGCTGTTGACCAGCATCCCCAAGTCCTTTTCTGCCAGGAAACTTTACAGCCACTGTTCCCTAAGCCTATAGCATTGCATGGGACTATTGTGAACCAAGTGCAGCACCTGATATCGAGCCTTGTTGAAACTCATGCCTTTGCCTTTGGCCCATTGATCCAGCCTGTCCAGAACCCTCTGTAGAACCTTCCTACCCTCAAGCAGATCAATACTCCCATCCAACCCTGTGTCATCTGTACATTTCTTAAGGGTGCATTCAAACTCCTCATCCAGATTATTGATCAAAATTTTAAACAGAACCGGCCCCAACACTGAGCCCTGGTGAACACCCCTTGTGACAACCACCAACTGGGCATTCACAACTCTTATGACCAGCCATCCAGAGTTTTTTTATGCAGCAACAATCATAACCATCCAACCCATGAGCAGCTACTTTCTCCAGGAGAATGCTGAAGGAAAGGGTGTCAAGGTTTTTACTAAAGTTTAGATAGACACCATCCACTGACATTTCCTCATCCATTAAATGGGTAAGCCTGACATAGCAGAAGAGTGGAGCAGGAACTAACTTTCATAAGCCCATGCTGATTGGGCCTGATCACCTCCTTGTGCCATACATGCTGAAAGATGACACTCAAGATCACAGAGTGACTAGGTTGGAAAAGACCATTAAGATCACTGAGTCCGATTGTACCTGTCCTCTCCTAAATCGTATCCCTCAGCACCTCATCTACCCTTCTTTTAAATACATTCAGGGATGGTGACTCAGCCACCTCCCTGGGCAGCCTGTTCCACATCCCAACAACTCTTTCAATTAAGAACTTTTTTCCTGACATCTAATCTGAACCTGCCCTGGCACAGCTTAAGGCCATTTCCCCTTGTTCTATCACCTGTCACTTGGCTAAAGAGACCATCCTTCACCTCTCTACAATCTCCTTTCAGGTAATATGCACAGCAATAAGGTTTCCTCTGTCTCCTCTTCTCCTGACTAAACAACCCCAGTTCCCTCAGCTACTCCTCATAATATTTGCCCTCCAGACCCTTCACCAGCCTGGTTGCCCTTCTCTGAACACGTTCCAGGACCTCAATGCCCTTCCTGTAGTATGGGACCCAGAACTGGACACAGTACTCATGGTGCAGCCTCGCCAATGCTGAGTACAGGGGCACAATCACCTCCCTAGACCTGCTGGCCACGCTGTTTTGATACAAGCCAGGATGCCATTGGCTGCCTTGGCCACCTGGGCCCACTGCTGGCTCATTCAGTTTGCAGTCAACCAACACTCCCAGGACCTTCTCCACCTGGCAGCTGTCCAGTCACTCTTCCCCAAGCCTGTAGTGCTGCATGGGGTTGTAATGTCCCAAGTGCAGGACAGATGATCTGCTCCATAACAATCTCCAGCTCTGAGGTCAGACTGACAGGCCTGTAGTTCCCCAAACCCTCCTTCCAGCCTTTCTTGTAGATGGGCATCCCATTGGCTAACCTCCATTCAATTACAACCTCCCATATTAGCCAGGACTGCTGATAAATGACAGAAAGTGAACTGGTGAACACTTCTACCAGCTTGCTCAATTCCCTTGGACAGTTCCCATCCAGTCCCATAGATTTGTGTGTATTTAAGTGGTGTAGCATGTTGCTAAGGATTTTCCCATGGATTATAGGGGCTTTATTCTGTATCCCATCTGTGCCTTCCAGCTCAGGGGCTGGGTACCTGGAGAACAACAAGACTAATTATTAAAGACTGAGGCATTAAGCACCTCAGTCTTTTCCTCATCCTGTGTCACTATATGCCACACTGTATCCAATAAAAAAAAATTGAAATTCTTACCTTTTATTGGCAATGCATTTATAAAAACAGTTTTTATTGCCTTTTATGGCAGTAGCTGGATTAAGTTCTAGCCAGGTCTTGGCCCTTCTAGTTTTCTCCATGTAAAACCTTGCATCTTTGTTTCCGAGTTGCCTGACCCTTCTTCCAAAGGTCATAAACTCTCATGGTTTTTTTTTTATTTGGGTTTGTTTGTGGGATGTTTTGGGTGGGGTTTTTTTTTTGTTTTAATCAAAGAAAAAAAAATAGCTTGTCTGTTGAAAAATGACTTGTATCATAATTAAGCTATACCTCCTTTGGGTCAAAGTTAATTTAAAAAATCCTGGTTTAGAAAAATTACTGAACACTACCTTAGCATTCCAATTCAGTTTTATTATGGGAACAAATCTTTTTAAAGATACCATTAAAAACAGCCCTATAGTGGATGAAGCAATCAGATAGAATAACAGTTCAAATAAGATGCCATAACCAAAATACAATTCTAGAAAGGACTTAACATTTTGAAATGATTTGCTTTCAAGTGAAGACTTGCATTGTACCAATGTCTTTTTTTATAGATTAATTTCATACTTATCATATACATACAGTTTTTTCCATCATTTAAATCTCAGCAGATGAGAAACAGGTTTGGGCTTATCATCTGTGTAAAGGGGAGCTTCACCAGACACACATAATTTATAGGATCTGTATGTATCTATTTTCAATACTCTATTTCTCCTGTACTATAAACAGCTAGTTGGTCCAAGGATTAAACTCAGGTGTAGGGAAGAATTTGTGTTATGTTTCAACCCTGGCCAGCAGCTGAGCATCACACACCACTCCTCCCCCAGCAGGACAGAGAGGGGAATAAGCAAAGGCAAACCATAGGGGTGGGATATTTAATAGCTAGCAAAGCCCCATAAACACACAGGAAGGGAAACACAATTGCAAACAAATTGAAGTTCATAGTCATCTGGGTTTAAATTAAAAAAAAAAAGTCAAAGTACAGCATCCAAGCAGCCCCTTATTACAATCTACAGATACTGTTTATGCCTCATTAAAGTACTATGTACAAATTATAATGGCAAAAGGACCTAAAACATAGTTATTCTTCTTGTCGTTT
Source organism: Heliornis fulica (assembly GCA_013399135.1). Taxonomy (NCBI): domain Eukaryota; kingdom Metazoa; phylum Chordata; class Aves; order Gruiformes; family Heliornithidae; genus Heliornis; species Heliornis fulica. The sequence goes on along the minus strand of VXBZ01001724.1, from coordinate 17,958 downwards.
CAGGGCTATGACCCTGGATTGTTCAAAAGCCGCTGTCAAGGTGATAAGGAGGAACACAAAACCAAGATGCAGCAGCAGAGAACTAGAGAAAATTTCAAACACAGATGAGAATGTTTGCACAATGAGGGGGAAACAGCAATATAACTTTAAATGGAATACACAGGCAGTAGTAACACAAAGCGCTTAGTAACCTAACCAAAACCAGATACTCACCCCATACTTAACTCCTCCAGAAGATGCAGGAAGCCATCCCTCCCCACCCATCACCCTTTTATGGGAAGCCTGAAGTCAGGTGATGTGGAAAACATCCTTGGCAGCTCAGCTCACCTGTGCTGGCTCCTTGTGAAAATTAACTCTGACCTAGTCAAAAACAGGACAGTTTGGAAAACACTCTCATAAGCTGTTGCCTAAGTGTTTGTTGGGGATTAGTTTTGGTTTTTTTTCCCTTTACTCATGCTTGCTTTAGTGGTCATGACCAGATGCAGTAACAGTGTTCAGATCTGACATGCTCTTGATATTTTTGCCTTGAATGCAAAACACAAGTTGAAAAATACTTGGGTTAGAATTTTTTATTGGGAGACTATTCACCTTTGAATGAGGAAGTTTTGATTTAAACCCAAAGGAACAGCCAATAATGGAGTACAGACAATACCACAATACACTATGTGGTCAATCACATAATATAGGATTAAAAAAATGATCATACTAGTGCATTGCAAACCACCTATGTTCTACAAATGGTTCACTCATTAAATAATGAAAAGCTGCAAATTACAAATATGATAGGAAAAAATGTACACTGATTCATGAATGATGTATGAACCCAGACACTGGCAAAAATCATAAAGCTTATTTGGGCAAGTACTAATCTTCATTTTCACAGATTGTATGGTGTCAAAGTGCTTGTGAACCTGGAAATTCAGACACCGAGCTTAACAGGGATCAAATGGCATTATCATATTTCTACAAATGGACAAGAAGAAAAAGGAGGAATGTGAAAATAAAAAGAAAAAAAAACCCCACAAAACCCAAACCTCAAATCTGCAAATAACAGGATACCTTAACTGCAATTCAATAAAAGTAATTTCACAGCTAAGACGAAGTAATGGCCACATTTCTGAGATTTGCAATACATAGCAGGAGCTGGGCCCAAGGGCAGTGCTTAATTATTATTAGTAGTGTGTATGCTCTTTCAATACACATAAAATATTATAAAGCTTGATCTGACATAGTCAGCAGACAGTCTGTGCATTATGTTGTTACAATGAGTCTAATTTCAATAACAGCTCAGAGCCAGAAGCAGATAAATAAACTAACTAAATAAATAAAATAAGGAACTAAATAGAACAACTAACCTTTCACAGATAGAAGAGGGGAAAAGCCAATGTGGTTGTCAGCAAGAACAGCTACATTTTCTACTCATCATCATCTTCCTCTATGAAGATGATCCCACCTGGCAGAAATCAAGTGCTGAAAAACATCAACATCAGGAAATAAAAAAGAAGGGAGAAATAAAAATATTTCTGACCATCAGAAGCTGCAGAAAGAATAAGTAAAATGCGATGTTTTTCTGCAAAGAGCATCAGGGAATTGCCTAGCACATCGTGCTGACAATTTTACAGGATGAGCTCCTGAGCTTGTTACAGGACTGGGGACAATGAACTGTTAATAATACCATGATATTATGCAGACCACCCTGTACTGAGTTTTCATAGCCATCCCCAGTCACAGAGGATCTAAGAACAAGTTATTTCTCATAAACATCAACAGATAGCTGCTCTGATCTGGATACTGTGCTTCTGTGACATGGGTGTGAAATGCACTGTTTTTTTGTGAGCCCATTTCCAGGCATAAGACAACAGCATAGGGTAGGGACTGAAAGCAGTTCACACTTCCATATATCACTAATATTCTGAGTGTCAGTGAGTGGAACCATCATTGATTTTCTGGGTCCTGACATATTATGAAGATGGGTTTCATCATCCAGTAACCCTTAAAAACTGACAGTTCATTAACCATCCTCTGGGATTACGGGGCAAAGGAATGATCACCTATTAAAAGAATTCCAGTTCTCATGGGAAAAAAAAATAATGCATGTTTCCTAAAGTTTGCCAGAATCATACTTTAAGGATCTTCTAACCATTTTGGTAATTGAGGATTTGCTTAAAGATTATTCTGCAGGACATCATGACCCAACCTCCAAGCCACTCTGAAATTTACGAAGGGTAAAGATTGGGCTGAGAAGTGTATCATATAGCTTGTATTCAAAGCCTGAACTATGAGTTCTTTAGCCATTATCTTGGAATCTCAGCACACCCGAAACTTTTAGGATTTACCATTGGTAATGGACAAAATTGTGACACAGTTGATACTGGAATTCAACTTAGAAAAGAGAAAGACAACATAATGAATACCAACACTATCTTATGGAAAATAACTGGTTCAACAAGTTGAGTAATAAGGATGAAAATTATTATAAACCATCTTTAGAAGTGCATAAAGCATCAGCTTTGATGTCATTACCATTTTGATTAAGAAACTAAACTGATAGTGGAAGCATCAATATACGTCTCAAGAACATTGGCAGATCCCTAAACATATCTTAAGTGAGGAATTCTCATCACATGAGTTAATTTCACTGAGACATTCTACTGACATAATTTTTCTTCTGCCTTACACTATTTAACACTTTAATTTGTGACCTGGATCAATTAATAAACAACTAATTTTTCAGATTAAAAATAACATTGAGTACTGGAAAATAACAAAAGATACAGTCCAGTTCAGAGTAACCTTCTGATAAATGGCAGGGGAAAGCATACATTACAAAACATTTTCTTCCCTGAAAGGATGGACAAGTTATTCCATGAAGAAATGACTGAAAACTTAAGAGGTCATGGCACATGATTCATTAAGAATAGTTTTGGTAACATGTCATGGAAAGAAAGCCCCATTGATTTAAGTATAGCAGAAAATACAGTAGGATGAAGAAGTAATAGTATCTTTGTATTTGATGCAGGTAAAAATGATTTCAGAGCACTGAGTCCAAAATTCAAGGAAACTATTAGGAAATAAAGAATAGGATTTCAGAGAACCACAGGTATGACTTCAGACCAGGAAGCCTTTGCTAGCAATGGTAGACACTAGAACTCTACTGAGCTTGTTAGAGAAAATATATAGAATGATTTGATCGCAGCCATTTTGCAACCTGTCAAGCAGAAATTTTGTATGTGTCCTTCAATTTATCCAGAGAAATTCTAACCTGATACAATGGATTGACACTGAAGTTACACACATCTCAATTTAAAAATTAATGCACTGATTTTGCCATGAGGATATTTAAGTTTTGGAATAATTTAACAAAAATTGTCATAGGTCCTTTGTCAAGAGTAATATTAAAATAAAAAATTGGGGGAAATACCTTGTTTTGGCACGTTTTTGTTGGAGCTGTCTGCTGTAGCTCAAAGAATAATTACTTTAATAAACTTTTATGTCTGTCACAGAGAAAGTCAAAGCAGCTGATCAAGGTGATTCTTACTATTTTTAACTAATCTGTATAAAACTGACAAACCTGTCCAGCTGCCGCTTCACAAAAAAATTACCCTCTGAAGCCTTTGACACTGCAGCCTTCTCATCTTTTTAAGCTGCACCACAAATGTCCAAAATAAGAAAAAAGTAAACCAAACATTTCACTCCTCTTGTATGTGCCTTCCCTTTTGGAAAACATTTCTGAACTTGGGGCATCACACAGATTGAGTCAATTGCAAAAGGGCATCCAAAAGGCATGAAGAAATATGCAGAGTGTCTTCTGGTATGCAGACAAAATATAGCCATCAAAGAAAAACCTGCTGTGTTGGATTGGAAAATGCTGTGTGTGAAATTTCTCCAGCTTTTCTGGAGGAACTGAAATATATAGAGCTGAAGTGACTCAGAAGTCTCTGAAGCGTACTTTTATGCTTGCTAATCATCCATAAGAACCTTCTCCAAAACTTAAGGTTTAATTGGCTTCCCCAGGACTAAACAGCCTGGTGAGTCTGTTGCACCTTCTGCCACGTTTCACACATTTGGAGGTTCCACAGGAGCTGATTGAGAGCATGTTTGATTTCCCTGGACAGGAAGAAATTTTAAAAGTTTCTTACTTCAGTTGTTCACTGGAAGGATTGAACCCTTCTAAACCAAAATAACCCTTATAAACCAGAATTTACCAAGACTAAGCATGGTTTAGAATTACTATTTAACTATAGAAGACTGCAAGAAAAATGAAAGTCAGAGACAAAAGATTGAGGAAAAAACCCAAACAACTTCTGAACAGAAATGAATGAAAAGACATCTCCCAAACCCACCTGGGCTGGTACTAGGTGAGATGGCAGAAAGTGAATGACCGATCCAATGGAGAAATTTGCTGTTGACCTTAGTGACAACAAACCTTGACTTCCCTACTGTTCAACTTGACCACATTTTAGGGAAGTGCTCTACTGGGAAAAAAATATTCAGACGTTACAAAGAGACATTGATTTCTCTCAACTCATTTAATCTGCCTTGGGAAAGACAAACAGCAAACGTGTTGAATGGACAAATGTAAAAGGAGCACATAGAATAATGCATAGAAATACAATTGCTCCCCACACCAAAATACTCTCTTCAGGTTTATTACAGGCCAAGATGAGGGATGTAAGTTGAAATTCAGAAATTACCCACCTATCAGTCACGCGGTTTTAGGGCTTGGAAAAGAAAGGCACAGCAGGCAGAAGAAAATTACCGTAGGCCTTTTCAAAGTCTAAGACAGCTTTAATGTAGGTTTCAAAGTGCTCTGAAAATCCCCCCTGACCCAACAAACATGAATAGGTAAGGTGTTTATAGACAGTGACTGCTGGCTGGGGATAAGACAAACAATTGTTCCTCACCTTACATCTTGACCTGCAAAGCCTGTTGTCTCACAGTACTAGAAAGCTCTGAGCTCCATTATGCTTAAATTGCTCTATATTACCACATCCCACTGCTGTTTGAGGTGGTTTGTTATAGTTACACTCCGGCCAGGCAGGTATAAGAAATAAATGATACATTTTGATACAAGGCTATTTCGCTGAACTGAATGGATTAAAGAACTGGTAATAAATTTCTTTTTTTTTTTTTTTCTTTTCTTCTTCTAGGCCACTGGTGCAAATCCGGTCCAGTTCAATAGTGACCAGAAGTTATTGCCATCTGACAACAGAACCAAATCTGTGTGAAATTGATTGGCAGTTCTTAGCTCAGAGCCTAATGACTTTGTAATGAAATAGCCACCACTTCTGATATAAATTGGCCCCAATGAAGCTGCATTAGCAGCAGCACTCAAGGACAAGTGGGGAGGCACACTCACACCACTTTCTATGTGCCAGGGAGTCGGGTCATATTTTTCATTTTAAAAGCTTTCTTCAAAAAAAAAAAAAAGTAATTTTGGCAAGACTGAAACTTTTAAAAGGAAAATACCAAAAAATCAACACAAAAAATGATCTTTTTATGGGAATGTCAAGCTGAAAAATTTTTCATTTTATCTTAAAATGTTGTCCTACTTTGGAATTTTAAGGTTTTTTTTTTTTTTAAAAAAGAAAAAAGGAATTGACATGTTGTGATGGGTGTTTAAGATGACAACTAAGGTGGGATTCATTTTACCTAACGCATAGTGTAGGCATCAACCTCAGAACTAGTCATCCCAGGTTTCCTTTGTAGTCAATGGAGAGAAATAGCACATTTAAGGTGTGATTCATCTGACCTATTTTAAATTTCTACTTTAATAATGATCATAAAATTACCGTCTCTCCCCACTGACTGTAGTTTGAGATTACAAAAACAATCTCAAATGGAGATCTATCAAAGACACCTACTACTGGTCAGATTAAGTCCTCTCTCACTTGCCTAGTTCTTTATTACATACCATTGATTTTCAGCTTCTTAACACTGAAAACCCTAATATTTTCAGCTGAGATAAAAGGAAAGCTGCATGTTGTTTCAGAATTTTTATTTGAAGAATAAACTTCTTTTCCAAGCCAATGCAAAACCCAAAGTGGAAACCCCTATTACCTATGCATGAAGCTGAAGATATACTAAAGGTAATTTTAGTAGGCAAGAAGGATGAAAAATAATAGGTTCTCTTTAATCCTGTGTCTACCGCCTCATCAAATTGCTTCCACTTACAACTACCGAAGTCAACAGAAAAAGCTGCAAGGTAGTTCTGTGGGATAGAAAATTCATCCATTTTGCTTTCCACTTCAAGCTGCCATGCAGGAAAGGGGAGGGAACAAGACAGATAGGATATTGGAGGGGAGAGGTGGGGACAGACAGGACTGTAGTGGTTGGAGAGAGCATGAAGAAATGGAAGTGTTGGCTGAAAAGAAGAAGGGTTGTTTGTGAAGGAGCAAAGAACACCCTAAAGGAAGGCAGGTGCAAGAAAGGGCATAGAATGGGTAGCAAAAGAAAAGGAGCTGAAGAGACACCGTCATTTTGCATGAAGTTAAGAACTCCAAAATGAGGATGACTATTTCCTCAGTTCTGATCATAATTTCCTATGTTGCCCGGCACACATCAAGCAGCATAAAGAGGCACTGTGGATCCTGCTCTTCCCTCTATTTTTAGCTTATCCCCATTCAGCTCCAGAGCTGTTCACAGTCCTTCTTTTTCTCTCTCTCATCTTATACTTCCACAGATCCAAACCTTTTTGCTGCAGACCTTCAGTTGCATTGGAATCTGCCCAGGTTCAGCCACACAGCTGGGAATGTAGCTCATTTCGTACAGCAGAGCCAAGCATATTGATAAAAACAAATTTACATTGATTGCTTCTGAGTCTAATGCACAGACTTTCTCTACTCCTCTGCCTAACAAAGTTGTGAAGGAGACATTTGATTTGCCAATAATCTCACAAATAAATTATCTGGATCTTTAACTCCATTACTCAGGCTAATCTCTCTTGGATTTCCCAGGTTTTAGAGAGGGATTGGTTCATTCATTATATAGTGTGTACATTTAGATTTTGTAATTCCAGGAATGTGCTAGGAGTTCTGTGGTGACAATTTTCTTAATAATTTGGGTAGCACTGGAATTTCTTTCTCCAACTGCCGTTCTCCTGGTGGATGCACACTGTTTAGATTAAGAGCAAGAAACTCTCTCAGGTGGCTTGCAGGTACAAGAGAAATTATCTTAGGGAAAGGTTAGGAATAAAATTGAGCTGTGCCTTTGCTTAGAAAGGAATCTCAGATTGATAATGAGGTTCCATGCAATTACCTTTCAGCAATCTTTAGTTGCCTGCCTTCCCTTACCCCTTTTCTTTCAGCTAGGAGAAAAAAATGAAAATATCGGAAGATATGCAGCAGTTCGAAGTCAGGAACAGGCAGGAATTTTAGGCATATCTTTAACACTGATTCACCTTGCAGCTTCACACTAATGTATATCCTCTCTGCTTCAGTGGAACAGGTCTCCTAGGCAATGTCAAATTAACCACACTTCTGATCCTGCACTCAAAACCAGGCACTGCTACCATCACATTATTACTATGCAAATCAACTCTAAGAGGCAGCCTCAGCCTAGAGTCCTAATGCCTCATTGCTTTAGAAATAGGCTTAACTTCCCTTTCTTACAGTCAAACAGTTCAGTGACTGGCAAAACAAGTAGGCTCTAGACATCACAGACAGGGTCCTACTTCCATGTTTTCCTCACTTAGCTCCAAAGAAACTATGTGAATATGCAATATTTTGGTCATGATCCTTATGTCATTTTGAGTTCTATCAGTCCTTCCTTTGTCCTGCAAATGCACTTGTCTCCTAAATCCACAGGAGACTGATATTTAGGTATAACAGCTAGAATTTCTCATGTTGCAGCTTATCCAAGTTTCTTTCCTGAAAGCTGAGGATACCAGCAAGATCTTTGTCACTGACTGCCTTTTTATTCTCTTCTGTCATTCTCACACCAGAGTTTTCATCACTCAGTCCATTCAAGCACCAATCTTCACACTGCAAATAAGGAATAAAGAGCATAACATCAAAGAATCACAGAATCACATAATGGTTTGATTGGAAGGGACCTCAAAGACTATCTAGTTCCCACTCCGTGTCATGGGCAGGGACACTCTCCACTAGGTGAGGTTGCCCAAAGCCCCATCCAACCTGGCCTTGAACACTGCCAGGGATGGGGCTTCCACAGCTTCTCCAGGCAGCCTGTGCCAGGGCCTCACCACCCTCAGAGGAAAGATTGTTCTTCCTTATTTTTAATCTAGATCTACCATCTTTCAACTTAAACCCATTACCCCATGTCCTGTCCTGTAAATAGTCCCTTTTCAGGGAAATGTGGAAATTCACCTGTGAAAGATGCATGCTTTACTCTAGCAGTGAACCAGAAGATCAGAGCCTTGAATTGAAAGGCGTGGTGGATAATGTGACAACAGAAAATTCCTGGAACACAAATTAACTTTCCTGTTAATCTATAAACTATTTGTAAAGAACAATTTGTTCTCTTTGGATGGAATAAATGTTTAAATATTAAAATAGCTTGAGGAGAATGGTAGTAGCATTGAGTACTAAGCAAAGGTAGCAAGATTATATGAGAAAGTTTTGCTAATCACTCCCTCCTGGTCTTAAGTGCCATGTAGACTTCCAGGTCTACATGTTTACACAAATTAGCCATTAATAATGTTTTATCATTCCAGTACAGAATCATATAACTTGCAAAAACGTTTAGCTGTCTGTGTGTGAAAGATGGCTCATACTTACATGATTTACCACACAGATCTATCATGCAGGAAAGAAATTGCAAAGGCTCTTTGTTCAATTTAAAAGTCAAGAGTAAAACAATACAGGCGCAAAATGAAGGCAGCGACTGGGGTAGTTTACCCACAAGCAGTTTTACTCTTGGCACCACAGAAGGATTGATGCTCTGTGCACCCAAATTTTCACACTACACCATGAAAATATGCAAATTAGATGGTACCAGTACACAGCATGCTTCAAATGGTGTCCTACTACCACCATGAGGCCTGAATTTGATTTTAGAGACCAGTCCATTTCAGAAGCCCAGCCAGAGTGCTCTTCCCACCTTAGCCACTTGCATCTTTGTAGCAGGTTTATTCTGATGTAGCGCCTTTCAGAGCCAAGGCAGTATTTGTTCTTCTGTCTCTGAAACCTGGACTCCTCATGTCTGACCGTTAATGGCAGTGTGCTCATTGGGGAACCCCAACTCTGCACTTGAGCACAACTCTGCAGTAGTGAGATGTGCCTGGGGTAGTGTTCACAAACATATGACCACCACTAATGACTTTAGAATTCAACTTTCAGCACAGACACACAAAAATAGAATACCCTGTTCTAGGAACAGTAGCTAATTTACACATTTTTGTGTGTTTTTTAAAAAGAAACGGGGGAAAGGAGAAGGGAAAGCTTCTAGTTACCACAGGAATGGATAAAAGCGAAATTCCTTTTCAAAATCTCATTACATCCTTCTTTCAAAGCATCAGTAGATAATATAGAGATTCCACATAGATTAGCTTTAACGTTTAGGGGAGTGACAGAATGGTTGTCAATTAATGTTACAGAAGATAAGTGCTGAAAGCAGTACTTCTGGACAGAGTTTTCCCTTGTACCTTTGTCTTGATCTGCCTCTGTTGTGCCTGTTGAAAAGTCAAATAAACTAATAATCAGGATTAAAAAAAAAAAAATAAATAGAAGAAGAAGGAGCCAGCAACAGATAGGGATCTGGTCTGAGGCAAGGCTTGCTCAAATGCAGTTTAAGCTTTGTTCAGACCTTTATCCTAGCCACATATCCTTACCCTGATTTGTTCATTGTTATATGAAGCATCTCTTTGTAAAAACAGCTTAGGTGGAAATAATCTGAGTAAATGCAGATGTTTCCCACGCAGATGTTTATGAGTGAGCTAGTCAGAGTAACTAGTTCACATGTGGACATCTATCTTTTGGATGACTAAATATAGAGAAATCCACACAGTGTGTTTGTTCCGGAGCCCAGTGAGATAGATTTACCATAGCTCATAACAACATACTTGTATGAAATTACTTTAGTTGTTAGTAAAGGTAGTCACAAATATAAGTCAGCAAAGTTTATAACACAGACACTAACTAGAAGCCTCCAAAGTGTTCATATGCTGCCCATTGACACACCCTGAAGCCCATATTGGTATATCTTTGCAACTATCATTACATATATTAGCTAGATCACGTCAGTGGAGTTATGACAGCAATTTTATACTAATATCTTTCAGCTGGTCAGTTATATCCACCATGTTGTTTGCAGGGGAAAACAATTGTCCAGAAAGAAGCTATCACTGTTTATCTGCTATAGCTAGTGGTGACTCAATTTGTATGAAAATACAAAGAACAAGATAAACAGGAAACCTTGTGATTCTTGTCTGACAATTAGTCTTTAAAGCCTAGTTATCCTGTCTTCCTATTAGCTGCCATGGATCCTGTCAACTTCCAAAACCGATGAGCATCACACTCATCACTCTCATCACTGGGACACTATCACTGTTCCAAGCCTGCAATCTCAGCTTTTGGGTTTGGGGAGTGGAGAACCAAACAAAACATCCTACAGAATTAATTAGGAGTTTGGAACACAATCTGGAGCTAAGAATCAAATGAAGGATCTGCTCATACATCACTGGGAAAAAACATTGAGCACTCTCTACAGAAACCATTTCCCTCTCATGGAAACAGAACCGCCCATAGTTAGCACCAATCACTTCTCTGCCAGTTGTGGTGATAAAAGTATGTGTGGGGGATAATAAATGGCCCTGGTGAGTTATCTGATGGGTCTGGAAATTGGAACAGGATCTTATGTATGTCGTTCTTTATACAGCTAAATGTGTTTTATTCCTACAAACTCCTTTTTTTCCCTCTCTCCTTTACCAATTTTCTACACACAGATTTGCTTGAATGCAATTGTTCTCTGCAAAACATTCTATCATGAAAAACATTTTCAAACAAAAGAAAATTGAAATGTTCATTTTGGTTGAATTGCAATTTTACTTCCAAAGGTCATTCATTAATTTAAAAGCCATTCTATCCTCTCAGCTAATTTTGCTTTCTTTCACACTCATTCCAAACCAAACTATTACCCAGAGGTAAATAAAATTAGTTCATTGTAGTTTACTATTTATTTTCATTTTAAATGTGAAAAAAAAACCACCTTCTTTAGCTCCTGCTATTTCTGGCGACTATCTCCTGCTCAGCCTTACTATACACAGGAGCAGAGTGTCTGCTAAGCCAACCCATTAGTTACCTTTTCTTTGTGTGCATGACAGTGTGCCTTTGGCCTGTCTTTCAGTACTTACTACAACAAAGTCATTATATACGTGTGAGAAATTATACCTCACATCAGCCAGGTTTCTGTAACAGGGAGACTGGTACCAGCAAGAGAGGCAGCACACCTCAGTGGGGAATTTGGAAGCCCTCAGTTCTGCCACTGACTCTTTATGTAGTTTTATGTATATCACGTACCCATTTCCAGTGAATTGGATTTTCTGGTATTTTATTTCCTTCTTAAAATATTTTGTGAACTTACAATTCAAAGTATTAAACACAGCAAAAAGAAAATGTAATCTTTCTAACAATATTTTTGTACTACCATTAGTTTTACAGTTGTGTTTTTTATTTTAACTAGTTAAACCCGCTATATGGATAGAACTGGCTCAATGAGGATGCTCATCCATAAAATATTGGTATAGACTTAGAATAAAGATAATATCAATAGACTAAGAAGGCTCGAGAATGTTGGATATTAGGTAGTATGTTAAATTCTAAGAACCCATGCAGTGAATATTTCCGAGCTTGAAAGATGGTCAGTACAGAAGCGTCCTAAAGGTCAATACTGGGACCAGTGTTTTTAATGTGTTACTAAGCCCAAAAATAGACAGCAAGTTATTGAAAAATGATAGAAGTTATTTCATCTAATAATAACCTGCAGAGTATCTTGAAATTCCCTCACTATACTTAAAGTCATTGGAGATCTGGGTGGCATGATGGCAGGTTAAATAAATCTTGGATAAGCAGGAAATACTGTACATTGACACAATAAAGAAATCCGAGTCACTGCCAGACTCTAAACCCAGCAGCCAGGTACTCTGGTGGAGAAAGACATGGAGGTGCCAGCACAACCACTTCAGAAGCTAGATGACAAGCACAGTTAAAATGACTTAGGTTGGATGTAGCACAAAGCATCTCACAGGTCTGTAAGCTCCTGTAAGCTTGAGTGTAAACCAAGCTTGAGAGCATAACCAAGAACATTTTATGTTATGTGATTTGTACAGTATAATACACAGCTCATTCATGCTTGTTCATCATGAAGTAACGTAGAACAGGAACCATACTTAAAATAAAAGGGGGGAGATTACAGGCTTGAATGGCTTCACTGGTAATTAAGAATATTTATGCAGGAGGGGAGCTGCTTTAAGTTTTGTAAGGAGACTTAAAGAGAACATTTAAATTTTTGAAGAGTTCAATTAAAAATAAATTACTTTCTCCTTAACATGAGTGGTTAAGAGGGCAGCAGAAAAAGAAATGGAGAAAAATTTGAAGCAAGCACAAAGCGTCCAGTGCAGGGAAGAACTGTAGAAATGCCATTGAAACTAGGGCAATTAATGTGATTTGTTTCAAATAGGGGCCAGAGAAGTTGTTAAACAATAACAACTGTTGTAGTTAAGTAGTAAAGGTAATCAAATCCTACATTTCACAGCTAAAGCAAATAATTTACTATTTGATGAGCACCAGTATTCAGTGGGCAAAAAGCAACTGGAGTACTTTCAGTGCATTCTGTTTTTATATCCTTCCTCAGGCATTGTAAAATCTATTCTCATCAAGTTTGACCAACTGACTTCAAAATATCTTAACAAAAATGTTCCCCGCTTGCTCTGTGCCTATCGTAGTCTGACAGGTCTCTTAGCTACAAACAGTCTTGGACATCTAGGCTATATACTGCTTTCCACAGTAGCTGCCTGTCATCCTCCATCCAAGTCTTTAGTTACCTCTTCTAGTGGGGTTGGTTCTTCTTCTTCAACTCAGTCAGTGTTATTTTGTTCCACAGGTTTCTCAGTGAAATCAATGGCACTTATCACAAAAACTTATTCTTTAACATAAATAGCAGAGACAAGAGACAATATGAATGAATATTTATTTATTCCCCCCTCCCTCCCCCTGCAGAGGACAAAATAAGTGTCCTGGTGCTAATCTGTCCCTATCAGAAGCACTTCTGAAGAATTTGCCTCTCTGTTCCTTTGTCCTTAGGATAGCTGTGGTTAAATCATTCCTCCACTTGTGCGGGAGATCAGTATTGTGCTCCAGGATTTCCACTCAGGAGAGCATATAACCTAGAAACCACTAGCGTAGCAGAGTTTAAGCTTTGGTTTTTTTTCTGAATGGAAGTAGCCTGCTGAATCACAGTCTTATATTAAGCATTTAACCTGCTGGCTGCCACTCCGTTATAAAACAGATTCAGATGCATGCTGGTAGAACAAGCTCCTTGAAACATGTAAGGAAAAACTGTAATAACATTCTCTATTATGCTTCACAATAGGAGTTTCTCTTGTCTCATTTTGCTTTATTTAATTCCTCAAATCAGAAAGAGAAGGAAAAAGAAGATAAATTACTTTTTTTTTCTTCAGGTTGAATGAGCTTCAGAGAATGTCAGGTCTGGTCTTTCTTGCTTTCCTTAGGATTGCCCAGATGTCTCCTTTGAAATGAATGTGTCTAATTTTAGATCATGAAAATTAAATAAAAAATAGGGAGTCTAAAGCAAGGTGACATTTTCCAGCAAGCTTTGATGTGTTAAAAATTCTATGGCAACATTCTTCTCTTTCTCTTTGCCTGACTCTCTGACTCTCTTTTTTCCTCACAGAGATGTGCGTGTGTAAACTTAAAATTAATGAAGCACAGAGATGTACCTGATGAACGGAATTCTGCTCTGTGGCTGGTTCACCTCTTGGCATGTAAAAACCACATTTGTTTTATTCGTTTTCTGTGTCCAACCTGAGGTAAACAAAAATTAGAACCACTGTATTATCATACTAAACTGGAGTAATGGGCGACATGGGGAGTGAATTTCAGGTTACCAAAGGAATTGAAAGAATGAAACACATGGAGTTTTTCCTTTTATTAGAGCCGAGTATGTTTTGTTTGTTTTTCCCAATTCTTACTTTGCAATTTTTCAAACAAATGGTATATTCAATTTTAGAATGACTTAAAAGTGTTTTCCAAGCTGAAACTGAGACAGGCAGACAAGTGGATACATTGACAGGTTGATATCTAGAGCTCTGCAAGTACAGTAGTATCTTAAGAATAAAACTAATCACTTGAGTTTTGCTGTGTAACTCAGATTTCTTCTGTTTAATAAAACACAAAGTGGCATACACAAAGAAAATAATGAAGTGTTTTTAAAGTAAAAAGCTGTATAACTAGAGCTAAAGAGCTGAAAGCACTGGAGACAAAGAATACAGGTTTCTAGTGAGCTTGAGACAAATCTTTAACAACTTTGACCTTCTTAGGTTACCGCAGAATAGCTGGCAATGGTGCCTTGCAATTGCATGCACAGTGCTTCAGATAATTTACTGATTAGTTTCTACAGTCTTTTTTAATTAAATTAATTAAAAAATAATCAGCCTTCAAAAGCAGAGTATATTGTATTCAATAGGTAATACCTAAGAGAAAAAAATGGGAGATTACACATACGACAGGAAAGTAAACCAGTTTTGCAGTTGTCTGTCACATCTGTCATACAAATAATAAGATCTTAACAGCAGGATCTTTCAATCTTCTAAATTTTTACTTTAAATACTTAGCAGTTTTTACAGCAATAAATAAAACAACCGAGTTCATAGCGAATAGTACTGAGATTAAGCGTCATTTGGTGGGACCTTAATGAAGTTCAACAGGCAAAGAAAGGACCTCAAGCAGTATTTTATATTGCTGAGTTGACTTTGTGCTATTAAATGAAATAAAACTTAGTAGTACTTGAAGTTTCTCAGTTCAGTCTTCAGTATCCTGATATACTAAATTTTTTTAAGTCCTCTTCATTTGAACAAAAGTTACAATAGGTGATCATTTTTCTTCTAGTAGTTTCTTTAGTCAATCCAGTAAAAGCTGCCTTTTCCTGATTGTCTTTATATAAAAGACTACATATTGGAATAAATATTTATATAGAAATATCATCCAGTTATGCTTTTAGAGAGAGCAGGCTATTTTCAATAAACTGGAGCTGTGATGAGACTTAGGAGTAATATGCATATTACAGTGAGGCCCACTTACAAGAATGACCTGAATTATGTATTTGTAATTCAATGTCCCAAGCTTTTTAATGTGCTCTTGGGGATAATTGCAGCTGCAGTACAACTTATGTTAAATACAGTGAGTAAAGAATTTTTGTTTTCTATTTTTTGTTTGGTTTTCTCTATCAGATTTTTATTTCAGATGTTAGCGATGACTTTCCCAGACCTCCCCAGTGTACTCCTATTGCAAACTGAATTTCCCTGTCCCAGCTCTTACATTTGAAAGGCATAGAAAGCAACAGATTTACTAAGGAGCAGAGTAGCATAGTTAGTATAGCTTTTGGCATCTGGACTGAAATATAGCCAGCAAATGAATGGTCTCACCTCTCTTCTCCTTTGCCTCCTCAACAGTCTACAGCCCTGAGATACTTCCTACACCTGCACATTCACCAGGGACATCTGAAGCCAGCAGACCCAACAGGACCTCCGAGCTTCTGACAGTCCAGCTTCCAGATAGCTGCACAGCCCATTTAGAAAGTTTGGTCCTACTGTTCTCGCCAATATGCTATGGTCATGCTACAAGGAGGTATTTCTTCATTAAAGCATTTTCTTCTTTTACTGAATATTATTCTTGTATTATTTTTCTACTAGTAATGTATGTATGTGGTGGGTTTGCGATGTGGCTTCTTTAAGAAGCAGCTAGAAGCTGCAGGAGAGGACTCACATGGAGAAGGTCATGGAGGATTGTCTCCCATGGGTGGGACCCCATGCTGGTGCAGGGAAAGAGTGTGAGAAATGCACTACCCCCCCAAGAAGGAGAACAACTCATGAGGAACTGAATGAAAACTGAAGCCTCTGTTCCGTATTTCTCTCCCTTTCCCCTGTGCCATCCTGGGGAAGAGAAAATCATGAATAAAGTGAAGTCTGCAAAGAAGGGAGGCGCAGAGGGTGGTGTTTTAAGAGCTGTTTGTACTTCTCATTATCTGACTCTGGTTTCTCTCTGTGTGTAGTGTAGTAAATTAGTTTTCTTGACTTTCTTTTGTGTTGAGTCTGCTTTGCCTGTGATGCTCATTGTGGAATGATCTCTCCCTGTCCTTATCTCAACTCCAAAGCCTCTCAACATGTATTTTCTCCCCTGTCCAGCTAAGAGGGGAGTGATAGAGTGACTTCGGTAGGAGTCTGGCCTTCATCCAGGATCAAACCACCACATGTTTGAATGTGGGAGAGTATAATCAAGGAAACAGATTTGCAAGAACAGATGTTATTGACACAGCTCAGACTTTGGACAGTACTCAGTATTTGATGGCAGCTCTTCATCTACTTGCCTTTCTATGAGAACAGATAGACTTGCATATCTCTTTCAACTAGGGACAGTGTTCTGCTCTCATTTATGCCAGGAAAATCTGCCAAAACTGAGTGAAACAGTACTGGCACTTAGGTAATTTACTTCTGTGAAAAAGGACCAGATGATAGAGATAATTCAGAAAATAGAGTTTCTGAGGGATTAAGAATAGCAGCACGGCAGTGTTATGCATCAGTGACTCTTGACTTATAGGTTGTGGACTGCTGGCAGTCTGTGAGATGCGGACTTTGGAAAATGGTCCATGAGATGGTCACAAAGGAAAAACTAAAAAGCAAAAGCACTGTCACCCACAGTCATGCAAGTGAGCAAACAAAATGGGATGCATGAGAGTAAATGGAATACAAGAACAAAGCTCAGCCTAGTTTGTACTGAGTTGTAGATGAAAAACATTGTGTCAACATAACAAAAGATCTGGATCTTCCTCAGACAGGGTAAATGCCCATGGAATGTTTTTTAAAGGCTAAATGGTGTTTTGACTAAGGAAAATGATCAATAGTATTATGCAACACATTGAAAAGAATCCACAGCACCCATGTTGTGATTAAGTCCATGATTATAATATTGCAGGACAAAGATGTAAAGCACTGACTGATACAGAGAAAGTATAAGGTGACACAGAAGATATGTCAATAAAGCCAGGCTCCAACCTATCTGTGACAAGAAATTCTGCTTAGGAAACCAGGGACAAGATTTGCTGCCAACATGATTCACACCACTTCGATGGAAAATACGAAATTACATTGATGTACCTGTAGAAGTCTTGCCTCTTACTGTGGAAGTCACTGCTGTGCTTTTTTTTGCAAGTACATGAACTGCTCCCATTAACAAAAAAAAATACAGGTTTAGCCTCTCCTGTACTGAGGTGTATCAGTCAGAGAGTTTTCAAGGAAACATTTCTCATAAGGAAATACTAATTCTGGTTTGCCAGAGAGAGTCCATTCTAAAGAATTTAAAATTTTAAAACAAGTAGTGAAAGCAAACTTGTCAAACTATGTGAGGTTTTTGTGAATTACATAACTCAATACTCCTTTTTGTTTTAACATTTAAATTAATTCATTGTGAGAAGGAGGAAAAAAAACCCAAGAGTTTGTCCTGATTTTTATTTCACAGACATATGTTGTGTTTATCATAATTTAGGACAGTTAAAAAAAAAAACAAAACGTAAACCATCTTGAAAATTGCCTTGGAACAGAGAAAATAGCTATAGCCAGATGCTTCTCAGCTCAAAATTTATCCACTGTCTCCCACATCGCAAGCACCCTTACATCCCAGTCCTATATTGCCATGTGATGATGTTCCACATTCTCATAACCATACAGGAAATCACTGTATCATCCTCTTCCTTTTCATAGAATCATAG
>VXBZ01001723.1:928827-1032748 GCA_013399135.1 Heliornis fulica | reverse complement strand
GCTAGCCATCCCCCAACAAAACAGGTTGCCCAGAAGGACTGTAGATCTCCCAACCCTGAAAGCATTCAAGGTCAGGTTGGATAGGGCTCTGAGCAACCTGGTCTAGCTGAAGATGTCCATGGTCATTGCAAGGGCTTGGACTAGAGGACTTTTAAAAGTCCAGGCAAAATGATTCTATGATCTGTAAACCTCTAAGCTAGGCATGATACTTGAAGAAAAGGAGGAGGTTTATTTCCATTTCAAGTAACTCATCTGCAATAGAAACCAGAGAAATGGGACTAAATAATTCAGACTTAAGAAGAAACACAGTCTCCCTTTGGTGTTTTCCACAAGTCCTACCATAAATTGACTATGTGCCATGTGGAAGTCTTTTTTTCCCAGATGATATTTAATTATGCAAGTCAGAATAAAATCCTAATAGGCTAAAATATGGCTAAAATAGGTTAAAATGTCATGGACACTGCTCCATGAGTTTCAACTGCATGTTAGAGAAATATAGCAGAATCAATTTTAAAACAACAGTTTTACTTTATAAAGTAGAGAAGAAAGGAAGAAATGCTTCCTTTAAATTAATGATTCACAGAATTACAGAATTGCAGGGGTTGGAAGGGACCTCCAGAGATTAAGTCCAACCCCCCTGCCAAAGCAGGTTCCCTTGAGCAGGTGCAGGTAGGCATCCAGGCAGGTCTTGAACATCTCCCGAGAAGGAGACTCCACAAGCCCCCTGGGCAGCCTGTTCCAGTGCTCCATCACCCTCACCATGAAGAAGTTCTTCCTCACATCGGTGCAGAACCTCCTGTGGTCCAACTTGTGACCATTGCCCCTTGCCCTGTCCCCACAGGCCACTGAAAAGAGGTTGGCCATCTCCCTTTGTCTCCAACACTTCAAATATTTAAACACTGAAACATGAAATCCTTCCTATGTAGCAGTATCCTAATTTCTGAAAGGCCACATGTTATTTTTTGTGAACATTAACACAATGTAAATCAATAGCTCCATTTTCTTGATGTAAAAATCTTCCCTGTCTTTCTCACATCTTGCTCTTTTTTTCATATATCCTTTCCCTCATTCATCATCAGGCAGAAAAATAATCTGTCAGCACAAAATTTATAGTTATTGCACATTTTCTTCCACATTATTTCATAGAAATACATCTTCACGTCATAACATATTCCTTAATACCAAGTGCATGTTATTGAATTTGGACTGTTCTGTCTAAAATGAAATTGAATGATTTCCTAGCACATTTTTAATACGCAGATCACATTTCCCTGTAGGACTGCTTGGCAGTATTCAAATGTTACAGTTACAAAATCCTTTCTAACATTTTTTTTCTTTACAGCAAATGACCAGAGTACAACAAATTTTCAGAAACTAAACAGTATAATAATAAAAATTAATCTATGCTTTAGTGAACTTGCGGTATATATTTTAGGGGATAAAGTCTACCTGCAGTGCAAAATGCCCTATTAAGAGCAAGATGACTTCTCATAATTTTGAGCTTTATTACTTAAAATATTAAAATGGCAGAAACCACCTCAGAACAGGTTTTGAGTTTTCATTAGTTGCTCTACATGCACCACTGATTCACCTCATACTCTGCAAGAGAAACAGTTTGTTGGCTTAAGGATTTTGAAATCATCAGTGGTAAGGGCCATCTACCTTAATAATGTAAATCTAATTATTCTATTTTTAACAATGGATTGGAGAGATTTGCAATGTGAGCCGACACATTCACATAAGTAGCCAGGCTGCCCAGCTGAGCTGTCTTCCGGCTCCAAAGACTTCCTATGCTGGTGCTGTTTTGTAGTTTCTCCTTTCTTGAAACTAGTGCATGAACTGTCTCAGATGCACTGCCTCGTAATACACCTTTTCCTGGGTGTCCATCCCCTACCCTGTGCTCCTAAGGCAACATGTCAGAAGCCCAGTTATAGGACTTTTATCCATTTTCTTTAAAAAAAAAGTGTCAGAAAAAAGGTCAATAAGATCACAAGAGGAAAGCATAACAGGTGGCAAACTGCTACTCATTCCTGTTAACTTACTTTGTAAAGTGTGTGTTCACTCATATGTAAAAGCAGGACAGACAAGAGAATAATCTTTCCTTATGAGAAGATTGCTCTGCTTCAGAGCAGACAAACAGAGAAATTTTGCAGTTTCTCTCTTGAAGCAGAAGCTCCACACAGTTCCTTGTTCTCCAAGTTCCTCACAATAAGGAACTCCACCCAATTTGAGGCAGCACAAAGCAAAACAGCACAAGTGCCAGACACACAACCTTGAGAGTGACTACTGTCATAGAAGTGTTTTCAGCATGATACCTTGAAAATACAATTTTCCAGAAGCTCATGAAAGAAGGAGGGATGAAAGGATTTAGTGCCATTCTTATCATGAAAGCCTTCAGAAGTGAAAGATGATGATGGACAGATATGTTCCTTTGAGATGCACCTCCCTGTTATGTCACTAAAGCTGGCCAGCTTCATACATTTTTCATTTACACATTCACCTTAGGGTCTTGACCAAAAAATTACCAGCTGGTAGCCCATGGTTTTAGGAAATTATTTCTCCTACTCTCACAGATATTGTGTGTTTCCATGGACATTTCCATGGTTTTAGGCCACCTCCATAATAAACACCAAAAAGAGTACACACCCTGAACTGCCATATATATCTCTGTGACAAAGCTCCAGCCAGCATCTGCCATATTCTAAAATACTAAAAATCCTATCTACAAACACAAGTCTACTTC
This sequence comes from Heliornis fulica, assembly GCA_013399135.1. Taxonomy (NCBI): domain Eukaryota; kingdom Metazoa; phylum Chordata; class Aves; order Gruiformes; family Heliornithidae; genus Heliornis; species Heliornis fulica. Next base: position 1,030,005 of record VXBZ01001723.1, on the reverse strand, counting down.
TAACTTTGTGCCTCCAAGACCTACAGGTCTTTTCAACACCTCCTGTTCCAATGATTGCCAACCCTTTCAGTGAAGACATTTTTTCTAACATCCAATCCAAACCTCCTCTGGCAAATCTTGAGGCCATTTCCTCTTGCCCTATTGCTTGTTACTTGGGAGAAGAGTCCAATATCTACCTAGCTGCAGAGAATGAGAAAGTCTCCCCTCAGCCTCAGTAAAAGCTCTCAAGTCTCACTGGCCTAGAAAACAAAGCTTGACTTTTAAACTAAGAAACTTTTTTATGATCTCTGGCATCCTTGGCAGTAAAAGCGGATGCCCTTTACTAATGTTATATTTATCACCTTGATGAAGATCATTAAACCTAGTAACACTGCCACAATGTGGAGGCATCAAGCATGCTCCAGGTGCACTGGAAGAGTTGTCATTGTCAAAAATCTCCAGTGTAAAAACACTACATTTTTATCCTCAAAAGACTTGACTCCTAAAGTCCAGACAGGACTTTAGGACATCAAACCACTGATGGTTCTTGCTACCTTAACTAGTCCTGTAGTTAGTTCTTGATAAAACCTATCAAGCAAACATGTCAATATCAGGCACTAGTAGTGTTTTACATAGTGTTCAATAGTTTATATCTTTCATTTTTCTGTCTATTCACATCTTTCATATATATTGTAGCTATGGAAATGGTAGTATGAAGAAGAGTGGCTTTTAATTCTGAATCATTTATTAGGCAGTAGAAGCATTTTCCATAATTCCAGCCTCTTTTCATAGCTTCTCTGCCAAGTAATAAAGCAAGGAATTTGCACGTAGCCATTTACTGTACAAGGTTTTACAGTATATTGGAATGTGCTTAGTAGAAAAGCCTTCAAGAACTTTTATCATCTTAGTGTGAGCCATCTAGAGAGCTGAGAATCTGCCATTTCATGATCTGCTTCATAGGATATGCAGATGGGAATAGTTCCATAGTATTACAGATACTTCAATCAGAAAGTTATTGACTGTGAAATCTCTTCTCTTTTAGAGAGAAGAGATTTCTTCTCTTTTAGAGAGAAGAGATTTCATCCATGTATTTTATGGTCTGTACATATTATCTTTGTGGTGGTCTGTGAAGGTATTCTTATGAAATCTCCAGTATTTCCACACCTCTCATTAGCATCACTAGCAACTACTAATAACAAACTACTGCTGTGCAGAATTTGGAACAAAGTTTGATACAGGTGAGTTGCTATGCTCAAGAGCATAATTCACTTAAGGTATCTTGTTTTAAAGTAACATTACTGAGAATAAAGAAGAAAAGTTTAGTAAATCTCTGACCAGTAAAGTTTAGGAGATATGGGGTGTGTTTTCATAAGCAATAACTACAGGAACAACTTCTACTGCACTCATCTCCAGGACAGCTTATTTAATAGAAGATATATCTGCAGGTCCATGGCTGAAAACCAGAGCTACTTCTCTCACTAATGTGAGAAGATTTGAGAGTTCTCTTGAAAACATATTTGGTAAGGAATCTCATTACACCTCCACTGTCTCATTCACTGGGGGATTTCTGGCAAGAAATGTTTTTTTAGTGCATGGAATAGCTTATTCTTTGTGTGGAACTCTGAGAAGTGGATCAGGTGGTGGGTAACTGAGTTATAGGAAACAACAATTCTGGCTCCCACGGGACAGTTTGTCTCTGATTCTGGCATCACTCACTATTGCTGTTACAATCTCTCCCACTAGTTCAGATGTCTCAGGAGTGAGTGTTCTAGAGGTATCCAAGGCAAACATCAGTGGCCATTTCAGTTTTCTTAGGAAAAAAAGGAACAAAACACACCCTCAAATTATTTTGTTCCTTTGCATCTCATACAGAGACACTAATGCACATAAAAGCCATACATAAAATTACATAATGCTAAAAACTGCATCCTGCACTTGCTAAATTCATGAAGAAAGAGTAAGCCAGACAAAAATCTGCCCAATTTATCCTAAAATAAGACACAGAGAGTACAAATTGCTCATTCCTATAATGAGGTTTTACAAAGATATTTGAAAAATAGTGCTAAATTATATTAGAGCTATTTTACAAATGCAGAAGCTGCAGCAGAGAGAGTACAAGTGGCTTTTCCAGCATCACCCAAGCAGGACAACAACAGGGACAGCAGAAATAATCTTGGATTTGTCCAAAATTTCTACAGTCTCCCTATTCATCTGCAGTCTGAACCAGTGGGATGTGAGTCTGTGCCCCCTTTGCTGGGTGTTCCTGCACAGGCAGAACCTACACTACAGATCCCACAATAAGCTTACAACAATCTACATGGGGCTGTGTACAATTACCTTGTATTTCCAGCACACAATATTCCCTTTTAAAGCTCCTCTTGGCACAGTGTGGGCCTGCACTAATTCAGGTACCGCCATACAGCTCAGACACCGATTTGATGCTATTATTACCACATTATTCTTACCACATTAATCTTAACACTGTTAAGATTTGATAATGCACGTGTCACTTCTGCAGTAAAACATATTTCATCTTGTAATTATTCCAGCCTTGATATTACATCTGAAAGCAGAAATTGTGTTGAAGAAAATAATCTGCTGCCACATGAAGAAAAATGTAATTTAAAAACCACAGGCTACAGCAGGTAGTAACTACATAACTACAGTAATAACAAGATCATTTATATAGTGCTCATGGAGGGAGGAGATTACTGACTCTATTCCAGCCAAATTCAGTATGGGACAAAAATTCCATTATCATTTCCTATACATAACTGGTATCAGAAATATTTGGGCATGGAACACATCGAGTACTGAGGGATATTGAGCTATAACGGAAAGAGGATAGTTAAGAAGAAAAAAAACAAGCAAAACAAGGGAGAGCAGCATTGACATCAAAACAAATAAAGGAGGAGAAAGTTTTAAATTAATAGGTATGATAAAATTATTTGGCAGCTAAGTATAAAGTAGTGGAGGAACTGGTGGGAGTAAAGTTAAGAAGAACGAAGAAGGTCAGAGAAGGGACATAGAAAAAATTAATCTGCAGTGCTGAAGCTGCAAGATAATTAGAATTATGGAGGGTCAGAGAAGGATAACACTAGCTAAATCTCTCAGGGACAAGTAGAAAGAAGCAACAGAAAAGAGTATGCACAGGAACTGAACAGCACTGCATCGATAACAGGGGAAAATGACCAAGGAGGAACTCATGCTATTTTTGCATTGGCAACAATACTCTTACCAATGAGGTTGAATCAAATACTGCTGAACTTTGCTGAATACTGTAGAAACTCCCACTGTTTGGCATAGTCACTTTCTAAGGAATAAGGATAGACAGACTGGGAAAATAAAAGCAAACTTATCCATTGTAAGTGGAACCACTCGATACCGAGACACTTAACATTTCTAAGAAATTACATTATCATAACTTTGACAAAAATATATTATTCTAAACAACAACAACAAAATTCTCTAGTCTGAGCCTTAACTTCATTTTTTTTCAACGACTTGCCTGCTGAGACCATAAATTCACAGGCATGCTGAACACAGAACTAATATGATTTCAATAAGGCAGGGAAGAAAGCAAGTGGTAATACTCAAGTTTACAATATCAGAAGACTGGCAGCTTACAGCTGTGCTTGCAGATATAGTCAATGAGTTTGCATGGCTGTGAACAGGACCAGAAAAGACATACATAAGCACATGGCTACCCAATGAGATGTTGCATTTTGTGCATTTGTAACATAGAGTGTGCTAGAGATGCATACAGACAATAAGGCTTGTCCATTCTGTCCTTTAATCCTATTAAAAAAAAGAAAAAAAATTACAGCAATGTTATCTTCATCTCGCCTAATTGCTCAGCTATTTTGCTAATCACAAGAAAAAAAAAACAAAAAAAAAAAACCCAAACAAACCCATGCAACCAAAGGCAAGGTCTGACTGGATTACACATTTTTATATATTTTATTTAATGACTATCATGATTGGGAGATATGGAAAATCTACAGTAGAACTAAAGGTTTCTACAACCTGTTATCTGTGTACATTTTTATTCTAGTAAGGATGAGGAAAGATCAGTATTTTAGTTTGCATAGACAGACCTCTAGCACTCTGAGGAATTTCTGTGCATAGCTGCTGCAACTAATTCCAGCTATATTCCTATTTTGAAGCTATAAGAAATTCACACTTTAACATTTCATATCTGATGAAGATGTACAGGTAAATTATCAGCTCAGCATGAGCTGCAGACTTCTTAGCAGTGGTAACAGTTAATGAGAGAAAGCCAAAACAAATCTCTCTTATATACCACGTTGAATTTTCAGAGCTGAAAGTCAAAAAAGGAAATAGAATCATAGAATGTGTTAGGTTGGAAGGGACCTTTAAAGGCCATCTAGTCCACCCCCCTGCCTCAAGCAGAAACACCTTTAACTACATCAGGTTGCTTCCTCAAGCCAAACTTGAATGCCTACAGGAACAATGGGGCCTCCACTACCTCTCACAGCAACCTGTGCCAGAGTCTCACGACCCTCATAGTGAGTAAATATTTCTAAAGGGAGATTCTCTGATTTGAGACTTAAGATACACACCATTGAACTCCAAGAATGGTACTTCTAAAGGGTTTCTTAGAAACACCTAATTGCAAAATTTTCTGTGCTACTGGCAGACAAAGAAACCAGTAAGGTTTGCTCTTTGCATTAGCTAAAAGGAGAGGCTCAAAGTATGAGGCAGGTACACTTTTCAACTATGCACGAGCTAGGTAGCAACTTACACAAATTACATTAACAGGTATTCAGTTAGCAATTTGCATTCAGAAACACCTGAATTGTGTTCACATAAAGATGAATTCATGGGGTGGTTTTTTTTATTTAATAAGATTTTGTCGTCACAGTGTTATACAACCATGCAATTTACAATATATGTGCAGCAGATCGATGGTAGTCATCAGAACCACGAGAGCACTGCACATATCACCACTTCAGACCACCAGAACAGGACAAAAATGTTTTCATTCCTTAGTTTCCCTTCAAAATTATAAAGAACACATGTATTTTCCAGTACCAGCAAAATATATGGAGTCTAAGTCTTACTATATACACACCCTGGAGATCCCATGTCCCAGACTGCCTTCCAGGTCACCAGGTCCTGGAATAGACAGTGAATAGTAGAATAAGTGGTATTCAAAAACATTCACAGGCAACAAAAAAATTTACATTTTCTATTGGAAACAGATTTCCTCCTTCTTCTACATTTGCTAAATGCTTAAGTTCCATTGACTTAAGTTTAAATGAGACGTATTGAATTCTCAGCTTATCATGACTCTGAAAGTTTGAGTTCAAAGGGAACACTGAAACTATTACAATTCTTTTAATGGAGTAATTTTTTCTGATCTCTGGTTATGTGATGCTTTACTCCCACCCTTTACTAGCTATTTTTAGCCTGGCAAAGAGCTTACAAACTATTTTGGGAAGAGTAAATCAAATAAACATGAACTGCTAGTTCCTAGTGGAAGAATTGCACAACACAGCTTGGTTTACCATACAAATGGTACCAAACTTATAAAGCACTTAAACAGCTTTACAGAATTAGTGAACTGTCCAAAAGGTGAAAATTACATCTAAAGGTAAGACAGATCAAACTTAACTTAAAATTCTGCTTTCCTGAACTTTTTAGTACACACTTTCATAGAAAGAGGTTTTTCAAATAAGACAACATCCAGCCCTAAAAAGCTTATGCTCTTGAAAAACTCTGTGCAGCCGTGGCTGCATGTGTGCTGTGATGGTTGTGCTTCTTTGGTTGTCTGGGGTTGTTTTTTTAATTTTTCTGGAATTTAAGTACCACAAAAACTGCAATCCAAAAAGAAAACATTTAAATTTCAACACACAATCTCTTCTCAGATCAAGAGATTGATCCTGCAGACATCCCTTGGACATACTGTAAATCATTCCCAGAAACATTCCAAAAACAGAATAGGCAAGCCATTTTTAAACCAACAACATTAAAGGAGGGAATTAAACAGACAAACTTAATACTGTAATTTAACTGAGGGAACCTTAGTGCAATTCTTGCTTTCCTAGGATCTCTGAGAGTCTTTGCCAATTGCAGTTTCTGGTTCATTCTGAAGTAAACAAAAGGAGACAAATACTATGATATAAGAAAATAGGGAAAGCATACAGATTCTTTCTCAGGTTGGACTTAGTTTTTATAAAAATTGACTAATGCTGTAACATTTGTAGGCTACATAACCACTACCTATGCCTCCTTACAGTCCTGCCCTAGAAAGGAGCCTTCAAGGATCCAGGAAAAAGGTTGATCTTACAGATAATACACAATAACAGTAATATCAGTTTCTACCTCTACTTCAAGCTTCTTGTTTGAATTCTGGAGTTCACCTGCAATCCATGGTTGAACAAAATGTTTAAGGAGGAGGAAAGTAAACAGAACTGCAGTTGCTGTTCTATTGCTTACAAGTTAAAATTAAGAATATTGATAGAATTTGCCTTGAACGTGGATCAGAGATTTTCTACAGGACTTTAATCCAGTGTAGGTATTTGTGATATAACAAGAGTTTGGGTTAACCAAACTTCACTGCAACCTTTAGTATCCTCTCTTTAAAATATCTGGCTGCAGAATGGCAATAACCAACACATATGGTACCAGCTAAACGCTTTCCTCCAGGCATTTGACAGGGATTAGCCAGCCAATGTGTATAGCACACAGCATCCTAGATGTAAAATATCACACTCCACTTTTTCCTTCCCTCTGCCCTTCAATAGCAGAAGCTCTAACAACACAGAGGCCATTATTACTTCATTGGGATGGTGCATTTTTTCTAGTCAATCTTTTCTTCTGTCAGTTTTAAACACATAATATGATTTGTCCTTATAATCTCCACTTTGCAAAAATATCTTAACAAAACTGCTAGCAGCTGTCCATCAGTGAGTACATACCTAGGGATACTACCCATAAAAAAAAGCCTTCAAACATCAGGAGTACTTTTATTTATTTTACAATAACAAAACCCCAGTAACACAGAATCTTGTTCAGTAGGCTTAGATGAGGACTGGAACACTGTGAATGAAACATTTGTATTCTAAAACACAGAATGGAAATATAAAAATTCTCTGTATCTTGCAGATCACTGAGTTGTTAGGGGAAGGGACATCAGAAAGGGCAATGCTTTTTCCAGTGCCCAGGTCAGCATATCACCTAATATGTGATATGGAAATGAAAACTGGAACAGTTAACTTGAATGAAAAGAGTAAATGCCCAGAGATCAGAATCATTCCAGATAATAATGCCATGAAAATAGAAGAATAAAATATCTTTCTGCAATACAGGATTGTATTTTCAACTGAAATGCTTCAAATGACAATGTATCTAGCATGGACTACTTCAGAGTATAAGGAAATGGAATAGATTATTTTCAAAGAAACCTAAATTGATACAGCCAGATAACAAAGGTATCATTGACAACAAACAGCTTTGTAGATATAAGGAACTGCACAATCACATGGCATTCATTCCTGGGTAAAAATCATATTACTGGAACAAAAGGAGTTTCCTTGTGATGTATTACAGCAGGAAAGAAAGTGGGATGAAACAAAGTCTAATGGATTAACCAATTTGACCAGACCTTTGCTCGATGATCCTTATGAATTCCTTCCAACTCAGGATATTCTATGATTCTATTACTTGCTCTTAATGTGCTCTATGACTTGCTCTGTGTTCCTGGGGAGGTCTATGCCTTGGTCTCTGCTTCTGCTCCTCCTTCTTCTGCTGCTGATCAGCCCAGATCTATTTGGATCTTAGATTTTTTTTCTAACAAGGTGCAACTCCATTTCCTAAAATAATGGCACTTCTGCTAGGGACAAAAGAGGAGTCATCATTAAGAACACAATAGCAGTGCTGGGTGTCATATGCCAATACTCAATGGATTGTATAAAAATAATCTGATACAAGATTTTTTTTAAGAAAAGGTTTTCAAATACTGGGCAAAGAAAAAAAAGTGATGATTCCTAATCATTAGTTAGTGATTGTGACCCACCTCATGATCATTTGAGCTCTAAGTGAAAGACAATAAATCAATTCCCTTTTTGGTCACTGAACACTACACTTGGAAATAAACATATTAACATCTACATGGCACGTTCAACCAAAATTCCTAGGACTGACCACAAAACACTAATGATAGTGATAAAACTGGACATCTTCTGGACAGAACTGACAAAAGTAAACTTGATCACGAGAGTTAAGGCAAACTAAAGACTCTTCATCTCAAAATTGGCAGAGGAAGATAAAGATTAGCAGTTGGTTCCCATGGTAAATTGTTTGCTGGGAAATGTATCTTTAAGTATTCATGTAAAAAACTATCACATCAAGGAAACATTCAAGATGTCTTTCCAAAATAACAGTAAGCATTCCATGCCTGCAGAAAATACTGCTTTAAGAGATGTGTTTTCAAGATAAAAAGACAACATGTTAGTGGATAATCACACAACAGAAAAAAATATTACCTAGACTTGAATGTTGAGTAGCCTCTGGAAAAAAAAAAAATATAAAAAAAAAATACCCCGAACAAGTGAAAGCTGTTTTTTCATTACAATCCTGGAATTCACAACAGAATAGCAAGGAGTGATCATATGTGACATAGGTGAGTGATCTACAGGACATTTACAGTTCAAAATCAGTCTGTTGCAAAGGTGGTGCTCACCTCAGAAGCAGGGTAGACTCAATAAAAAGATCTATGACCGTGACTTTGCAGCACCAAGTTTGCTCCCAACTAAAACATAGCTTCAATTTAACCAGGATGAGGTTCTAAAAAAAATTAAAACGGCGCAAATTTTGTAGAAAAAACAGATTAGAAAGCAGTCTTCTGCTCTCATCATTATAAACCCTCCCTTTTATATATTCAATTATGTTTTCAACACCAAAGTCTTGGGGAACAATGCTACAATGTAAAAAAGGCTCATCTCCTATAAGCCACAAATCAGCCACGCCTGATAAAGAAAGGGGAACATTTCTGTGAGCAGGGGACTGGGGGGCTACACTGTACAGATGAGTTGGGTGAAAAAAATGCCTGGGGAGAAGTAACATCCTTCACATCTCTCCTGCCTTTCACCCAGTAACCCTCCCAGTGAGTTCAGAGCAAGAGCAATCAGACCAGCATACAGGAGTCTGAGCTGGTTTCATGATCTGCTCAGCCCAAAAGGCAACAACTATACTCCCCTTTCTCCACATCCCCCTAAAAATGTCACAGTACAAGGGAGGGGTGCTCATGAGAACACCCAGCTGTTTGGGAGATGGGAAACATTTGCCAATCAACAGAGGAGAGAACGGCAGTTTCAGAGAAAGGAGAGACCAAGGAGTTTTTCTGGGATTTGGGCATTACTGGGAAGCCTAACACCAGAAGCCAGTAAGAGAGCTTACAGGAACACACACTTGAGAGAGATCAGTTCACACACATTGCTTAACATGTTTAACCACCATTTTTTTGGCCTGTCTGGCCAAATTATTCCCCTGGGTTGTGAAAATCAGGTTATTTACTTTGCTTTTGAGTTAAAGTATTCAACTACAATTATACAGATAGTTTGACAATTTACAGGAGGCTGCAAGAAACCAGAGCACAGACAGCAAAAGGGTTTATACACTAATAAGGAAACATCCACATCAACACTGCTTTTGAAAGCAAGCACTTAAAAAAAAAAAAAAATCAACCTGTGCTACAGCATACGGAACGAGATTTACACCCAGAAAGGAGACTGAAGAGCAAAGACAGAAAACCTCCCTAAGAAATATTTTCCCTAAGAAAGAGCTAGAATTCCTATGAACTAAAATTATGATAATTGTTAGATTAATAACATTAATTCATACTTGATAGTTTCTGCAATAACAAATCTGTGACCTTCCTTCTCTTTTTCTGTCTTAGCTTACTATAGTAAAACTCTCCTTTGTAAATAACCTGTTACAGATAAATTCAATGGTGTATTTGGTATAATGGCAGAATTTATCATAGCTTGGAAAAAAAAAAAGATGCAGAAGTACCTTACACTATCACTTTTTTCCTCTGTTATTGCTAGGAAGGTTTCATTATTAAAAAGCTAATTTTTAATCAATAATAATTACATTTTTGGGGAATTTTGTATTGCTTTTATCTTTTAGAGGTATGTATCTCCCTTTCTGATCAATAGCATGTACTGAAAAGAAGCCTCAATGTAATAGAAAACATTCAGATTGCAATCCTCAGTTGGCTATACATCCAGTACTTTATGACTGAACAACACTGCATACTTTCTGTATATTATTTACTGGAGGAACCTTATGTCCTTGTCTACGTTTCTGTCCTTTTTGATGGTTAATGCCTTTTTCTCCCCCTAAAACCCCAAAGTATACAAAATAGTTCAGTTAACACAAACCATGAGTTTTTGTGGGTTTTTTGAATAATAACAATGTTGGCCTGAGGTCCTTTGTATCCTTATTTTCCTTGCAAACCATACTGATTAGGCTGTCCACCACTGCTCTGTTTTTAAATGACCACAAATATTCAGCCACCACCAGCCTGCCAACCCTAACAGCAGGCACTGAATTGTGGAGGCTGAAGGATAACTGATCCCCAGCATAATCATCTTCGTTCCCACTGAGGATTGTTTTTATCAAATGGACCAAGTAAAAATGTTCAGTGTCTACCAGCCTGGATCCTTTGTTTCAGTCAGCTATTCCACAAATGGTGTCTTATCAGTGAAAATCCAAAATGGCCAATTACACAACTGAAGCTGCCACAAGGCAGTATCACTCTTTGTCATTGGAGTCCTAAGTCATACCTTGTTTCAGACTGCAAGGTAACTGGAGAGGCAACAGGGCTGCTCCATGTTTTAAGAAAAAACAAGTTATCTGATGTTGGCAAACAGATAAAAACCCCTCATCTGATGTATTTGAACCTGCCAGGGTACTACAGAGATAGGAGGCTTCATATCTATCTTAAGCCAAATAAAAATCAAGTCATATGCAGAAATTACTTGATCCTTCAACAAACACAAGCAAATGCCCAGATAGAAGACTGACAGATCTAATTATTCTTAAAATTCTCCTTTAAGCAGAAACATCCTAACAGGCAAGTATTTTCTGAGTATATAACTTATTTACAAAAATACCATTCACTATGGTAATATGAATTGTTCATCATTTCTTTGCTCTTCTTCAGATGCTGGAAGTCCTGTAATAACTCTCCTGATAGGAATTCAAACAAAAAATGTGCAAATAAGCTTTTAGTACAAGGTCTACTCCTTGTGCTTGAGACTTTATTAAAGACATTTCTCATAGGGACAGTTTCATGAAGTAGCCATAATATTGTTCTTAATTCCAAACCTTAGCCAATAAAAGGTAACAAAATGTTACTGGATATCCAATGTCATTTTCTCCTTTCTTTTTAGGAACCCCAGGAGATCCCTTAAAGACAAAACGTGGTATATAAATTCATTTTTATCACTCAGTAACTTTGAGGTCAAGACAAAAGAAAGAAAATAATGTACCTCTTCTCCTTGAGTTCTATCACTCCTATCTTCTTCACTGTTACCCTAAAATAATACAAAGACTCAAAGTTTTCACATAAACAACCAGTTTACATTTACAAACTCCAGAAAGGATAGGGTGACACAGATCACAATTTAAAAAACCACAAAAGAAACAAAAACAGAAGAAAGACTAAACACAGGAATTAATGTTTGAAGTTTCATTTCTCATATGTTCCACAGGTACAATCATAAACAGGGCACTGCAGCAGAAAACTGCGAAGCAGCCTAAAAAATGTAACATTGATTTAACACTCACCAACACCTCTACAAAACTCTCAAAACCTCTATTTAGTGCAGGACAAATCCCTAAAGAATAGTGGATTCAGAAACTCAGACTGTCTAGACTCATACTGTACCGCTTTTCCAACAAATCCTCAAAACCCCTGAAAGGAAAACAGAGGGGAAAAAGTTAGAAAAACATATCATAAAAACACTGAAGGATTATTCTAAATCACAGTGAAACAATAATTTCAGATTTTTTGTCTAACCTTTAAACCCCTTTTGTCTTAATGCCCCTTGTTGCCTTGTCTTCCTTGTGGTCCATGTAGTTCTCTTGGGTCCTGAAACACAGAAAAGAAAAAAATCAAATTTAAAAATGTATTAGGTTTACACAAGCTGGGAGCTAATTTATCTGTTAGAGAGATCTGGTCCTGTAGTCCCAGAAAGCCTTCTTCTCAAGAACTGTAGCCTCTGTAAAGTCCCTGGTTGACTGTGAATTAAACAGGTTGCAACAACAGAGATATGTGCAGCTGCAAGATACTCATAATTCAGTGACCTCCTATGGAAGATCAAATATATCAGAAGTATCCTAGCAAATGTTATTTTCAACCTCACCTGCCATAATTTTTACTTGTTTTTAGCCTTGTGCATTGCTCTGTTAATATTCACATCAGACTTACAACCCCAAGTCTCTAGCTACCATTTTGATGAATCTGACCCTTGTAAAAAAGCATCACTTTACTAGTGCATCTTCAGTTTGAAACTACATACAGCTTCAGAATTCTCAGAGCAGAACTAACATTTGTGGGTCTGGCCAACAGGTTTGTTATGAAAAGTTTCTTCCCGCAGTGTATGATGAAAGTAAAGCACCTCACTGCTCATCCAGCCCACACATCTCAGGATCTTACGGGAGACAGTGTCAAAGGCCTTACTAAAGGTCCTGTAGATGATATCCATTGCTCCTTCATCTACCACACCAGTCATTTCATTGTAGAAGTTGATCAAGTTGGTCAAGGATGACTTCCCCCCTAATTAATCCATGCTAACTAACCCTGATGATTTTCTTGTCTTTACATGCCTGGGGCAGTTTCCAGGATTAGTTGATCCATCAACTTCCCAGAGATTGAGGTGAGGCTGACTGACCTGTAGTTCCCTGGTCTCTCCTTCTTGCCCTACTTGAAGACAGAAGGGACGGCTTCATTCCTCCAGTCTTCAGCCTCCTCTCCCAACTGCCATGATGGATCAAATATTATCAAGAGTGGCTTTGCAATGAAATCTTTTAGCTGCCTCATGGGTGCATTGATAACTACCAATCCCATTTGAATTATGCACATGCATTGCACCTTGCCAAGATGCAAAAGCATTCACCTCATGTCTTGAGGAAGAACCTAAGACTTCTGTTCCATTTGCACTGGGTTCAAATCATGGCCAGGACATGTACCAGCTTTGTTGAAAAAGGTAAGAAGGCAAAATGTACCACTTACGTGTTTTACATAATGTGGGGTCCTTTTCTGTTAGAAAAGCTGGTCAGTTCACCTGTTGGACATGCAACCAAATTCTGCAATAGGCACTAGAAAGTAACACAGAGCCAGAAAGCTGGATGGCTTTTTCCCTTAAACAAGCTAGAGGTCATTTCTCTCTTTAACATTATCTGGTCCCATGAAATTAATTAGAACATGTATCACTGGGTCTAATTAGTGTAAAATGCAATCTGAAACCTTTTGCAAAATAGTGCTAGATTATGACCATTTTCACATCATTACAACTCTTGTAAATAAAATATAATCGAATAAGCAAAGGCATTTAATTTACTCACTTCCATTCAGTACAACTCACAGGCAGTTTTTTTTTGTTCCAGGGATTTGCTTCCAGGGCTCTGTTCTTTGTTGATCACCTTCCTTTTCAGAGGATTTGGCCCCAGAATTCAGCTTTACTATTTACTATATTTACTACTACTGCAATTGGGTTGACATATCACAGTAGTAGCATTAGATTAGTATATCTACCTTCTTACTCTTTTTAAACTACAGATTTTCTTAACTCAAAACTCTCACCAGCATAAACATCAAAAAGAAAAAAAATTGTCTGCAAATTCTGTTTTTTGGACCATCTGACACAACCAGAAGAATGGGAGAGGGGTTAGACAATAGCACCATAAGCACCCTTTAGCTTAGCCTATTCCTGGTAGCTAGCATACTGCTGGGGATTTACACCAGTAGTGAAAGGAGGAAGGAAAGCAGATTAGGAAGCTCTGACAGTCAATTCTTCATGGTGTAACAGTTGGTTAGTCTTATCCTGCGATGCACTGGAAAAAGGATCATCAACCAGTGTGAGGTAACCAGATGAAAGATACGTGTGTAGAAAGCATGAGCCAGTCAGTCCACACAGACGTATAAATTTCTCACAGGGCCACAGAGTCACTAGGTTGGAAAAGAGATGAACTCATGCAGCAGGACTCTTTCCTCACTGAAAAATAGGAAATTTGAGGCAGTAGCAAGATTAGCCCCAGATAACGATAGCCAAATGAAAGGAGCAGGTAGCTGAGATCTATCAGAGCACTTCATGTCTCCTGGGCCAAGGATAACCCCAGATGTCAAAAATTGCTTCTGGTACAAGAACAAAGATGTTCGACTTTTTACTTCTCCATCCCAATAAAAAGAATTATTTACTTAGAAAAAAAGTGAGAACACTAAAGCTCTACAGAAAATAGGCGATAAATTGCCAAGCTGTCCTGTCTTAGAGGCAGGATTTTGGAGAGTCTCATGCAAAACACAACCTAGTTCTCCAAAAAGAAGGGCCAACTTGCTTCTCACCTGACTTAAGGGGAAGGAGACACTGATTTTAAGAGGAGTTAAACTACTGCCAACTGTCTGTTTCTATGGACAAACAGCTATTGGACACAGACAACAGCATCTTGGAAATCTAGATGTTAAACATTTCATAATTAAAAGCACTGCACATGCTGTAGGAAAAAAAAAGCAAACCCAGGTTCAATATATTGCTCCACAAAATACCAAGACCAGCTCTAGCCCCTAATTAGACAGCTGTGGCACCCTTACTCGGTACTATTTCCCAGTCACAAACATAGAACAGAAACGGAGTAGCATATCTCCCACTCCATGGCAGTCATTTTTGCAGTCCCCTTTTGTCACTTGGAAGAAAACCCAAAGGTGAAAGACCACTGGCTTCATCAACTCACCCATTCCTGCTCAGCGTCTGGGTCAGTAGCGGTGAAAAATTTTGACCCTTCCACGGTTGAGCTAAGGGTGGCACTGTCACCTCTAGCAGTGAGCTGGTCAGCACTGTTACAGCCCTGAGGCTGGTAGAGTCTCACAAAAGTCCCCTCTGTTCCGTGTCACTGTTCATAAGAGACTCCCTCTGGATGACAGTCAAAAGCACCAGACTCTGGAACTCCAAGCTCATGTGTCTTCCTTAAGTTTGTTGAGGAACTGTTGACCAGCAGTTCATGCAAATTTATTAGGAATATTTTATCTATCTTCTTGTAGACATATACAGAGAGAACAAAATTCCAGGTGAGTACAGCCACCTCTACAGAGTGATCCAAAAGCTTACAAATTGAATGCAGCTTGACTTCTACAGTCATAAAATAGCAACAGTGTAGTTTGGGTAAGTCAGCAGAGTGTGAAGGCTCAGCCAAGTCCTACCCTTTTTCAAGATTTGTTATCTTTAATCAGATGTCCTCGGGCCTTTTTCTTTCCCTCAAAAGCAACCACAAGTCTACTTTTCTAAAACAAATGCACTTTTCCAACCTTTGGTAACAACGGAAAGGTACCCATGCTAATCTACATTTGAGAAGCTATACTATGAGTATACAATTACATCTGTTTCAAGAACTAACAGCACAAGTGAAATATTTGAGAATGACTCATTTTATTTGCATGTTGGATTATTCAGAAAAAAAGTTTAAAAGCCAACAATGACTATGGTTGAAAATCCTCTAAATCAAAAGGAAGTAACTTCTAGTAAGTTTATGTCCTTTGAGAGCTAAATGCTTTTTGTTATTTTCTACAAGCAGTATAAATGCAAACAAATGCATCAAAATATTTTGACAATAGCATCTCACACTCGATGTTACTTCATGAAAATCTCTGAGGTATTGGTCTGTTTTATTCAGTACATTTAAAAAGTGCATGTTTTGGTGTTGATAGAATGAAGTCAAGTTTAATTACTTTTATCCCTTCTAAACAATACACTGTTAGCTAACAGAAGTTTCTCAGTACTCCACAATGTTATATTGGATCACCTAAGAAATATTAAGTTACTAGATAATAACTTCACAGTAAAGTATTTCTTTCAATTGAAATGTGGGAGCCAAGTAGTTATATAAAGCTTTCTATTTCAAACCCTTTTCCCCATCACTCTGATAGTGTAACCAAAAAATTAATGTAATTTAAGTGTGCCTGCACTAGGAAGTCTCTATACACAAGAATTGACATTCTTCTTGTGTTTCAAATCTATTTCTATTGCCTCCACAGCCCCCATACCAGAACTGACCACACATTTTTTGCTCTCTGTCGTAGTACCACTTCAGAACGTAATTCTGACACTCTCCACTGTCTTGAACAAGGTCACATGCATCTGGAAAAGGCAAATAAGAGACAGATTTAATGAGAGAAAGATTCATCCTTCCCAGCATAGTAAATTCAAGGAAAAGTAGCATTCAGTTAAAACCGGCAGATAAGGGAGGTAGCCGGTGTTCAAGGTCTTACAGAGATTCAATAAGTATTCATTCAGAAAGCCACAGTGCTGGCATGGCCCGAAGCCCCTCTTCTGATGATTGATCTAACCAGACAGAATGTCTGAAACAAGATTTTCAGTGGCAAAAGCAGAAAGAACGCTAAAAGATCTTTAAACTTCCAACATAGACCTTTACTGAAAATATTGTAAATGTTTATACCTGGAATAGGTAAATAAAGCTTTTCAGAATGTCCCTCCTCTTTATCCCAACTTGTTATACTGGAATCCATCAATAAAATTACATAAATGAACATGATGGTTAAATTATCAATGATAGTCTCTTAGTCAGATTCCAGAGTAATATAAATTGCATAAATTAACCCAGAAGTGGGTGGGAGCAGCAAATGTTGTGGAAATCTGGTATTCAGGAAGTACAGTTGTAATAAACTTTCACCAATATAAATTCAGAGTCACTCAAATTATGTCAGAAGAGCAGCTCCAGACTTCAGTAACTGCAATGTTTAAAGGGAAGCACTGAGAAGTGAAGCAGAATACAGATAGAACAACCCAGTCTAAAGATTAAAAATTTTATAACCTTCTAATCAGCTGAAAAACAATAATCTCATGCAATAGATCAGTACAAAGTACATCTCTCAAAAGGCAATTTCTGGAACTGTGCTACATGGTTTTGTAAATAAGCCATTGAGTCACTAATTACAATTCAGGATTGCGAATGGCAGTTCATATGTCTCCTGTAAGCGGCTTGGGTCACTGCTCATAACATCAGTGCAACAACCCTGACTGCTTCCTCATAGGAAATATTTTATTTGCCCAGTATAAACAGTAACATATCAACATCTCCTGCTGAATTTTCTGTGTGACCACAGAGTTCATGCACTGGTTAATGGGAGTACCAACTCAAGACTGCACATATGCAGTTAGGCGGTAGGACCAGTTCCGTCTGTGCTGAGCAAGTCTGCCATTCACTGTGCATTCACTGCTGCATTCCCAGAGATTCATTAGCTCTTAAAGATCCAATATTAAAACAGTTTTGTAAAAGCATTGGTCTTCTCTCATCAGGGATGGGGCTACCAGACATTCCTGGAATCATTTTTGAGCAGTGAGGGTTGAAAAACAGAGAGAAAGCAGCTGTAGCAAAGAGCTACCAGACCCAAATCTATGCAGACACCACTGCATGTTTATTCCATAGCAATTCTCTCCAACTGTAGCCTAAACAATAAAAACACTCAGCGGGGTTAAAAATGTTGGTGACAGAAATTATCTCACAATCAGCTGCCTATACCTATTGTATTGGAAAATCTGCAATTAAAAAAGCATAATTAGGAAGCAAAGTAAAAACCATTTTAAAAATATATTTTAATAGGATACTTCTGCTGAGGGGTCCTGTTCTTCCTACAGAAACAGAGACGTGTTTAGTTCCTCAATGTTTAGCTGAGTTATCAACAGGAGTAATTCAGTAATTATAGTGCAACTGAGGGATTTCAAATGATCAACTGTTTTAGTAAAGCAGATTGGAATTTTAGATTACATTATTACAAAAAGTTATAAATCAAAGCTGAAGTCAAAATGACACCTGCATTTCAGCATTAATTACAAAGTCTTATGGTATAGATTTGGACTGAATACATACATGGTGACAAAACACTTTGGAAAATATAATTAATGGAAAAGCTTTATACTGTGTAAATATCGGACAGAGACCTTTACAATTACAAAAAAAATTAATATTCTAAAATCGTACCATAATCACTATAGGCAGCTCTAGTTTCTACTGTTGCTTCTATGTTTTCTTGATTCTTCTCTTTAGCTTCTCCATACTCTTCTGGCTTTTCTCCTTCAGCATCTTCCTCTGTGAAATACTCATTCTCCTCATAATCATATCTCATTTCGGGTGTAGTGTATACAGGTTCTGTGGTGGTCTCTCTGATAGTCTCCAGAATTCTACTTCCAGTTATTTCCACGTCTTCTGAACCATGACTGTAACCAGGTTCATCAGTTCCGGGGAAAGGCATCCTTTCAAAGAAAGGAAAAGAAAAAAAAATTAAGTATTTGATCACTAGTATAGCATTGAAAATAATCGTCCGATTCATTTTTTCTGAATACTGTCCAAAAGATTTTTGAACCTGATCCTGCTTCTGTTAAAGCTACTTTGAATATCACTACTAACCCAAATTAAGTTCAGAGATACACATCAGAAAGTTTAATAGGTAATTCCAAACCTCTCAATCATAGATACTTGCTGTTGTGTGTCTCCCTGATCTAAGTTTTCACAGTCTTCTTGAAGTTCAGGTGAAGGATAACTGTTCATTTCTTCTGTGGGGAAAGCAAAGATAACACAGATGAGTTTGAAACTCCTCCAAACCCTAGTATGTTTAATAAAAAGTACTTCATGACTCTTATTTTTTTATGACACATCATATCTAGAGCGACTGGCACTATGTCCAGGAAAATTAAAATTGTGTTTGAGATTAGCTAGATGAAAAGTCCCCTGAATCGGCCTTTTATACTTTTGTTTTGCTCTGTAATGTGCTATTTATCTTTCTATACCAACACTGACATCTCTAAGTACATGCTTCTGATGAGGACTTCAAATCAGTGACAATTTCCTTCTTGATATCCAAGACCAATCTAGACACATTCCTGTGGGATCTAAACTAGATGATCCTGCTTGGGCAGGGGGGGTTGGACTGGATGATCTTTCAAGGTCCATTCCAACTCCTGACATTCTGTGATTCTGCAATTCTATGATTTGTTTTTCAAAGCACCTAAGATCTGCTAATCTGCTTTAATGTGTCTTTAAAAAGTGAAGTTATTTCTTTACAGAAGAGGAATAACTGCAATAGAGGAAAACGACAAATCTGCTTAACTTGTTTCTGCCCCAAAGCATAAGCATGCATAGAAGTTCAGTAGAAGTTCAGACCTGCTAAGGGTCAGTGGAGAAACGTAGGAGTAAATCAGGAGTAAGACTGTGTTCTCAACTGAAGAAGGGTCTTTCTTTAGTTTAAGTGGATGTAACACATCCACTTATTACATAAAAACTTAAGCCAAAAGAGCTATCAAAGACCTATCATGGGCCTAAGGCACCATTAGAATACAAAACTGTCCTGTCATTTCTGACACATCCATTAGTGTCCAGCATCTGCTGCAAACTAAGGATAGACTGGCTAGCAAAATCACGACTAGAAACTGAATGATAGTGCATGTACACTGACTACCTCCTTCCACACACATTTCTCTTTCCCTCCTTAACTTAAGCAAAGGCCATTGCATGTTACTTACGTTGTAGAAGATTTAGAAATGCTCGAGTAAACCTCTGAGCATACACCATCTCAGATGTTGAAACCCTGCCCAATGTCAGTAAGTGCTGGTCTGTGGGGGAGCTCGACAGCTCCATCAGCTGATTGTCCTGTCCAAGTGCAAGAGTGAACAAGGTGAATCCTTGGCACTTGGCTCCAAGTGAAATCTCTCTCAGCTTCTCTTTGTCCCACGTACTTGTTTTGCTTCCAACTACTGTGAAAATGACCCTGTGCTTTCTCTGTCTAGGGGCTTTAAAGAAAACATTTTCAACTGTCCATTGTAGTGCAGAAGCAACGGCTGATGGTCCTTCCAGTTTCTGAACAGACTCCTGGATATGTTTCTTCATCAAATCTTTATTGGTATATGTGACTAGATCAAACTCCAAGGCCACAGGGGTCTGGTTTCTGTCAGGCAGGAAGCCCCTGGGTGCCTGCTGCACCAGTGCCACTCTGATACCTCCGTATGATTCATCTGGCTGTGAGGAAATGACAAACTGATCTACCATGTTGCTCACAAAGTCTTTGGCTCTCTGAAAGTCTTCACTGCTGATGCTTTTAGAGCTGTCCAAGATGTAAGTGATATCCATATCCATCAGAACGGGGGGAGAAAAGGGCACCTCACAGTTTGCACTTGGTTGGCATTTATCTAGAGAGGAAAAGCCAGTAGGCAGCAATTTTAGCAAATTCTAAAGTCTAATTTAGCAATTTAGCTTAGAAAAATAAAACAGTTTAAAAAAATAATCACACAAACATTTTAATCTATTTTTGTTTACTTAAATTGTGGTTAAAAAAATCATGTATCAACTTGGAATCTTGTTGTTGCAGTAAGGTTCTAAGATACCATGGAAAATTATTCAGGCATGAACCCAAAAAACTTCCATAAGGCAAGGGAGCTCTCATCCTTCTTAATGTATGAGAGCTCCCTTGAGAAATTGTCTCTTGTTGAAATCTAAACATTGTAAAGGACACTGGAACAAATTTTATTTTTCATCTTCAGCCTTCTGAAAAATTATCATTTAGTAGCTTTCTCCCCCCTCACAATGCAGAATTTACAGTAAATGAGCCTGATTTCCCAGAATCATACCCTTATTTTAAGGGCATTTCTGTTAAAAAGGAAATGCCAAACACAGCAATCACCAGTTTTACATAGTTGAGACAGCAACTAATTAAACAGCTTCTTGTAGTCTTGAGATCTTAATTCTTACCATCCACTTAAGGGGGAAATCCAAATTGTAACTTCTCAGCAGTGGCAATCTGTAATCAAGGAATGATCAAAGAGTACAAGAAGGCCCAGTTGCAGAAGGGGTTAAACTGGCTGAAAGTAGGAATGCCAGAGACAGAACAACTGAATGTGAGCACTCAGGGAACACATCTCTGGACACCAGAGCTGAGGCACCCCATGCAACCACTCATGGGGTTGGTGCTGATGCAAGTGTATATAAGGAGTCAGCTCTTAATGTATCTTTGCAGACTACCTGTAAAACCACTTAAGGCAGTAGTAGGGCTCCACTCAAAACATTGTTCATCAAATTGTTTTTTACATATTTAAGAACAAACATGTCTAAGCAGTAGCATAAAAATTCCCCAAACCCACATTGCAAAATAAAATCTATAGGATTTGTTACTGAAAGGTTAAAAAGCCAGATGCAACAGCTAGACTTCGTCAAATGTCTTACCGAAGCAAAGTGTACAATTTTTGACACTCTCCAAACTTTCATCCTGCTGTCTTTCCCAAACAAAAAACTGAAATCTTCTAGTATCATCACTCTATGTTTAAAGCAGACACAAAATTAACATTAAAAAGATATACATGAAATACATGTGGTTTACCCTTGTTCTTAATACTTAATGTCATTACTACTTCTCTGTTAAATCAGATACCATCCCTACCTTGATGGTTTCACTGCTACTGTCACGTTGAACAGGTACACAAAAAACTTTTTCAGTTGCTACTCTGGACCATCCTGATTGCCCTGGAGCATAACAATTAAAGTTTTAACTCTATCCTGATTGCCAGAATAATGTAGTGGCTAATGACAATTAATTGGTGTTAGCACAGTTTATTAGCCATGAGTATTACATTAAGAGAATCACAATAGATTATTCAAAGCTAGCTTGAATATTTCTGCATGGTGTTGAACTTCAGCCCTCTGTCAGATCCATTTTATACATAACCTTTCTGCTCTTTCTAGATTTTTAGATTAGTTAGGGACTCAACTTTTATCCTCTATTTGCATGCCTATAGCTGCCTGGGGTTGCTGTGTGCTACTATGCAACAAACGAGGGGACAAACGTGTCATTGTGGGACTGCAAAGGAAAGAAAACCCTCTTGGTTTACACTCATATATCAAGAGCTTTTCTGTGAAGGTCAACATTATCTCCCCTTGACAATGCAGAGCACTTTGTTCTAGTCTGAAAAATACTTCCTTTGAAATCAAATGCGGAGACAGCTTTATAGGTATGAATGGAATGCCTAGAACAGGTAAAAGATATTAAGGGTTTTTTTTTAATTAGGGGGGTGCTATAAGGGGCAGGATCTCCTATCTAAGCTCTTTCTTGGACCAAGAAATTCTCCACAGTGAAGATGTTTTTTAGCAGGAGAAATTTCTACCTTTAGAAAATTCTAGCTCTAGAAAAGCCTATGTGTTGCCTGCAATTAGCTGAAAAAAAGACCACCTTCCCCAGTAAATCTGACCACAAAAATGCTTAAGGAACCCTAACAAAACTCCAACACCATCCTAAAATTTTACTGACCACCCAACCCCAAGAAAATGTGATTCAAGAGATAAAATAATTTCCTTGTGGACTAAGCTAAATAAAAATGGCTGCAAAATATCACAATACTGCAGAGAATGAACCATATATACAGATGAGCTAAAATGGTGGGGAAAGAAATAATTACTTCTTTGCATTAAGCTGAAGCTTTGTGTGTATTATACCCAGCACAATTAACTTCTGATTAATGTCTGTGAAGGATGTTCTAGACAGGCCACTTCAAAGGAATGAGAATTGGCAATGACTACTTAAGTAGTCTTCAAACTGAGGCTCCTAAAGCAAACTAACCAAAGCTGGTAAGCAGGATCATGAAGACTGAGCTCTTGACTGCAAGGGCAGAAGTGCGGCTGGAAACAAAAAGGAGGTAATATCTTCTTGGGGAGTGATGGTGAGGTTGGCTGCCTTCCCATCACTGTAACCATAAAGCAGAGCTGGCCAGTGAATTCTTTGCCTTTCTGACTGTTAAGCAGCTTTTCTAAACTTTTCTAATCTGAAAACTACTATGTGGAAACTTGCACCTCCGTAAATACCATCATCGTATGCTTCTGGATTTATAATCTGCTTACAATAAGTAAACAAAATACTAATGCTTGTTCCTGTTTATCCAGTGGAGAAACCCAGTGAATAAACTATAAGCTTCCTTCTCATATTCCAGCAGATTTTTTTCATTCTGCTAAATTAGCATTCAGCCAAATATGTGAAGTGACTAATAGGTATGAGGCTGCATGAGAATACATGTTGATGTAAAAATTAAAGGTCTGGCTTAGGTGCTACTAGATCAGAATTTAGAATCCAATTTTTTCATTTTTTTCTCACATGTAAGTTAGCATGGTTTCCTTCTATAATTCTGATTTTGAAGAAACAGCAGCTGGAAGAAATTTTATTTTGAAAAAGCTTAAACTGATCACAAATGATACAAAAATAAATTGAAAAGAAAAAGAACATGAAATCCATATTATGAAACTTTAAAGAAATTTAGAATTTCTTTCCTTTGCTACCTGGTAAAACAGATCACCCAATGGTTGTTATTGCAGTCCTGTGACAGTCTAAAAGCACAAAGCATAAATAATTGGTGTGCAGAAAGAGGTCAGATGGCTAAGTGAATCAGTGATTCTTTTAAAAATAGTAACCTTTAACATACCCCTTTCTAGTAATGGATTGGACAGTTCCTGTAGAGAGCATGCTTAGCTCACACTAGTGTATACTAGGGCGATGGATGACTGACTCAATTTGCTATAGTCTGTCTACTTACTGAGAAGGCACGTCTGACATTTGGCACTTCACTGAAGGCAATAACCACTGGAGTGATATCCAAGGCACTCAACTCAAGTACAGCTGTGTTGATGGCAACATCATCCTGAGATGGGCCATTGGCAAAAAACAGAGCAACTTTTCTTGTGAGGATCCCCTGACGAACACGTTTGAAGGCATTTCTTGCAACAAATCTCATGGCCGCTCCAACATTCCGCTTTCCGGTGGATCTCTCCAGTGGTATGCTCTGGACTGCTTGAAGCAGCAAGCTGCTCTTTTGGAAGTCTGAGAATCGGATCAGATAGCGCGTGACGGTATTGAAAGAAACGACAGAGACACGAGCGCCCGTTGGGCAATTGCTTTCACTGATCCTAATGGTCTTCAGCAACAACATAACAATGTTCCTCATTCTTTCAAACGCAGCTGGTGTAACATCTTCAGACATATCAAAGGCAAACACCACTTCAGTTGGATAAACTGGACACATGTCTGTACATTGAAATAAAAAAATTGTGTGAGAACCTTTCCACAACTCTGGCACTGTTAGTTTTTTTCTTCTAGTCTATGAGAGAGCAGACAAGCAGAAACCAGATGGGCTTACCTGATGAGCAAGCTGGAATGAAGAAATGGAGAGCACATAAATTATTTTGGACTTGTATTTATCAAGAGTGTGAAATGTTCACTTACTTTCAATAAGGAGCTTCATCAAAACCCCAGACACTTGATAGAATCTGTTGGTGAGAGACATTCCTCTTCCACAATCAAATGTTCAATATAGTGCAATTTTAGTACATGAAAATTAAAAAAAAATTTCTAGGTTCCACTGAGCACACAAGTCAGAGAGCATGAACACTCCACATCTGGAGGACAGGCAATATAAGAATTTATTTTCTCAGAGAATGTCCCAGTGCTGAAGAATTAATTTACTCTCAAAAGGAGACATGATATTTGC
Source organism: Heliornis fulica (assembly GCA_013399135.1). Lineage (NCBI taxonomy): Eukaryota > Metazoa > Chordata > Aves > Gruiformes > Heliornithidae > Heliornis > Heliornis fulica. The sequence goes on along the minus strand of VXBZ01001723.1, from coordinate 1,005,250 downwards.
TACAGATTTTATAATTAAGATATAAGAAAAATGAGCAAAAAGCATAAGCCTCTTTCATACACCTGCCTAAAATCCCTCGGAGTTAACAACTACCAGTCATCATCAAACTCAACCTAGATGCAAAGTACCAGTCCACAGGGTTTCTAAGGAAGCCTACTGCATTTAAGAAGAATGACTAGGTGCAATCAGAGGTAAAAGGTGATGCTCCCTACTTACGGCAGTTTTTTCGTGTAAAATTCACAAGTTCACAAGGCTGTAGAAGCAAAACAAAAAAGCAATTAAAGGCAAATCCCAAAACAATCCAATCTGGGAATCTTACTATTGGTTTGAGCTGAAGGTCATATTGCAGTTCCTGAACTAACTCTCACTACAGAAATCCAGAATCAAGGATCCCAGTTCTTCTCTACTTCAAATACTACAGGGGCTCTGCCCTTGCTGCAGAAACTAATTATTATTTTTTTCAGACATGCTCTATTGAGATTTAATTGTGCTCTGGAGTATTAAGCAACCATTTATCCATTCTTTATTTTGTGTAATAATCATGTCTAGGAGATCACCAGGCAGTGGCACTTCTGCAGGAGACCAGGCATTTCAGTTGCAACTTGCACAGGAAGAGAGAGGTCCAAAAAGGAAGGGAAGGACTCCTTTTGGACACAGAGCACACCTGCAATAATATTTCCTGCAGACAGTTGTCCATGCAAGGGTTTACTCAGAACTGTTCATTTTACATTCTGAAGAAATCCTGCCCTGCTATTCCCAGTGAAAAGAGCCACTGCTGAGGAAATGCCTTCTTTTACATGAGGGTGAAAAGTACCCCTAAATCTGAGCTGGCATGTGAGCTGACGTGAATGAAGAAACAGATAAAGGAATATTAACAGTCCAACAGTTTGTAAAAGTTTAGATATGGTGCTAACTCATATGCATAATTATTTCCCAATCCTTGGTCATTTGAGAAATGGAGGAACCCACTGCACTCTGACAAGTATTTGGAAAGAATACAGCTCTCCAGAACAGCTAATTGTACTCAATGCAGTCAATGCTTATAAATGAAAGAAGACTAAAACTGTTAGTTCCATTGTGCAGTTAGCTGTAAGGTAATTACTTACTTCCATTAAAATGGTGCCCATTGGTCCCTTGGCACCCTGAAACAAATTAAACACAGGTCCAGAATATCAGTCCCTGATAACATATTTCTAACTGTAGCCCAAAGAAAATGCAGGCATACAATGTTTACCTGATAACTATTTGTGAATTTGAAATGAGACATCTGTTCCCAGAACAGATTTCTGTGGACCTGCTCCCAGAAGAGTTGCAGAGTACTTCTCAGACTTATTCTTCAGTCTATTTTCTTTCCTGCTTTTATAAATGTTCAACACATATTGCCCTTGAAGATCAATATCATTCAGAATGAGATTTCCTTTCTAACCTGCAATTTCTATTCTGTGGTTCAGTTTTCTGCATCTTACATAATTTTCAACCTCTGATGTATTATAGGCTTGCCCTTTCCTCTTGCAGGGTACAAGCCCCACGGTTCTGTCTGGAAGACATCCTGCAAGACTGTACACACCATGACTGCTCAATCAGTCTAGCTAGCTGTGGTCTTCTCCTTGGAAGAAAATGGTAAATGGCCAGGTCAAGATCCTTTTTCAAAATAAAAGTAGTGTTTGATCTTCATACAGAAGTAAAATGCAGGGAAAAGAACTATTTTCAAGGCACTTTGAATGTTTTTATCATGTGAGCAATTCATATGTTTAAAGAGACTAGTGAAATTTTATTACTTATTTTCAGTGAGATATACCAGAAAAACTTGAACTATGAATGTTCAATATAAAAACTAAGAGAGTAAGTTGAAGGAGTTTAACAATAAAATAATTAACAGTAGGATTGTTTCTGGTCACCATGGCATTAATACAGATGGTAAGATGGTCACCAAGGCAAGATACAGATAGACACAGAGAGCGATTTTCCTAACTGCCTACAATTCCTAAATCCTACTGAAACACACAATCCTTTCCCCTGCTTTTAAACAGAATAAAACTTTGTGTTGTATAAAATGCAGGTCACAGAAACTAGAAAAATACATTAAGGGATTAATAGGTTATTGTTAATTTAAGCTTTAAGTACATGCTTGTAATTGCAAGTCTGTTTTTAAATAGCTTTTCTTTTTAAATGAAAAAACACAATGGCTTTCAGCAGAATGATGCAGTTCTACATTTTAGTACTCTCTTTTTTTTTCAATTAGGTGTTTACACAGCCTAAAGACTATACCAAATACTGTGGAAGAAATTCTGCCTTGCTTTGTACTGTTGCAGTTCCATTTCCAAGAGCAGGTGCTCTTGTGCATACATATCCACAGGCAAGATGTAACTCTATACAATTGCCAGACTGATTAAGCACAGTTAACGAGATGAAAAATTATTTAATATTCCACTAATCTAATATCAAGTTAAGAGAAATCTAAGAATTATTTTTTGTTTATTTGTTTTAATATATATGTTACCATAGGTCCTGATGGCCCTTGGTCCCCTGGATCTCCTGGGGAACCTGGTGTACCAGCATTACCCTACAAACAGAAATACAAATTTTATTCCTTGAAATTGAACTCACAGGTACAGAAAAACCTCTATAACTATATTGTGAGTTGGATCCCGCATTTCCATAAAGACAGAGTACTCCTGTCCTGGTTTTGGCAGGGGTATAGTTAATTTTATTCCTAGTAGCTGGTACAGTGCTGTGGTTTGGATTTAGGATGAGAAAAATGTTGGTAACATAGTGATATTTGGGTTGTTGTCAACCAGTCAAGGACTTTTCAGCTTCTCCTGATGCCCTGATAACAAGAAAGTGGGGGACACCCAAGAAGCTGGATGCTCAGAGGGACTCAGGGGACTCAGCCAGGACAGCTGATGCAAACTGACTAAAGTGATATTCCAAATCATATGACATCATATTCCATTTATAACTGGGGTAGCCTGAAGGGGCAGCTGAGGGCCTGGCGTGGCAGCTCAGGGTCTTGTGCAGCATCGACTTCAGAGTGATGGCTGAATAACTGCCTGCTGATGGGAAGTGATCAATTCCTTGTTTTGCTTTGCTTGCATGTGTGGGCTGGGAGGCTAAGCCATCTAGGGAGTCTTGCCCAGCAGCTTAGGGGGTCTCAGGCAGCATCAACTTTGGGTGGAGAGAAATTGTGCTGTTTATAACTTGTGTATGTATTATTAATTAATTATTGTTATTATCATCATCATATTTTTGGTGTGTCCTATTAAGCTGTTTTTATCTCAGTCCACAAGTTTTCTCACTTTCACTCTTCTAATTCTCTCCCCCATCCCACCAGGGTGGGAAGTGAGTGGCTGCATAGTGCTTAGTTATTGGCCAGTGCTAAACCACAAGAACTACCCATAAGAATTATTAATAATGAACATCTCTAAAACTTAGACTTGCATTTTCTCAAGATTGGCTGTCCAAGATAAGGCAATAAAAGAGCAGAAAACAATTTCAGAAGTTTTTTGATGAAGCACTTAAGACATAAGGGCTTCACTTATGGAACTTTACTTTTATTACAGAGATAAAAGATATATCATTCTTACTATTCTACCCCTAACTCCTTTGGGTCCTTCAGCTCCTGGAATTCCCAGGTCTCCAGCTTCTCCCTGAAAATTAATGAAATCCAGAACTTTAGAGGAAAGGAGAAGACAGACAGGAAGCCAGCTAAGCACTCCCAAACAGGAATCGTGTAAAATAAGACATAAGGAAAGGAAAAATGTCCTTTTAATCATACCTCTGGACCAGGATATCCTATGAATCCAGGTTCTCCCTACCAAAACAAAGGAGTAAGGCTTCATAAGAATCTAGAACTTTGTGATCTATTAGTGTTTGATGCCTTTAAATCAAAATCCATTTCAAAACTTCTCTTAGCATTTCACCCCATTCAAGTAAGAGTTGCTACAAAATGTTGTACCCTCAATACTAAAAAGTGATACCATAGTATTTTGATGGCATATTAGAAGTCACTTTATTGTTTTAAGTTACTTCAGCTTTTGGTGTGTTCTTTGCTTGTTTGTGAGATATATAACAACTCTCAAACAAAGACCAAACAGAATTGAGGTGTATCTTTCCTTCACATTACAGTAACTATCAAAATTCACACTACTTATGCATGCCCTTTTCTTAAGAGTTCCCTCCCATAAAAGTGGATGTGCTTGTCAAACATCATACACTTCTACCCTCAAATTCTAGAAAATTATATGCACACAGGCCCCACATTACACCTTAGAGAGTATAATATGACTATAAACCTGTATAATTAATAGCAATCTTGAGTAAAACAGCAACTAAAGTCCTTTCTCTTAACTGTCAGGGAAAACTCTCTGGATCACCATTCCAGGGTAAATTGGGAGGGGAGTTTTTGTTTTGTTTTTATTAATTACTTTAATTCAGGCCCTGCCAAACCTTGGGGAGACACATCAATGTTTAAGAAGGGCTTTAAGTCAATCCTTTAAAACAGTGAATAATGTCAGGAAGATTTATCAGAAACCTTTTTTCTTTATTTCTTCTAATAAGGAGGATGTTCCCTGAAATGAGAAGTGGGACATTCCAAGACATTAAAAGAACTAGTCTTGCATATAGCATATGTGTAACCTGTGAAACCCTTCCATCAAAGAAAATTGCTGGGGCTAAGAATGAAAGAAAGGTGATTGGAAAAGCCATTTTAGAAAAAGGAACTAATTGGTTGAAGAGGCTCCTGGGAAGCCTTTCACATCTTTTCTGCAGCTTCTGCAGCACTCTGCTTCTCCCACAAAAAAAGAGCAAAACAGATGGGCCTCCAGTAAGATCCAGTGGGCCACTTCTGTTTCACAAGCAACAGGAAAGAACCAGTACCATAAAAATCACAGAAACTCTTTGAAAGGAGGACTGCAGCTGTTTACAACATCCTGATCATTTTGCTCATAGAGTGAGCCATCACTGCTGCTGGTACCATGATTTTGATCTCATCCTTTCTGTATACTTTTTATTTTAGCTGTATTACTGTATATTTTTAGAAGGGTCAGCATTTCACTGACTCTTTTTTAGGGTTGTGAAGGGAATTGTAAGTATTTCTAAATATGTAGCAATCTATACACACATCAAGGGAAAGAATAAGTGAGAGTGGTTCCCAAAAGAATATCCTATTGCAGAATTTCTCACACGGATAGTTGTGGGCATGGTGAACCTCTTACTGAACCTCAGAATTGCACTGTGACCATGTTTTACATTTCTTTTGAATCAAATATGGATGGTCATGTTTGATTTGACACTGCAAAATCCACACTGTGAGGCATCCTGACTCGAAGAACTCACCTTTTGTCCTTTGTTACCTTCAGGACCATAGGCATCTCTGCCATCCATGCCCTGCATAGATTATATTATGAGTTAGCTTTTAACAGAGGATTAGATTCACATCCAATTCTATTTTAGAATAGAGACCTCTCATTAAAATGAGGTGCTCAGGCTGTTAAGACTGATGAAGTAGAGCAGGCTGTCACAACACAGCAGAAAAAAGGGGCATAATCTATAGATAGAAAACAAGGATTAAGGCCACAGCTCCTCTCCACTGTGTGCCCTACCTCTAGCACATTCAGAGGGAATGGGTGTTGAACTACAGGGACCCTGAATCAGAGGAGAAATACTCACAGGCCTGCCTCTCCATCCAGCTGGTCCCACTGGGCCCTTCTCTCCAGGGTCACCAGGTTCACCCTGTTATAATTGAAACATAAAAGGCATTAGTTTGGCTCATTCAGTAGAATTCTTCTTTCTGAAATGCAAACCTGTCTGCTGACTGAAGTTTGCTTACACATTTTATGAACTGCTCAAAAGCATTCCACTACAGACCATGTTTCATAGAAGGTTCCTTGGGGTGGAACTGGAAAGTGCTTTGCAAATCCTAGCATTCATGCATCTTAACCTTCAAAGGCTTTATTCAATAAAGCTCCCGTTGTTATACAGAATAACCAGGGAAAAGAGTGTTTTCTGGAAAAAGTCACATTAATGGTAGCAGGACACAGGCAGGAATTCTACCGGCCTGAAGCATCTGTTGATAGTAGATACTATTTCTCAGGCAGTCTGCACTGTGCTCTTAGTCCTCTTACAATTTTCTTTTCTTCAGTTCCTTTTTTAGTTTTCACTTTCTTCTCACAAGATCTCCAATATTAAACAGCCCAAAACCCAACTGAGAAAACTGAATGTATGATGGATTAAATCCCTATAGTTCTTCCCAGCTTTTGTTGTTTCACTGTGTACTTCCACACAGTGACTCTCCTCATAGTTGCACTTTGACTTTCTGATACATCTCTGTTGCTGAATGTAATAATACATTGACTGCAATAACCCTCTGAAGAGCCTGAAAGGCTTAGCTAACTGGTATTGTTTAGATCTGTTAGAACCAGCGATGCAACAACAACTGAGTTATTTTTGTTAAATAAAGTAAGGCTCACATAACAATGCACCTTAATGAAAGGAAAGTAAGGGATAACAGCAGTAATGGTAACACTAAAAACTCTTTAATGTAGCTCTGGCACTTGTAAGATTACCTCGAACACATCACTTGCCTTCCCATGCAATCTAAAAATGTCTATAATACAAAACTCTTCACGTGCTTCATAAGAACAACACAAGTCCTAGTTCATACATCTTCAATCAGATTCTTGAACAAATGACACAATTATATTGGTGCAATTTGGTACCTTAAAAATCCTTACCTTTGCTCCTCTTGCACCTAACTTCCCAACAGAGCCTGGTGGACCTGGGGCCCCCATGCTAGCCTGTAATCAGAAGTATCAGTTAAATGGTGCCCAGTGAAGACTTGAAGCTCATTGCATTAAGGATTCATCATCACTTTGATTACAGAATCAGTATAGTATAATAATATTAGCACATTAGCAAGCTCTTAGGGACCACAGTAAGAGTTACTAGTCAAGCAATCATTCCAGTTATTCTTGTTTTCTGTACAACTACTTTAAAGTTTTCAAAATATCATGAAGTATGACATGACTGTTATTTTCTATCTATATAGATACCCACTGAATACACACATATGTGCACAAATACAAATATATAAACATATACACACCAATGGGTATGTGAGCATGAACATAATTGAGTGAAGCAGATGCCCAAGGCTGATAGAGTAGGACACTCCAGTCCTGAATTCCAGAATAAGAATCCCCAAACCCAACAGCATCACCCAGCTGAGAAGATGAACAGGCAGTGCCCAATAGTTACATCATCATCTGAGCATTACATCTCACAGGGCATAATTCAATGAAACTAATTAGCATTATCTAACTTTGCCAACAACTACACCACTGTACATCTGAATTTATACATGCTGCAAACTATGCTGATGGTCCTGATAACATAGAAATGAAACAGAATCTAGAGATAAGGATTCATTATATTGACATTTGCTTCCTATTCACACACCTAAACAAGGTTGTTATTTTATCATATGAAGCTGCAAATCGATTCTAAGCACTATACTGAAAAATCCTCAGTTTCTTCTTTCTGCTAGCTTTTCAAAACTCTTTATAAGAATATATCAACACTGAGAATGAAAAACCATAATGTGTACAGCAGGAATATATTACTTAAAGCTCACCAGAGGGCCTGGCATGCCTTGAGGTCCTGGAGGTCCCTTGATCCCATGTAGTCCTCTTGGGCCCTGATGTAAAAAAGCCATTGAAAAAAGGTAGTTTAATGTTGACAGCCTTTCAATGAAGATTTGACATCTGCAGTGACCAGAATCTGAGTGCCTATTTCATAAGCCTGAATGCACATGTGAAACTTCTGGCTGTTTGGGTGTAAGGATTTGCCTGTGTGATTTGGTCACTGCTTGAAGGCCATATTCAAAGAACCACAGTTGTGTCTAAGGTACCAAAGGAGCCATAGGCAACGCACTATCAACTAGCCACACTTTCTCCAGATGCCTATATCTTAAAATGTAAAGTTTAGAAGCATCTAAGAGCATCTTGAAACTAGAAGCTACTGTAAGCAATCTGCCATCATAATTCAAAATGACTCCACCAAATAAGTTTTTTAAATACAAATTATCCTCATTGTTTTAGTCAACTGGTGTATAATTTTGATTGTTTCGAGGCATCCTGGAAATAAAACATTTTTTAAAAATGCAAGTTTTTATTAAGTTATTGCTAGAAATTTCTAATTATTTCCAAACCTAACTGCTTGTCAATATCCTGTAAGCTGTGCTGAATAAATGTTAGATAAATCACTTATTTCTTCTAATCACTTTGCTCTTTCAATTTCCCTAGAAGCTGCACCCAAATAAACTGAAAAAAAAAAAAAACTTGACACATTTACTTCCTTGGGGTTACAGAGGAAGTTCGATAGGAAAGAATTTTAATCACAATATTCATTCAAAACAAAAGATCAAGACTGACAACTCATCTTCTCCATAGTTAACATAAAAGCAATGCAAGTTCTTTCAGCTACCTGTGGGCCTGGAAGACCTGAGTCTCCTGGGTAACCTGCTTCCCCCAGATCTCCTTGCTCACCCTGCCAGGACAGAAACAACAAAAAAGCAACCAAACCAAACAAACAACTCTTATATGTATATTAACAGATAATACCATATCAGCAAAGAGTATCAGTTGGTAGAATGTTTTTCAATGTTCTCAAGCAGCTTTCAAGCAACTTTAAATTCCTCTTTGAAACAATCACTACTTGAGGAGTGAGACAAAGAGCACATGAACTTCATCCTGTCTCCTCTGATACTGGGAGTGCACTAGAATTGCACAAGTATAACTTAAAAAAGAGAACTGGGGTAAAGCTGGCCTGAATTTTGCCCTGACTGTGCTTGTGAGTGAAGAGTTGCATAGAACAAGCTCTTTTCAAAATACTGGTTTGTATATTTACTCAGAAACTACAATTCTGACCATTCCCCAGACTCCAACATAAGGCAAGACTTCAGGACAGGTTCCATCCTGCAGGTACTGAGAGTGCCATACATGAAGTTGTGATGTTTCCCTGGATTTTTATGCATGAAGATAAAGGGGAAATTCTATACCAAGGCATATATCATATTCTTTATCTGTGTTAGCAATTCTACGGAGAGGAGTGGCTGCACATGAACTATTTGAGCTAGAGTAATGTGCTTCCTGGAATGATCATATAACCTACAGTAGCAGGCAGATACATGGGAGTAATGGGTTTAAATGTTATTACAGAATCCTGCCAGGGTGATGGACAAAGGAAAAAGTTTACCATGTCCTTAAAAAAAATAAAGGGGGGGGGGGAGAAATCCGACTCTTCTTGGGTCCCTAGAATTTAATATTTACTTCTACTAAATCCACTCTTGAATACAGCTTCTTCTCAATTTCAAAATTGTAATTTCTAATACATACCCTGAGACAAATGGGCTTTCTTTTCCAAGAACTTTATTTAAAACTTCACTTAAGAGAATGGCACTGATGTCTTTACCAATTAGATCTCAGGAAATCTTCCTTTCACTGTGGCTTCATGGGGTACAGGTCTAGGAGAACCAGAACTACAACCTCACAATGACATGTGAGAATCTTCCACCGCAGGATTTTTCTGGAATGATCAGTCAGCATGCATGGGGGTTGACCTATTCCTTACATCCCATATGCAAGTCTTCAAAATACACTATATTCTTTGAGGTATCTACTTGGGAAATTAAATTATTTTCAAAGTCTTCATTCTTTTATATGCTTTGAGCCGATTTTCACAGCTGCAGTTAAGATTTTGTTATGTTTATGTTTTAGTAAAGCATCGCTTAGAACTTGTCTTAATTTTGTCTCTGGTGTATTATGCATGTCATGCATATATCTGTGCGCAACCAGCAAATGAGGAAAAACACATCAGACTTCTGGCCTTAGGCTACAGAAATAGTCAAACTATTCATTCCAGTCATCTTGAGTGACAGTCTCTTCTCTATTTATGTTCTTACATTTGCATCAATAATAAAAGCAACTGTACTTTTATTTCAGTGAAAGATCCTTCCCAATTCTAAATTCTTCCAGTCAGAAGGACTTCTGGTACATCCACCTCAGATCCAAAGGTTGACTTGGCTTGTAATAGACTTAATTGTTAAAAACCTGGGTCTTGGATCACACTGAAATTTCTCCCTTAAGAGGAGCAAACACTGAGGCTGCCATAGTGCTACATATAGATAGGTAGCAGCAGTGTCACCCAACTCACCTTTAAACCTGAGAGGCCTCTTCGACCTGCTGCACCCTAGGAAGGAGGGCCATATTAGATTATATCCAGAACACTAAGAACAGCACCTTATAATAAAATACATTATACCTCCAATAAAATAAAATACATCTTATAGAAGGCAGAGTTTATTTCCAAATAAAGGTTTACAGTTAAAAGAAAGAAGAGCAGATTTGAGACAAATTCTTCCATAAATCATTACAAAAAAAAGGGCTGTAGATCTTGGTGAGTGCAGAGGGAAGGTTATCCCAACAATATTCTGGAAAACATCTTCATAGACAGCTGGTCCTTGGCTAAAATAAACAGAACAAGAGCTGCCCTCCCTCCCGTTGAGCTCGGAGGTCTGCGCCACTTCCCGCTGCACACTGCTTAGCAGCACTAGAGAGTGTTACTGTGAAACCTCACATCACTAGAGGCCTTCAGGATGTTTTGCTCCCTGTCTGAGGAGTGATCATCATTCCAGGCTGCAGCATCAAGCACCTTTCTGAATTGCCAGAAGAGGTGCCCTTAAGTTCCAGTCTCCAGTAGATTAAAAAGAGCAGCTCAGTTGATAGTGAGTTTATAAATATAGGCTTGAACAGGCATATGAAACTTGCAGTCACATAGAGGAATAAGGGATAGGTTTATCTTTGGTGAAATTCTGAAGCAATTAAGGCACATGGAAAATGTTGCATTGAGTTTAAGGCTTGCAACTTCACATGAATCAGATTTGAAATTAATGGGACGGCAAACTCCTGATTTAAGAAAAACCAAAATCTGTTACAATACACATGAGCTACTAAATTTGAAGCCAACTACATTTCACTACGAAAATTTTGGAATACTTTTTTTCCTCTATCATTACATAAGTTTTAAGTGTGCAGTAAAAAGAAGAGAATAATAATTTTCTCAATGGAAACCCATTCTACCTTGTATCAGTTACTTCTTCCCTGCACTGATCACTAATCTTACCTCAGGGCCAGCATTACCCTCCTCTCCTTGGAGTCCATGTGGTCCTGGGTCTCCCTGCAAAACCAAATTCTTTAAATGTTCTTTTTCTTGTACTTAGATGTTTCTCTTTGTATGCTCCTCTTTCATTTCTTCTATACAATTTCATTGCAATTGACTGTACCATGTTAAATACCAATTCCTGTTTTCTCCAAATCATTTACAATCAAAAATGATAAACCAGGGAGATCATGCTTGCTTTGGATTTCCAATCCATCAGTAACTAACAGCTGATACTTGGTCACGGCTTTTGTGAAATCATTTTTGCTGACTTCAGTCTTTCACTTAGACCTTTTAAGATGAGAAAGTCTGATAATGTTTGTTTCCAAAAAGTCATTAAAACACAAGTGTCTTCTGAAGTGTCCCTCTCAGTTTTACTACTGCTTTTTTGTATACTCTATAAAGACACACATGCATATACACACATCTGAACATGTGAAGACAACCCTACTTGTTCAGCTAGAACCAAATTTCTAAAATAATGGATTTTTCTCACATGTTCCTAGTTCTCACCCTCTTAAGCTTGCATCCACAATCAGTTATATACTACTGAACAACTGATTATCAACTTTTCCTATTCTTTCCAAACCATGTGTGACAGTAAAATGGGCTGTGCTTTCCTGGTACATTTGTTTGCTTGCAGTATTGTTCAAACACCTCATGAAAATCCAAATATCACTACACCAGCAGGTATGCCAGCTCTTATATTCTACATAGGGGTCAAAATGGAGTTTTTCCACCACCCTGAGGAAATAGTAGTTGTGTAGTAAAATGACTAAAACCTGTTGATATCCAATGCATTTTTCCCAAAATAGTTTTTAATAGCATCTGTAACATCTATTACTAGAAGTGTTTCAGGTTGGTGATGTACATTTTTGGTACAAAAATATATTTATACTAAATCCATGTTTCCCCTTAGGTCTGTATTACAAGAATATTTCCATCATCTCTTTTAACTTGTTTGATTTTTTTTTCTTTTTTACACTATCAAGCACTTCTCAAAGCTTTCTGTGTTGCAAACAAAGTCAAGGCAAAATACAAAAGAAAAGAGATTCTTAGTCACTGGACAGCCAATAGAGCTTAGCAAATATGCAAATCATCTCTCTATAATGCAGGCTGTCTTGCTTACCTGCTTTGCTGGGTTTCCCTTTTCACCCTTAGGACCAGGATCATTATTGTTAGTCCCAGGATCTCCCTAGAAACGTTAAGGAAAAAGTTCAGTATTTTTAGTGACCATAACTTTATTCCTCTCATTACAGAGACAGGATATGAAAATAGGATGAGATTTGTCATTGCAGCCAACAAGAAAAGCAAAAGCTATTTTAAAGAAAGATGCATGTAAGAACACTATATAGACAGTGCTGCAAAGTTCATAAGTTTCTTTTGCAAAGAGATGAAAATAATTACTAATGAACAACAAATTAAACCCTGAAAATGTGAAGCTGTTCTGGTTGTTTGGGTATAGTTAATTGAGTTAAAATCATAACTGGTAGCTAGAGAGTTTCAGATGGGGTTACACTTGAATGATGTTCCATTTAGCCACTTAACACAAGACACAGGCGAAGTCCTGATCTCTCAGAGAGGCAAGTTACCATGACACCTGTTTTGGTTTTTGATAATATAAGTGTTAGAAGACAGGAGTCAACAGTGTATTTGACTGTTTGGAACAAAGATATTTGAAATACATGTGAGAAGACTTTAAGCAGTGATACAAGAAGTGTGGTGCCTCCACTGAAATTTTAGTCCTCGGGGACTGCATTTATATAGGGCTCTGGAGCATACAAGGGAAAAAAAAAATGTCAGCACAAAATGACTTGCCTTTGCACCATTATAAAAGGCTAACCAAAAGTCAGTGCACAGGGTTTTTAAGTTATCCAGAAATTCCTCTAAAGTGTGGAAACCAGGGAGGACTATGTAGCTCCAAAAGTTGTTGTTACCCATGGTAAAAACAAACAAGCAATTAAAACAAAAATGCAAGGAACAAGCAGAAGACCTGAGGCTTAAACACCTGCTCTGAAGCACGATATCAAGCCATATCAGTCCATCTGCAACTGAAAAGTTCAGGTCTCCTGGAACATGCCACGCCTCTTGCAGAGTACTACACCATCTAGGATTCTGAAAAACCCTTCAAATCACTTATATTTAAGGCAGTTAAATTATAGGCACTTATAAATTATAAGGCACTTATTTATATTTAAAATCCAGGCACAAATCACTGTAACCTAACAAAAATGAAGGAATACACTTACATGATCTCCTCTTAGTCCAGATTCTCCTCGTTCACCTGGTTCTCCTCTGGGGCCTTTTCCGCCCTAAATTCATAAAAAGAGCACAAGCAATTCAGGTGCAGCTAGAAATAGCATCTGTGGTAGAGGAAGGACAGATAAGAGAACACAGAACTGTTTAAGTCAGTGGAACTACACTGATTTACAGTAGAAACCACACCATGCTAGGCAGCTATTAAAACCAACTCTGAGGCATTGCAGATAGTATTACACTTTGGAAAGACATTTCCATAAGATCTAAACATCACTATAAAGGCTACTTCACCCGTTTTCCAGTATTGCCTTTCTCTCCAGAACGTCCAGGAAACCCATGTTCTCCCTAGACTCACAAAGGGGGAAGAAAAAAGAAACAAAAATAGTATCTTCTCTTTCCAATAAGTATAGTTATAACTTCAATCAGACTCCAGAATTTCTGTTTAGGTTTAAAGCCCATTTAAAAGCACAACAAATCTGTATTCTTGAACACTGAGGCAGCTGACTTTAATTGCACTGCACAATTAAAGCAATGATTACCTGCTCTCCACTAGTGCCATCAAATCCACTCTCACCGTGTTCACCCTGTAGCAATAAGAAAAACGAACAACGCTATGAGGGTCTTTGAATAAAGGAAGAAGTATTCACTATACTTTTTGGAAACTTGACTAAGAGTAGGGGTTTTCAATGGCTAGGCAAGAATAATTATTAATAGGAATTAGTAATTCCAAATTTTAATTATTAACTTTCAAAATAATTCATGATTAACAACAGTGGTTATTAAAACCATGTATCTACTTTTCCATCTATTAGTTTTCAAATCTTTTTCCCCAACTGTAGCACCTTCAAAATCCATATATATTCCAAATTATAACTGCTAGTATTGGATCCAACAGCTTGTAATTCTAGTGTCAACTGTCATATGTGTGTTTCTAATGTGGTTTGGGTCTTTCATTTTTCTTTTCTTAAATAATTTTATACTGTGAATGGCGTACTGAAGAGCTACAGAGAATAACCATGAACAATTAAAGCAGACTGATCTTAGGCTTTAGGACTTGTTAAAGAAATTTCCTTATTATATCAGCAATGTGATGCTTACTACATGAAAAGCAGCCCCATGCCCAAACCACATTGGTCTTCTCTTCCCTTTGCCTGCAAAACCAGATCACCAGATTGAAACTATTTATGGAAGACATTTTCTCACAAAACGCCCATCCCAGCCATGTTGACTAATCCAGATTAAGAGTGGGGTTAGTGAATAGAGTTATAACTTTATTTCATTTATGCATGCTCCACAATGTTTCAGACCTAGCCAAATAACACACTCTGTTTTTAAAGGGTATTTTGAAGTGCTTCTGCCACCTTTCTTTACTAGTATAAAAATGAATAAATTCATTATGATGCTTTTCTTTGTAGTAAGAAATGAATTTAGCAGAGACCAATGTCCTGAAAGCTGAAAGGATAGTCAACAAATTGCTGCGAGTGGCACAAGAGCATGTTGTAAATGCTAGTTAAAGCAGCAGGAGTCTCACTCTGATAGGGAACACAGGTACAATTGCTTTGTGGGTTTTGATGCTAAACTGACTTTGCAAAACCCCTAGTTAAAGTTCCTGAAGAATTTTGTATCGTTTATAATAGTGTTGTATGCGCTACCAGGAAAATTAGCTAGCTGTATATTTTCCTAAGATTAATATGTCACGAACAAGAATTTATTCAATAAGTATTCCAGAAAAATGTTGAGTACTAAATAAGCAATCATGACTTATTGCAACCTTAACACTTATTTACTACCTCAGAAAACCTGAACCAAACTTCATAGTATTAAATATTCAGAATTGCTTTTTTCCTCCAAGTAGCTGTACTAAAATGCCTTGCAGACTTCACTAAACTTCCTCAACCTTACTAAGTTAGCAGTATTGAAACACACTTTTCAAGTGCTGAAATTTTCACAGTGTAGCTTAAAATTGAAGTAGTGGATATAATGACATAACATTGTGAAGACATTCACATACTCATTGAATTTCAGTAGAGTCAGCGCTCCTGGTAAGTCCTACTGTACAATTCAACTTCGACAAATCAAAATCATCAGCAAACACTCCCTTCTATAATCAGATGTTTCAGATCTTTAAAGGACAAATTACTTCAAGGACCAGGGCAGAAAATGGAAAAGGGAAGAAAACCACATGGGAGGATTAAAAATGTCAGTAAAGAGCAGTACTTTAAATAGAGCTGGAATATCAGAAACATGCGCCACATGTCCTCATTAGGTACAGCTGCTTTGGTTTGGTTTGAATTCCATTCTAACTGTTCTAGCTTGGAAACTAATATGGCCATTTTAGATCATTGTTTTCCAAGCTTCACATTTCATTAACAAATCAGTGGAACATCTTTTTGATGAACAGGTTGGAAAAGTTAAGCAGAGTTGTAATATCAGTGGATGACAAAAATGGCTGAAAAGAAGTTTGGATGTCAAAAAAGCATCAATAACGATTCAGTCCAAATATGCAATGAACATCAGTCCCAAACTTCTTCCCCCTTTTTGCTGTTTCCTCAAGAATTAGAATGTGAGATCCAGCTGTCAAGAATTACTATCTTGACAGATTATTAAAACAACCAATAAATAAATCCTTTTCTTGTCAATTAGACTAAATCAGCTATGACTGCAACCATATTAAAATATGAGTGATGATGTTTTAACAGCATGATGCCTAAGAGCTCACACTTAATTCTTCACAGAATATTAAGAGTTGGAAGTGATCTTGAAAGGTCATCTAATCTAACCTCCCTGCTGGAGCGGGAAAACTTGAGAGGAAGTAGAACACTGTTCTCAAAGAAAATTGATCACACATAAAACACATACCTGACTTCCTCTATAGCCTCTGGACCCCTAAAATTGAAAAGAAACATGGATGAAGTTTGGGGGAAGTATTTTTCTTGAGTTTGAGAAGCAGGGTGCAGTGGCAGTGCAGAGGCAAACTGTCTCAGTATTCATAGTACCTGCTGTAAAACATCCTACAGCCACATGCAAGGGATTGGCTACTGCCCTATGAGGAAATATTACAGCTTTCATTTTCATCCCATTCTCTAAAGCTTTATAATTTCACCTAAAGCCAGTCTGGAATTGGTGGTAGAAGTCACAGACAAGTTGCTGTGTCAGCAAAAGCCTTAGCCATTGTTCATGCTTGGGTTATACAAAGTACATGTCAAAAAGAGACACAAAAATTGTCTGTTCTTCATAAAGCTGGGTCTTTCTTTCCATCTATGCTTCAAGACAGCAGCATGGATTTCTCCGCAGTACAGAAAGTAGATCTGTGGGAAACAAAATTAGGACATGCTCCAAAGTGACACGCTTGCCTTATGGCCTCTGGCACCTGGACATCCCCTGTCTCCTTGAGTCCCATTGAAACCAACTGGGCCTCTCTCCCCCTAAGAAACAAAAAAGAATGTTCACAACCATCCATAGAATCAGTCATCATAAGATGAATGCAAGATGAAATTATAGCAACATTCACTATACTATGGACACAAATGGAAATCACTTGGACTTTTTCCCAATGGACACAAGAGAAGAGTCAATTTCTAGTTTGAATTGCATGCTGTTTCTCTATTCTTACTATCAATACCATGTTTTTAGACTGAACTACCAGGCTCTAACTGAAATCCCTGTACTTCAAGGTAGGCTTTTTGGTGAGCTGTTTTTATAACTGAATAATGAATGCCTTTCCTCTCTCTGAACACTTCTATTCTAAGTTTGTTAGGATGGAAGCTCTAAAAAAAAAAACCCACAACAACAACCAAACAAAAAAGCTACCACCACCAGCAGCACCCCAAAAAACAACCAAAACCCCAAAACCAAAACAGGAAAGAGCAGCATCTCCCAGCAGATCCCCTAAAAACTGCTGTCTAAAAGAAATAAGAACAATTGTCACGTATACATGAGAGCTCCATGCTAAAGAAAAGACAAACTTGCAGACCTCAGAAGAACAAAGACCATTCTCTCTCTTTTCTCCACTTTAAACTACCAAAAAAGCAGCATGGTTCCAATTCTAAAGTTAGACAATGGTACCACAGAACCACAAAAGAATTTGAAAAAAAAAATGTTTAAGAATTCTGGTCTGGCTGCACATTGCCTATGTGAAATAATTTCTGAGCTGATAAACCAAAGCTTTCCAGCATTATCTCATCAACTTCCTTTACTTGTGGTATCTTCTGAAGTCTATTACCAGCAGTTCACTTTCTCCTGTGCATTTACTACATTCAACTGTTTTGATTGCTTCAAATTATTATCTTGTGTCTGAGAAAACATTTAGTCTTCAGCAAGGTATATTTATGATGTGAAAATCACTTGTAGGTTTCACATGCAGGACACAGTTTCTGGAAGTGAGAGCATGACTACTTCTCACCCTTCCAGGGTGAAGGAAAACAAAGAGGGGGGTCAGAAAATTCAGAGAAAAGGCTTTTGTATCTTACCTGTTCTAGAAAATTATTCTTGATTCTCAGAAGGTCAAAGGTAGAAATTCAAATTGGTACACAAAAACAAATTTGAAAATGTTTTCATCCCTTCACCACCTCAAAAAAGACGAGATTTAGAATCTTTCAATTCAAAATGCTGTTGTGAAAAATTTGGAGCATCCCATTTCAATGTGTTAAAAATGTTTCTCATTTTAAAAAATCCTCTAGGTTTTAATTTTAATTCTTATATCGTGTGATTCATATCTGTGAAAGGATGTGAAAATTGTTCTATTCCTGAGAAAGATAAACCTTTTATATCATTCGGGAAATTCCTTATATAGAATTTTATTATGTTGTTAAGCAAATCAGGTTTCCTGAAAAAAATTAAATTCTGTGGAAACTGCTCCAGTAGTTACAGTCAGTGTTTTCCAAAGAAATTGTAAAACTACTACCACAATGTGTTTTCCTGATAATCCCAGATAACAACTGCTCTTTTCCACTACCACATTTCCTTGAAGAGACAGTTGGCTTGCCCGGGGTTGCCTCACCAAAGGCAAATTCAGGCTGACCAGTCTATAGTGAGAAATGGAACTACTCCAATGTAGATTTTAGAGTTAGGTACAGAGAGAAAACCTTGGCTATTCTTAGTTTTCAGGCTTCTCACCTGGAGCTAGGAGTAATATTCATGTCATGGGTGCAGTGCTATAAATTTAGCTCTGTGCTTATACAGTGTTAAAGAAATTATACCTTATTCTCCGTGGGATTTTTGTTTGTTTGTAGACAGCAACAAGGAATAAATACTTCTAATGGGTTGGGCTTTGGCTTGCACACATTATGTTGATTTTTTTTTTTTTTGTCAGAAACAGCACACTTCAAAGGATTTGGAAATAAACAAAACATGCTACAAAATTTAGATTTGTTACCCTGTCATATGATATTCACTCATGCTAACAAGGGAAGGGATGGACTTTTCTATAAGAACTATCAGCAAAGAAACTGGTACATCCAGTCATGAAAAATGAGCATATGATTTAGCCATAAATATGCCACATACAATGCTGTTGAGTGATTCTAATTCTTTTTTTCTGCCCTAGAAGTTAGTAATAACTATGGTAAGGTGCAGATGCACAGAAAATTAAGTCTGTATATTTACCTTCAGAAACATGTTCCTTAAACACTTTTTAGGTTAACATTGATGAACACTGAATGAATAACTGCAGACAGGTTCGGGCACCAATGAACATCACTTTAGCAGGAAAGAACAGCCTTTACTTACAATCCCACCTTCCTCACCAGGATGGCCAGGAGATCCTCTGTAACCTGTACTGCCCTGAAAAACAGGAGCTTAAAGGATAAGTATCTGTTCTCCAAATACTCTGGGCTCATCTCAGATTATTCTGCATATGGAGATAGGAAACATTTCCTGAAAATTATATCTGGGTAGATTGAGAAGGGAAGGCTCCATCAACTACATTTACACAGACACGCTGCACAGTCCTACATACTTGATATGGTTGTAAATAAAACAACAATATAATACAAATATCATATA
Source organism: Heliornis fulica (assembly GCA_013399135.1). Lineage (NCBI taxonomy): Eukaryota > Metazoa > Chordata > Aves > Gruiformes > Heliornithidae > Heliornis > Heliornis fulica. Next base: position 985,774 of record VXBZ01001723.1, on the reverse strand, counting down.
ATTTTTAATAGAAAATTTCAGTGTGTTATTTCAGGAAACTGCCTGATGGATTAAACAAAGCTCAGAGGAATATTTGGTCAAAATAAGTATCTTCCGTAGTTATTTTTGAAAGGAATTATTATACAGTAAAGAAATTCTAAGGTGAAATTAAAAATATAAGAGTTGAAAACTCATTAGGACAAAGATATCGCAAAACCTTACAAAGACATGTAGAAAAATTGCAACTTTGTATTTGAAGTGATGCAAACCTCATACTCTCAGGGTAAAAACCTTAACAGAAAAATTACAACAAACAGAATTTTCTAGGAATGAAAATGAACAAAAATGAGGCATGAATTTGTACTGCAGAAACATGCTTGTACAAATATAGAATGTAGAACATTGTGTGTCTGCCTGCAAAACAACTATGCCTACATTTCTGAACACTATTTTGTAGAAGCACATTAATCCAGACATTTTAGTAAAACAGAAAGGTGTAAGAAAATTCACAAGAGTAATGGGAAAAAAAAAGTCAGTGAATTGGTTTATTAAATATCAGAAGACTATACTTTTGCTATGAGACAACAAGAAACTCACTTCACTGCAAACACATAACTGAAGTGTGAACTACAGATATGATTTGCTTAGAATAAGCAGAAATAATGGAATGAATAGTAGTCAAATACAGACTACATATACTAAAAACCTTAATAATAAATTCTACTAGCATGCTGTAGAAGGGATAATATCTATAATGTTCAAAAGCCTTAAAAGACAATATAAAATCTGAAAGGTAATAATGTAAATAAGGAATTTATTGCACAGAGTACAATTGTACTCTATCATATCAGAAGTAATTTTTAGAAGAGGATATTTGGAATAACCTAGAAGCACAAAAGCATCAGGCTCACACCTAGTGAAAGATTTTCTACTCTCAGCTTGATGTTTTTCATTCACAATAGTTAATAAGTCTCTTGCTTAATCAGACAATTTTTTTTTATATTCCTCTCCATTTTCTGATAAATTGGTGAAGGAGAAGGCTTAATAATTTTTATAGATACATATTATTTTAATTACAAAAATACTTTTGAAATGGGAATATGCATCAGAGAAATTATCACATTTAACGTTGCTCCTTCATCTGTCCTAACATGGGCACATGAGTGCATACTCTAAATTACTACCAAAACAAAATGAAAACACTTGGGAAAAAAAAAAAAGCAATTCTTAATTAAATCCTATCTTAGTTTTCCCACCTTCCTTCCAGGATTTCCCTGACCAGCACGATCACCATTTTCTCCAAGGCATTTACAAATAACTTTACAGCATTTCCTTTCTGCAACAGTATCCTGAAAAAAGATGATGAGAAACATTTCACTTCCGTATATTACCATAAAACAGACTGATTTTTCCCTTCTTGTTTATATCACAGAATAACTTACAAGATTTCTCTGCAAGATGTTTGCAATCTCTGCAAACCCAACACTCAAAGGTTCATTGTATCCAAACCCTCTGCCAAACTCTATTTCCCGAAGTTCAGTCAAATTTTGTGTATTGTCCAGGCCAACTAATAGAAGTGCATCAAGACCTTCAATGTAAGCATAAATTTAAATTAGTGAATGCCTGAAATATATTATTTAACCAACAATATAACTGTGAATAACAGCAGTTCTCTAAATTACTTATGTTTCATGGCTTCAACACTGTATGTTAAAAGAAATCAAATTATTGGTGAACAAAGTTGAAAAAAAATTGAGATCAGTCATTTACCAATTAACTTCTGTCCCTAATTGTCAGACTGGACTGCTACTCAGTGCCCAAACAGAGGTGTAAAACTGCTTCTGCAGAAGTCAGAGCTGGGTCTAACCTCTGGTGCAATGCTTATCAGAGGGGATGCCATGAACTGCCCCAGCTGCTGGAGCTGGACTGAAGAAACCAGAACCATCCCAGGCCCTTGACAGCCCTAGGCATGTTTCTGTCATTGTCTGCCACCTGGTGACAAGCCACTGTGTTCACTGCTTCACATGGAGAAGCAAATGCTCTCACCTTGGCTCCTGAGAAATGCTGTATGAGTGTGGAGACAATGTTATGTGGAAAAGTTGCAGTGGGAGAGAAATACATTGTGCCATTGGTAGCAGGAGGCTGGAGCATCGATGCAGTACTGTCATACCTTTAAATCGGAGGGAGTCAGCTGCTTTTCTGAGATTTTCCAGCGAATCATCCAGCCCATCTGAAAATACTAACAGAACCTGTCAGGAAAGGGAACAATGTCAAGTCAATTGAGAAGAGAATAAAAGCTGAGTTGCATTTAAACCTGGCTATGAGGATGTTAAATTGCGCTATACTGTCATTGGTCTGAAACGTGCTGGGAAACGTGCTGAGGAACAAGGAGAACAGAACATAAAACACTCCCTTTCCTGACAACACTCCTATTTGAGGGGTTTGCCTTGCAGACCTGTCCATAGAATTACTATTCATTGTATCTGTCATCTTAGCATACTAGGTGGAAGGCAAATTCTGCTGTGCCTTATCCACTGAGGAGCTTTCTCTGATGTCAGAACCGTTCCCCTGTATGTGTATGTGGAGGAGTACTTAGAGCAAACAAAAACTGCCTTTTCTGCAAGAGCAGCTCCAGTCAGATGTCAACTGAGCCACACCAGGAAGTGCATCTTCTCTGTGCCCAAACCTCCCTTCACACAGATCCTTGTGTCCTCTTTCCATATAGTCAGTGGATAACCCTGCTACGCCCTGTGCCATATATTTCTTTTTTAAGACATAAGGCTTAGCCCACACAAGGATGCTAATCCTGACTCTTTGCAATAGACACGTTCCCACTTTTTCAGGTCACAGAGCTATAGTTGAGCCTCATCCATGGCTGAGGAAAGGACAGTATCTTACAGTTCCCCTACAACTTATCTATATCTTCCCATCTCTTTTCTCACCTTCCCCCTTCAAACCAGCAGAAGACGCCTCAGGCTCCACTCATCCATTGTATTAGGTTTCCCAGAAAAAGGGTGACAGGTAAACTGTCACCCACTCCCAAGAGTAATAACTTCTAAGTCCTCCTAAACTCTCTCATGGAAAAGCAAAGTTAGAGCTCCTTCCCTCCCATCCTTCTTATTTTAAGTTCCTTATAAAATGCACAGCTTAAACTAGTGTGAACTCTGTTATTTCTGTTAAGGCAAAAAGATTGTGACTGCCACACCAAACAAGCCATTTCTATGCTAAAGCAGCAAGGAAACCAGAATTTATGAATGGGCAGGTTTAACTGATTTTGTTTGGTGGAAAGTTCCCAAACATCCAAGATGAAGGCAGCAACACTACATTTGCTCAAGCAGAGTGTGATACATGGGAGAGCTGGACCATGGATGAGTAAATATATCACAGACTTTTAGAAACCACACTGTAAGCCTGGGCTTCATACTTGGTCAGTGTTATCTGGGCACCAAATTACAACCTCAGCTGGTAAACTGTACCTATGCAAATGCTGTTAAAGCTAGAATGCCAACTTCCACCTGAAAGCAGGGGAATTAATGCAATATGGCTTTCTCATTCCACATCAGACTAAAATGAACATCTTATAGAAGTTAAAATAAGATGTAGAGAAAACCTCTTACATACTTTACAAGGGTTAACCTGTCTTTTCTCAGTAGGAAAGTCTTCCTGCAAAGAGACCTTAGCATGTCATAATAATCAAACAGCTGCAACAGGAGATACTCAATGCTTTACTGACTTTGTTAAGAATGAACTGTCAAGGCAATGACCCTGAAACACTCCAATCAGATCTAACTTTCTCTCATCTAAGTGGATTTTTTTTCCATTCATTTCACAACATATTATATCAAGCCTTATGCTTTTCCCTTCACCTCACTTAATGACAGACTGATTCACTGTCTTTCAGTGAATTTCTCTTCAATTCGCTGTTTGTGTATATGCAGATGTTCCTGATCATTGGATATCCACAAGCAAAATAGCTCTGTTACTTGAAATGATTTGACAAGTTAACTACACAAATAAAATTTGGTAAACAAATTTCTTGCATTGTGTTTTCTGCAACTTCTGCTTAGAGCTATCACTCTAGACAAAGATTCAGGATCAGGATTTAGAGTTTCTGAGAGAACTGTTTCCACTGCTCAAAGTACAAAGACATTCTGTGGTAGATATAGGGAGATTTTCTGTATGAACTCTCATGATTGTATGTATTAACTCAAATGTTCTGGGTACCATCTCACTGCAGGAGTGCCTAGGGAATAAGGTCACATGATTCAATACTCAATAGAAAATGCAGTTCTGTCAGGGTGAAGGAAAGAATAGGAAATGCTCTTTTACTGTGAGGGTGACTGAGCACTGGCATAGGTTGCCTAGAGAGGTTGTGGAGTATCTCCATTCTTGGAGATACTCAAAAGGCATCTGCACAGTCATGTGCAACCTGCTGTAGCTGATTCTCCTCAAGCAGGGAGGTTGGACAAGGGGTTGAACTACCAGAGGTTCCTGCCAACATCAACTATTCTGTGATTCTGTTTATTGGATTCACCAAGTCATGAACTCCCATTTTGTCTTCTCAGAGTACTCAGCATGAGAGGCTGCAAAACAACAAACTGCATAGTTCTTCCAACATAGACATTCATACCATTAAGTTACCTTAACATTAGCAGAGATCACACTAAAGAACTTCTCCTCAAGTGCCTGTAAGAAGTCTGCATTCAGGTAGGTGTCCACAGTGGCCTGTGCATCTAAGAACTTTTGGATGGTCTCTTCATTATAGTCTTCAAAATCAGAGTCAAAGATGAATTGTTTAGTCTGCATTAGTACTTGGAACTTGAATCTAACGTTGACTGGAGATCCAGCATTACAGCTGGCATTTGGCAGTGATTTCATCTGGAGTAAAAGCTTGGGGAGAAATGCTTGCAATTTTTGTTTGAAAAGCACTGTGGATGCTGGCTGCATGTGCCTTGAAATATCAATTGCTATAGAAAGATCTATATTGCAATCTGAAAAAAAAATAAAAGAAAAAAGAAATTTTAAACATACACAACTGTGTTGTTTTTTATCAGAACCATGGAGGCAGAACAAAATTCAACATGGTAGATTTAAAATGAGAAGTCAGAATCAGCGAGATAGATTTTCTGTAAACGTAAAGTACCATCAGACCACCAGTTTCAGTGGAGCTACGTGAACTCACAGATATTAAGGACAAGGAGTATCTATTAAGGCTGGAAAAGACCTCAAAGATCATCTAGCCCAGCTGTTCCCCTACAAACTATATCAGTGAACATACCCAAACTGCATTCCCAAACAGGTCACTGTTCTCCAGCTGACAAATGTCCTCAAAGGGAAACCTTGGCAAATGTTTCTGTGGGCTCCACCACTGAGAATGTGCAACATGTACTCCAATTGCAATGAGGAGCTTGATGGCCAATTGTGCTTAATCACTTTGTCACACAACCAGATGATATACACAAATGTAGAACAGGCCAAAAAAACTAATGTGAGAGAAAGAGGCAGCACTGACTATGTGTAATGACATGTATCTACTGTGAATGAAAGCTGCTGTAAAGTGAGGCCTACCTAATGATAACAGCAAATACTGCAACATAGTTAATTCCTTCTCCCTCCCCAATCATCATGCCCTCAACAAGCAGCTAATCCACTTGGCTTATTTCTTTCATAACTTAACACTTCATGTATCATGCTGATTTTTTTTTCTGTGGTCCTAGATGTGTTATCATCCATCATTGCACCTCTGCAAGGAAGTCAGAGGCATGCACTTTTGCCTGTAAAACAGCACTCTCCCTAAATTTATTCCTTCTTCACCCGTTGACTCTGAGATACTTATCAAACATGAGGCTAATTTCCATGTTTAATTTATTAGTTAGTTTAATTATTAGTTTGGGGTAGTTCCTCTGGACCATTATTCCATATAAGCTTCATTAAAATATTCTAGGTTTGCCTTCACTTATGAAGAAGATGAAAACATTCAGCTTTGTAACCAAATAAATCCAGAAATAACTTCACCTCAAAGGGGCCAGCATGTTTCAGTATTTTCACTTGCAGCACAAACTGTTTCCTAGAGGGTATGCTTTGCTGGTAAGCAGCATGAAAATCTTTAAATGTAAAAGGTCATGTAGCTAAAAAATATCTGACATTCCGGCCTCGGAGCAATATTAAAAAGCTCAACTCTACAGCTCTTCTGTTTAGTGCGCAACAAAAAAATTTTTCTGAAATGGTTAAATACCCACATATATGTCTACACATTCCCCCCTTAGCCATGCCCCTTTGCCAGGTTGTGAAGCTACACATCTGACTTCAGGATTCACAGAACATCCACGATGCAAGGCCATCATCCATTCAGGGGATAGCATTTTTCTAATTGTGAAGGATGTTTCTAATTAAACATTTATATTACCATAAAAATGTGTTGTTTTTTTCTTCTAGTATGTATTCATGCCCAGCACACAGAGTCAATTTTCACTATGAGATTTTTCTGAGATCTGTGTCTTTCTAAGCACATCATTTTAAGGGACAGTAAAGCGTCAGCAATGGACTCAGCAGTGTAGCCCTGACAAATGGTAAGCCATGCTGCCTAGTTCTTAAAGCATTCCCTGCCAACTCTACAGTGTACCAGCAATAATACCAAACAACAGTAAAACACTCACTTTTGTGCTACCCTGTTGTGCATGAGAATGTGTAAAACAGTTCTAGCAGGTACTCTGTACTCTTTTAAAAATCTGTATTTATTTTCAGGAGTAAACACCTCTGTGTATCTAACCATTTTTTCTAATCACCTGTTCTCTCACACACCCCCACATTAAGATGCCCCATCTTTCTGCTGCAAAGGTATTTTTTCACCCTATTGACTTCATACCTTGAATGTAGCCTTTTTTAATTTGAAAAATCTGTCATCTTAAGAGAAGCTGACTGAATAAAAGGAAATGAATAGATATATTACATACACGCACCAGTGATATCAAAGTCAATATGCTTCTCTTAACATCTCTCTCACTAAATAAGTGTGCCTGCATATGTATTTACTGCTCTATCTCCCATTAAATCTCCCTGTTCTCTGGCCATGTAACACCAGGAGGTGCTACTGCATCAGTCACGGTTTCGCTATTCCGTGGTAGTGCACTCCACCTCCACAGCAGCCGCACTCTGCTTTCAGAAGCCGGGTGATGCCTCTTCAGCTGGAGGTTTGCTCAGCTCTTGATGGGAAAAAGAGGAGGTGAGTGTGCAGAACTCATAATGAAAAAGGCCCAGCTGTTCTCTCTGAAAGGCACTTGAGGAGATATAATTCCCATAGAGAGTAGCTTCTGGCTTTAGGAGGGAAGATTTAGCTATTCATGTTGGCCCCTAACACTCCAGCAAACACCAGCCAGTTTAGCTGAGTTTAAGATCTCACAGGCCTGGGGTGCAGGAGCGGCAGTTACCCATTTGCTCAGCTGTTTCTACAAAACACATTAGACAAGTAGTGTGGTCACCCCGGTGTTCCCTTTGCACAGTGAGATTCTGGTCACTAAGGGAATGAAACCTGGAGAGCTGGGCAGGATCAGTTTTACAGCATAACAGAACAAAGAGAGTATAAACAGATGTAAAACATCACCTATTTGGTGAAAACACAAGGGAAGACAACAAGGAGTTTTAAAGGACAGCACTGTCTTCCTGCTATCCCCAGTCAATGCCATCCACTTACACCACAGTAGGCCCCCCCCCCCCAAACCTTCAGTGAAGGAAGGGCTCAGATTCACTACATTTTTCTTAAACACACCTACAGCTTTATCTTACTGGCATGAATATGTAATTTTAAAGAGCAATTGTGTATGTCTTCTGCTTCAGTTTTCCCACCTGACAAGGTGACTGATACTGCAGCAGCAGGTTGGAACAAACTCATACAGAAACAGCATCTGATGTGATAAAAGTTGCTACATTAATCAAAGACGATACTAAACCTTTATTTCTGGGGGGTTGGGAGCCTTTCAGGCTGTGTGGCCTCCAAGCTACTGTTGCCACCAAGATGTAGTAAGTGATACCACCTTCTGTTTCTTAAATGGGGAAAGGTTTTGGGTAGCATCTCAGCATTACTGTGGATTTGCTGATGACACCTTGCCAATACCCTCCCACATATCCAAGGATGGATTTTCTCACACACCACAGTGTGTGCCTCTGTGAGACTTGAGTTTCACCAATACTTGGTGCTGACAGTACCACTGGAAAAGTATGGTCAGCTGCAGAGAATGAATTTACATTTTTGTAAGGCTCTTTTTTAATTATCACTCAGCTGTCTTTCTTTTGATTAGGATTCCTAAGGCATATCTGCTCTGATTTTTTAGATACTGAGGAGCTATGAATATGAATGCTAGATGTGAAACACTGTCTTACCTCAGAAGCTATTTACCATAACAAAGGCTGCAACGGTTCTTGGCTGAAGCTAAGTGCAAGTCCAGAAATTTGCAAGACTTAGTAACCCGAGCAATAATCTCTGGTGAAACAGTTGTGTCCATCTAGCTCAGGTACTTCAAACAGGGACTGAAAATTTGCCATTGGACACCCAACAAAACATCTATGTCACCCTGGATAGGAAGAGGTTTGGATTCACAGACCTGATTGACAACGCTCCTCTGAATGGTTTTCAGTGCACCAAGGTTTTCCACTGTGAACAATCTCCTTATGTCATCAGCTATTAAAAGCAGCTCAGAGGAATATATAACCCCTATGCCAACTGCAAAGACCTGGATCCCATCACTTCTCCAAGCTACTGCTGCATCTTCCACCCTGTCAGCAGAGTACCTGCCTGTAATCACTAGAAGTTTCTGTGAGAATCCTTGGCTCCTGCAGCCTCCACTGACAGGCTGAAAGAGGCTCTGGACAAGTCTCAGCCCTTTGCCAGTGACTGTGGAAGACTGCAATTGCTCAGTTCTGTTGATCTCTTCTGTTATCGCACTGACAGTATAGAACTCATTAAGAGAAAATCTTTCTAAGACTCTTGGCTGGACTATTCCAACAAGTACTTTGTCCCTAGAAATAACAAAGTTGTCCACAACTTCCATCATGAAGGTCTTCATGGCAGAAAAGTTAGTTTTTGACACATTTTCTGATCCATCTATCAGGAATACTAGGTCTGCTCCTTGACTGCTGCAAACTTTGTAAAAAAGCATAAAGGAAAAACAAACAAGGGAAAAACCCAACCAACTTAGTGAGGGATGAATCCATCCACACTTACATGTGGCAAATTCTCAATCTGTTCCAAAACATCATTTTTCAGTAAATACTGATTCAGTGAGAATTCTGGGTAAATCTTATCACTGCAGTGAGCCAACCCAATTCAGATCTCTTCAAGGCCAAGATCAAGACTTGAACCATAGTGGAAAAGTTCTTCACCTTCTGAAGGTTTTCCTGGCCAATATGTGTTGAAGTATTGACTAAAAATACAACATCTGCCAATGTGGCTTTTCTGCAAGCTACCCAAGGAAGATCACATGGAAGAATGAATTACTAGAGCATGTTCTCCAACTTTATTCATTAACAAGGAAGAACTGACTACATTCCATAATTCATTAAATACATTACAACTTCATGTTTTTCTGCCTTCCCCTTCCTCTCTACACCTTTCTGCCTCTCACCATTGTTTTGAATATTTAAAGGTAGGTGTGTACTCAAAATTTATCACCATACTAATACATATTTTGACTTGACCAATATTGAAGCCATTGACCATTGTGCACAAAAGAAGTCTTGCATGATCTTAAAGTTCTTTATCCCTGTACTCCAGGACCTGTCCACCAGGAAGACAGTATCTGCCACTGCTTTCCTGCAGCATTAAAAAAAAATAAACTTCTTGTTTTCCTACAGAACATATAATCTAATAGAAGAGTAATTTTGCCTCCTGAATGCTTTTCATAAACCAATACCTATCAACCTATTGCAGAAAAATCCTTCAATCTGTACTGATAAATTCACATCACCCACTAGTTCCCTTTTGGCTGTTCATACAGAGGGTCAAAGGCTGCATCTTTCTGCAACACCATTCATACTCAAAGGAAAGATGCTGAAATTCTCATTGCCACAATTTCCATATACAGCCTGCTCAAAACTCATATGTAGTAAATGCATATGGTAATCACTTAAAAACTTCTGTATGTGAGAATGTACTGACATGCTGTCAAGCAAAAGTTACTGCATTCTTCAAGCATACATTTCTAGCTATTTGTCACCTGGAGGGGAGAGAAATAAATTCACATGAACTTAGACAGGACTAACCACATTTACTCATGTGTTTCCACACCTTTCAGTAGCATAAGATAATAATGGGGCACAGATGAAACTTACAGCCCCAAACCAACTCATGCAGAAAATGTTCTGCAGCTGGACACAGACTTTCTCAGGCAGATACTTCAGAAGACCTGACTAACACAAACAAATGCTAAATTCTGTGACTTCTCGTTCTCTGGTCAGTCTCACAACTGTAATAGTTTTTCTTTTAAAAGTACAAAGCCTCAGCTTGCATGAACAAAACCAAATTTTAATGATCTGGAGCATTTAATTTTCTGGAGTTATTTAGGACAACTCTCCTAACCTAGTTTAAATATATGTTTCATAAAAAAAAAAAAATATCATGTTATCCCCAGTTATACAAAGAGTAAATTGTCATAAATTCTCATCTCTCTTTGGCATTGGGTATAAAAGGAAAAAATAATTTTGCTATAAACTTGGAGAAGAGTAATTTCTTTAGTGTATTACCAGCCTGCTGTGCTTCTACAGAGCAGAAGGTGGAAACAAAGAGAAGAACAAGAAGTCGTTTCCAGTCATCCATTTTGAAAACCTCCCTAGGAAAAAAAAACAAATAGACAATAAGAATACAGGGCATAATTTCATCAGAAAGATTTTTACTGGAGGGAAAATTTGAAAGTGCATTTTATTATCAACATGGAGGCTTTCTAGCTGTATGCAATTTAAAACAGCACTTAAAATTACTATTTTCTTCCTACAGCTTTTAATGTGCAGGCTTTGAACACAGAGCTGTTAGTCTGACACTGATGTACAGCATATAACTAAAATGAACAGTTCACTGCTCTCTTCTCATACAATCATGCTTTGTACTGATTCAAACACTTGTATTTACCACAATCTGAAATTCAACTAAGAGCAAGCTATTAAAAAATGTAAGATTAACGGGAGTTATGCCTGTAAGATTGCCCTCTACCCTTGAAATTCCACACGCACACATCTATTTAAAAGAAAAATTTGGTGGTGGTATCTATGTACAATAGACATTGGTAAGAAAAAGCATTTATTTACAAATGTGAGTGGGCTAGTAATGAAGACACTTGCCATACAAAATTACCACAGCTCAATGATATGGGAAACAATCTCTCAAAGCAACATTAAGCTGTGTTGAGGTTAAGCACACTAAACAAGCGAGAAAAAAACAGTCCTGAAAAGCTTTGCATTGTAGAACACACATACACAATAGCTTAAAGAATAAAATTAAATAATAAGCCAGAGCCTTGGAGGCCGAGCATACAAAAAAGGAGGAATACGAAAACATTTCACAAGTTGTTTTCCTTTGGAGTTGCTGAAGTTCTCTTTCTTTTGTGACTAGTTCCAGTTGTTTTCCTCCTAGTTCCACCCTCACATTCTGTCCCAGATTAAAATTGAACTGTACAGCACAAAGCTGATGTCAGCAGGTAGAAAAAAAGATTTATGCTAAAGTTTAAGAATATAAAGGTCCAATGTTACTGCATGGTGACAGGAGTAGCAGAAAACCAGGCTGGCTAGGTACATCCATCGGGGAGGATGAAAAACGCAGGTATAGTGTTTATTTATTCTACAACCTTTGAAGCAGGTCCTCTGTCACCTGACCATATCTCTTCCCATTCTAGGGGTAAAGAAAACCTGACAGATGCCCTGCCCATGTTGTACTTCTTTCCCAAGGATATGCATGCCAAGGTTAGTGCTGTTCAATATGGTATGCAACCTCTTCCTCAGGCTTCCAAAACACACCTGTTGGCAGCAAGGATTCTGTGGAAATTAGACTAAAGAGGACAACTGAAGAGAAAGTCACTAAGGAGGGTGAGGAAAAATTCAGCAACCTATCATAATTCAGATCCTATCCTTAAATGCTCAGTGACCAAAAAAGGCAACTCACCGAGGCTACCCTAATAATCTCATATCTAATATACTACCCAAGTTAAAAGTATATTGGTGTGAAAGAGGCATTATTAACTTTTGTGTGCTTCTATAAAGCTCTGTTGTGGTACCTATAGTATAAACCAAGCACTGCTGTCTCTTTTGAAGCTGTTGGTTGACCTAGTGGACACTCAGATCAAAAGAGACAGCTTGAGCCACCTAAGCTCCAGGCTTGGGTTTGACACAGGGTATAACCTCAGCAAACCCAAGATCCCAGCCTGGCTCTTTTTTTACCCAAAAAAGTTTCATGGATTCTGGAACTCTGATGAGAATAATGAATTTAGAATGTAAATTTGGAGCCGATTTGCACACAAATTCCCCAGTGTCTATCTCTGCCATCACTTAATATCTAATAATTATGCTGGCATGAATACTGCCTAAATGTATGTGAAGGCACACAGAAGCAATTAGACACAGCAAAAACCAAGCTAGTTTTTGCAGCAACTGGAGGGCTTCCTAAGCACGCTTCTTGGAACCCAGGAGCATCCTTCTCAGAACCAACCATTCTCACAGATAAATTCCTCTGGTGGAAGGATGTGAAACTGAATCAGCATAGAGGGGGAAGATATCCAAGTGATGGCTGCAGCCTAGTAGGTCAACACGCACATTAGTCTTTTCAGTATCTTCAAAGCACATGCTGGAGCCAGGGTATCTACCCATGTGTACTCTATTTCTGTCACTCATTTCCCTTTGCCACTCATCATCAAAAAAGTCCTAAAGATCAGAACAAAAGTTCATCATGTCCCATTGCTTATCTTTGATAACGGTCATTGGCCTAAAAGCATAAAAGTTAAAGAATATAGGTATCTTCTTTCTTCTATAAAGACTATTTAAATGTTTGCAGGTTGCATTTGTGTGAAGGCCATACTTCCATCAATTCTTCTAATCTCTTTTGAAGCCAACTATACTATCATATTAAAATCACAAACTAGATTGCTTATCATGTTGTAAAAATTTATATTCTATTGAGAAAGCAAGCCAAGTATCTGGGAAAATAGAAGCTGATGATCAAATGCTTTTTAAAACTAGATCTCAGAACTGCTAAGACAGTTTAGTGGAAAGGATACATCTTGTCTAACATCATAGCACAGGGTTCAGTTCCAAGTTCCTAGGGTAACAGTACGTAATGTTAGCCTAGGTATTTAAATAATAAAAAAAACAATGAATAGAAATCATCTGCCTGACTCAATATTGTACCCTCAGGCAATAGTGAAACTTCATTTCCAAGTATCACCACAGCAAGCCCCACTGTAGCTCTTGAAGAGTTCTTTGGAAGTTTCTTCTGTGGGGAAAAAAGCACAACATTTCCTTTATTTCAAGACACTTATCACATACGGGAACTCTTTAATGTTATTAGTACTGCAGTAACAGAGATTCCAGATGTAACTGAGGTCCCTATGCAGGCTTCCAGGTACTGTGGGGTGCTTAAAAGGAAGCGAAGGCAATGCTGTCAAAATCTTCATGCCTCTGCACAGTGTTGTTTTCTTTACTAAACATGTCTAACATAGGAAACTGCGGTATGTCATATATCAAACCCTAGCAAGTAAAAATGTTATGCAATAGTTTTATATGGCATCTTTGTAATTGCCTTGGAACTAGTTACTCTTTCTGTATACATGCCTGATAGTTACTGAACCTCTTAAAAGACCTTTGACCACTTTATTTGATTCCCAGTTATCCACGTTCACTACAATGCCTCATGACAGCAGCCTTTTTTCTCGATGTTAATAAGCAAAAAGTTTATACTGTGACAAATTAAATATATTAATATATCCAAAAGAAAAACAATGATGATTGGCAACTTGCATGACTGCATTACACAGTACCTACTTTGATAGTGTAGCTATTGTGCCAGAGGAGCAGTAAGCACATAGATCTCCAGATGCCACTAGAACATACATATTCAAAGGCAGTTAACTAAAATGCTGCCAGTATTTCCAAAGCCTCTAGTTATACTGGTGAAGATCTTTTAAGCAAAACAATGAGTTTGTTAAGTAGTCAAGGGCAGCAATATCACCATCTTTCCAGGGTTTATTTGGTTATCCACAGTCAGATGAGCAAAATATAGACTCCAGTTGTTGTTTTAGCAAGGAGCTAGACTTTCCTCAGTAATGTAAACATTCCAGTTTCATACCAAAGTCTAGCTCTTACTGTTATACTATACACAATAATTAGTGACTCTTGAGCCATGCAACTATTTCCATACCTCCTGACAGCTGTAGTCTCAGGAGGTTGCTTTCTTCAGTTTCTTCAAGCATCATGATGCAATAATGTTCCCTGCTCATGGGGTCAGATAACCTACACCTGCAAAAATTATCTCCCATGCTTCCTAACAGTGAGTGCAAACAGAACCTTATTTCCTACTCGCTCTCTACTTTCGCTTTGGTAGCTCCCACTGACATCAGGAAGCTTCTTTAAATAAACAGGGACACTGCAATTTTAAAAATGTGTGAAAGCTCATTTCCCTACTTGCATCATTTATTTTGCCTTGTCTTCATATTCCAATCACTCACACAACAAGCTGTGTAAGCAAAGGTACGTTATGCCTTCTATGTGTATTCTTCATTATTCGCTGAAGTAAAATGAAAGTAGTAATTTAATGGAAAGCTCATGTCATACAGCTCATAGATACTATGGATCAAAGCCTAAATAAACTCACTGAGAAACACACAGTGTCACAGAGCATTACCAATTCCACATATTAAGTCAGAAATATGTTCATTCTCAATCTTATTTCAATAGAAAACAGTATATACATAAATACGTATAGATCCTAACATAAGATACTTAAAAATGCATATATGTAGTTGTTTATATATACGCACAATCTATGCAAGATGCTAAGACAGCAATTACTAAAATCTGACAACTGTATTCCACTTTAATTTTGAGACAACACCATGAAAATTACTAGAGGCCTCTAGAAAACATAAAAGAACACATTTTAAAGCTTATTTTAGTGCCAGTATTTTTCATTATTTGTTCCCATTGATGACACATATGACTGATATATATACAATAAATCCTAAAGGAAGAAAAAGATCAACAGTAGTGCTGAATTCTTTAAATGCTTCAAAAAAATGCCTGTAACTATACCTTGTTTTTTCTTTTTTTAATCAACTAGTGTCCTAATTTTATCTTCAGCTGCTTCAACATATTACACAAGTGAAATATCATTCTGTACACATTTGCTGCCAGAGAAAAATGCATGGTCAAATGTCAATATACTTCCTAAGCATACTATCAGAAAGATGGAGATTTTGAGGCAACAACTGTTTTTTCATAACCACACTGCATGCAGGATCTCCCTAAAAACTTCAGTTTGGGGACATTTTTCCTATTGCATTTGAATATACTAAGAGAAGGAACACAATCTTTCTTGTGACAACTTCAAATCCCATCTCTATCAGTGCAAATGAATGTGAACAAGTAATTTTCTCCTACCTACTGAAGTATTCCAGTTAGATTTCTTCAACTTTTACATTCTGGTTTATTTCCTTCTGAAGTCTTTGGAAAAAGCCCAAGTCCTGGAATGCAGTATACAGGCAGCTTTAGCCCACATGCAACAGTTAGTTATCTCGTTCTTCCACCACCCCCTTTTCTCTCACTAAAGCAAATTGAAAGCCTGGATCCCATTTGCGGAACTTCCTGATTTCACCAAGCAGTAAAACCAGGAGAAATCCATCCCACCCTCCCACCTCTCCACTCTCCTCATATGCCCTTCTTTCCTCCACCAGGAAAAAAAAAAAAAAAAAAAGATAAAAGTTGCTGTAAAAATAATGCAAAATATTTTGTAGGTGACAGATCTTTATGTCAATGAAGAAATGTTTTTATCAGTTTTCTCTACAGGTACATTTTCCCCCACATTTACTTTGTTTTCGCTGAAATGTCTTGGGAGGAAAAGCACAGCTTTACTTGCTGGATGTTTCTTAGAGAAAAGTTTCCTAATGATTCCAGATACTATCATAGAGCCAGACAATTCGAGCAAAGAGAGCATGGGTGACTTACCTGGCTCAGGAATTCAATGTGATCAAAATGTGGTTCAAAGTATTACAAGGAGTGTTTTGTTTTGAAGCACAAGCAGCCACAGCTTGAAGGATGTGGCCATAAGGATAGGAACACCCCCACATACAGACTTAAACACATACAAGCACACAACCAGACCATTAGGTGTCCACACTCAGTCTTAAATGGAAAAACTGACAACCATAAAAGTCAATTTCACTGACTGTTAGAATCGATGTCTGCCTATCCCCGAGCCAGTGAGATGACTATTGCCGACTTGATTTGAAAAAAACAGAGATACATAACAATTTTCCATTTACTACTTGGTGCTACTTCTTTAAGCCTATTGGCTACTTTTCTCTTCTGAGTAAAACTGCTTAATTATAATTTTATTTTTCTGCAAGTAAGCCTTAAACATTCGTTACCATTCATAATTCTACCTTCTTGATGGCTTTAACAGCACAAATTGCAATGAGCAAACATCAACAAAATTTCTTTAATGGACCCTGATATCTTATCAGCCTCAAACAGTTCTTAACCTACCATGAAATTAAAAATTAAATTATAGATTCCCTCTTCAGTCAAAAGGATGCCCTAAAACCAAAGCATCTATCAGACAGTCTAGCTAATTATGATGTCTCCATACCTAAAGTAACCATACCCACATCATTCCTAGTGAAGTCAAATGTACTGCCTGTATTTAGTACACATTTATATTCCATGAGGATCCTCCCAGCACCCTTTAAAAACCTGCTTTAACTACCACCTTCCCCTAGCTCAGCATGACCAGCCTGCACTTCCCACAGTGCACTGTAGTCTGCCCTCTTCCAGGAAGAGATAAAACAGGTAAGCAAGCCTAGCTGTCCTTGCTGCCTGCCAGATATCAGAAATAAAAATTCCAGAAGAATCTGACAACAAAATTTCTGAAACTGCCCTTCTGATTCCCCAGCACTTTGCTTCTAAGAAACCTTTGTGAAAAGTCCAATTTTTTGTCCTCAGAAAACTAATCTTTAACACTGGAAAGGAAAAAACAAAACCACAAACCCAAAATGAACAGACCAAACCAAACTCACTACAATAAGATCTAATCAGAATAGTTACTGCATCAACCTAAGATCACAGCTGATTAGTCTGAAAACCTGAGAAGCTTTCACTTCTTCACTTGGCACACTCTGTAAATAACTATTTACTAATCACATCCTAATTTAATTGCTATACTCAATTTAAGTTAATTAAAGTTTGCCTTTAGGAGTATGAACTCAATATGAGTATTCGATGTTGTTGTTAATATATGAACCACACAGGACCATGGCTTTAGACCTTTTAGTTTCCATAAGAAAGAAGTCAGGCTGAATGTTACATTTCACCTTGAATCCCAGAAATAATTTAAAAATCAAACCCATAAATTGAGCTGTGAAGCTGGTGAGTCTCCAGCCTTGTTAAATGAGTTCCCACCTAGCAATGACTCATTCTAACGCATAACAAGCTCACTTTCAAACTGCTAACAATTTTATTCTTTGGCCTCACTAAAAGAGGGGTGGAAGGGGACCCAGATGATAGCTTGTAATTATTTGTATTCAATGTTGTAATCAAGAACGTTTATGTGTATTTCACAGCACCGTGGGTTTGCCCCCTACAAAAGCTTTTGTTAAAAGGGAGTAAAGGAGGTCAAAAGAACTCCATGGTATAAGAAGTACTTTGCCCAAATCAGAAAATTTGTATGGAGCAGGAGATGCATTTGATACTGTTGTTGCTCTCTCCTTCCTATGAATTCTGGCTGTCAACCTACTTCACATAAGACACTATCATATCAGTACCAATGATTGTGTTTGGTTATAGCAAAAAAAAAAAAACCAAAAAAAAAACCCCAAAACAAAAAACTACAAAGATGACCTATAAAAAACAATAAAGCAGGAAAACAAAACCATATGATGGGTCTTGTAAAATGGGCTGGCTAAAGCTGGAGGATGATACAAGTAATTTGTCATATGCTTGGCGGTTCCTCTGACTGAAAGTAGAGAAATGTGAACAGCATAAATGCTAAGAATATCAACTTTACCCACATGTGCTTCACTGATTCATTTAGCAAAGGATATTAAGAGAACTAAACACAAACATTTCATTCATGAAAACAGCTTCCCAAAGTTAAAAGTTCTTACAAAAAAAAAAAAAAAAGAAAGAAAGCAGATGTGACCCATGCTCCCAGGAACACTGAGTGGGAAAGCATCCTATACACAGAAGTACTCTAACCCAGTCTCATCTGGAATTAATTGTTATTTTTAAAGTCTTGCATTAGAATAGAAATTGTGGTAGTTAACATGAGGTGTCTTGCAATGAGTGGGGAATTCAAAATTGAGGGCAACAGTTTACGTGTAATGTTACAGAAGTTTCTGATCCACCAGCACATTATCCACTCATGTTTGCTAGATGTACCTTTGAAATAGGATTCTAACCACCTGAGCTTACTGGTGGTCACAAGATGCAGGTTCTTGTTTTATAAAAGCTTTAGGTAAGAAAACCTTGCAGCAGTCAGTAGATCTAAAACTTCTGCTAACATCACTTGGCTAAAAGGACCTAATTGTCCTCACAGTTCTAATGCTGAAAATCACTTTTACTACACTTTCAGTAGTAGGAAAACATGAAGCTAGGAAATCAAGGGTTTTGCTTGTATCTTCACAAGATCTGCTCTGAAAACAA
This sequence comes from Heliornis fulica, assembly GCA_013399135.1. Taxonomy (NCBI): domain Eukaryota; kingdom Metazoa; phylum Chordata; class Aves; order Gruiformes; family Heliornithidae; genus Heliornis; species Heliornis fulica. Next base: position 966,910 of record VXBZ01001723.1, on the reverse strand, counting down.
CGGGAAAACTGTCATTTTTCAGCTTCTGATCTGAGATATATCTCCTCTTTCTTGCCAGTTCTACATTTGTAAGTGGTCATTTCAGTGCTTTCTTTGAAACTTCCCAGTGCTTTTCAGATTTCCAAGAATCATGCCAATGAGAAAAAGCAACACCACTTTTCCTCATCCTATATTTCCTTACTGCAAACCACCAAAACTACTATATCACCCATAAATAGTTCAAATCTCATCATGTCTCGTCAAATTAAACATCTTTGTAATATCAACAAAGCAGATGTTTATGCCCACAGACACTACATATACATTTCTGAAGCATCCTAATGTTATTACGAGGTGTAATGTATGTTACTTTGCAACATTTGGAATAAATTTTGTTTATCCAAAGGCTCATTGCTTATTCACTGAAACGAACAGGATTTGCTTGACTTAATGATACTATATTTGGGTTTGAATGTATTGAAGAATTATGTAAATGATTGTATGCAGGCAAATCAGAGCTGAGCTGCTTTACAGCCATCATCTTTACAATTACAGCTGTTGCAAAAGCAACAAAAATTAAGCAGCATGTTTTATATATTGCCACATGAAGGGAACAAACCAAAGGAAATGCTAGAAGTGTGGAAAGTTAACACTTTCTCAGGTGTCTAGAGTACTGACAGGGGTAACTTGGAAAATGCTGTTTGTGACACCATGAACTAAATAAAAAGTTACGCTCACTAGATACAATGTAATTAAATACATTCACAACCACTCATTAACAGTCCTCAGAAACAGTATCACCGTACTAGGGATCTTGGTAGGAAAAACAGTTTCCCAAGCAGCTAAGCAACTATAAAAATGGGGATTCACACTCAACTAAAGAGCTAAAACTAAAAAATTTCTCTTTGGAGGGAAATCGGTTTTAAAATAATTTGACATTCTACATTTTCTCAAAAAGTTCTGCCCACTGGGTATTTTGAAAGCTTTATACACTATAATGAGCTATATCACACTTGCAGAAAGAGGGTGCCTTTTTATTCATTTTACAGAGGGAAAATTAGGAACCAAGATGTTAAGAACTAGAATATCTGCTAGTACACTGTACTCAACTTAAGGTGTGGCATTTCAGAGTACCCAGCACTTGAGGCACAGCTCTTGCCGATCTCAGCTAAAACATAGATGAAATAATAAATCAGGCATGCAGAGAAAACAAAACACCCGAACTCCTAGAAGATGTAATTAGAGATTGTGAAAAGTTTGACATATATGATTATCCAGTAATATAATGTATTAATTTGAGTCTCCAGAGTGGTACCAAAGGTGCTGGGTTCTCTTCTTGCAAAGCCCTGTCCCTTTTGCCCCAATAAATCCTGAAAGAATTGTATATATAACATCCTTTGTTATTAAAAAAAAAAAATCCATAAAGCCTGTTCTTCATGCACACTGAAAAACTTATGTAGGAAAAATACTTTGAGATGAAATACAATTAAACATTGGTTCACACTGCATATACACAGGGAGTCAGTCATAGAATTTGGCCTCTTCATCATCTGCAAAAAGAATCCTCTGTTTTCTTAGGACCACACAAAAGAAAACCAACAAATATAGCATCACTGTTTTTTCCCTGAGCACTACTAAGACTTCCTGGCCAATGTTTCAGTTCAAGTCTATCATATGATTTTATTCACTGTTAGGAATTCTTGCACAAGCAATTATGTTTCTTAACTCTAATTTTACATTGGAAGTTTGTAGGTTCAGTTCAGTGGCAAAAGGACTTTGGTGCCAAGAAATCTAAAAAAAAACAAATGGAATCTTACACACTCTATCACCCAACATAGTGACATACAGATAATTTAACTACAGTCTGGGTCCTTTTTGAAGCATGCTAATTACTTCCAAACATGGAAAGCAGAGCTCTTGGGATCCTTTGAAAGTTGAGCACAGAAGGAGGTCCCTGTACCGCCTGGTAATGCTGGCCTCAGCAGACAGTAAATATCCCTTCAATGAAAGGGAGACAACAGCAACTATATAATCAAATCTATCTGGAGTCATTCTGGGTAAGAAAAACGCTGGTGCAGAAATGTTTGAAATGTCTCAAATATCTCAAACTTAGATTGGTAGGAAAATGCTGAAAGCTCATTTGCTCACATCAGAGAGAATGATTGAAGACAACATGTCCAAAGGGGAGAATACACAAGCCTAAATCTTAAAAAAAATATATATATAATTAATTACAAATAGTTTACCTTGTACAGTATTAAAAATAACAATCATTGTAGGTATAGTCTCACATATGTATAGTAAACTAAGCTTGTGCACATCAGTTCTATATAGTACAGCTACATCTGCTTATGACTTCTCTCAGATTCCTTAAGCAACTGGGAATGGTAAAGCATAATACTCTTAAGAATTGTTTAGGTAGGGCTTATGTTGTCCCTCACCACCTTGTGACAATGTACTCATCAAATATAGCATTTAAAAATGTGCCCTGGCTTCCTACTCTCTATTAATTACTTTAACCTCAGAATACAGTATATGTGATCACCACATGCTGGAATACTTTAACTCAGTGTTACAGAAATAAAGGACTCATTTATGTTGTGCCAAATCAAGTTTCCTAGAAATTGTATTGCTATCAACAAGTAATAAGAAAATTCTCAGATCTTTGCAGTCATTAAGTGTGTTGTGTTCCAGATCTTCAAAATGTTTTGAGCATTTTATGAAGGAACCACAGGTTCATCCATTAAAAAAAAATATTACCTGGAAAAACTTAAAACAGATGGACTAGCAGAAAAGCAGTGATCAAAATATCCATAACTTCATGTGGGCCCATCACAATTTAATTCAATAGATAGTACTTGCACCAACACATGAAAATCCTAAAAGATTCTACTAAAAAGGCAAATTCCATGTGGAATCTGTGAAAATTCAGGAGTGGTGCTGCCAACACAACAGAAGGAAAGGAAGCCATCCAGAGGGATCTGGACAGACTGCAAAGGTGGGCCCAGGTGAACCTCATGAGGTTTAACACTACAAAACATGAAGTCTTGCACTCTGGGCTGGAGGAATCATATGTACGGGCTGGGAGGAGAGCTCCTTGAGAGCAGCACAGAATCACAGATTGGTCTGGGCTGGAAGGGGCCCCAAGGATCATGGAGTTCCACCCCCCCTGCCACAGGCAGGGCCAACAACCTCCAGGCCTGCATCTAGACAAGGTTGCCCATGGCCCCATCCAACCTGGCCTTGAACACCTCCAGGGTTGGGGCATCCACCACCATTCTGGACAGCCTGTTCCAGCACCTCACCATTTTCTCCATGGCTTCCCTCAATATCTCAGACATTAAGCCTTTGAATGCAACTTCTGAGAGCAACTACTCAGCCAATTCCTTACCCACCCATCAAATGTCTCCTCATTTTAGAGATAAGGACATTGTATGGGACAGTGTCAAATTCTTTGCACAAGTCCAGTTAGAGTCCAGTTGCTCTTCCCTCATCCATAAATGCTGTAAGTCCATTATAGAAAGCCACCAAGTCTGTCAGGCACAATCTGCCCTTCATGAATTCATGTTGGCTGTCAATCACTCCTCTGTTTTCCATGTTTCCCGGAAGATCTTCTCCATGATCTTACCAGGTACAGAGGTGAGACTGACCAGCCTGTAGCTCCCCAGGTCTTCCTTTTTTCTTTTTTTTTTTTTAAATTGGTAGTTCCGTCTCACCTTTTCCAGTTACTGGGAAATTCCCCATTCTGCCACAGTATTTCAAATATGATAGTGACTTTGCAAATTTATCTCTTAGGTTCCCTCAGGACCCTGCATCTCATCAGGTCCCACAGACTTGTGCACATTCAGCTTCCTTAGCTGGTCTCAGGCCTGATATTCTCCCAAGGTGGGCAGTACTTCACTCTCCCAATCCCTGCCTTTGGATTCTGTGAATTAGGTGGCATGGCTAGAGCACTTGCCAAAGTCACTTGCAAAAAAGTTGTTGAGTACCTCAGCCTTCTCCATGTCAGTTGTAGCCAGGTCTCTCATTTCTCTATTTCTCTCACTAGTTGGAGGAGTGTGTGTGGCAGAGGGGTGGTACAGTTTCTTTGTCTTCTTTTGTTGTCCTATTTACCTGAAGAAACAGTTCTTGTCAATTTTCACACCTCTGGTCACATGCAGCTCCAGCTGTGCCTTGGCTTTCCTGATTCCCCCCTCTGCAACCTGACTTTTTCAACTTTTCATTTTATTTTCAACTTGCTTTAATCTACATCTGTGGCATCTTTTTTTCTGTTCCCCGGGAAACATCTTGTATATATCACAGAGTCTCAAAACTCACACACTTTTTGTTCTCTTCTGTTTTATAGCAATCAGCTGTCTTCTCAGGAAAGACAAGCAGCAATTTTCTGGGTTTTTTTCCAATTTATTTCCTATCCAACATATCCCTTGGGATATGAATCAGCAAAGCACCACTGACTTCAATTCCACAGCAGATAAGGATCTGGTGTACAGATGGGGCTTTCATTTAAACCTCTCCAGTAAAGCTTTCCTTAGGACGTTAGACTGCCTGGCACCAGCAATGACCAATTATTCTAAGAGTAACTCTACTAGCCACACTACTTCAGAGTACTAGTGAGAACACTGGGTTCATTTCCAGGGAAAGAGAGAACTGGTAGAAAAGTCCATCCCTTCTGAACTCAGTAACTGAAAAAAGTGTAAAATAAACACGCAAGATGCAGCCATAATGCAGACAAGCTAGTAATGCTACTGTAAGCAAGGCTAATGCTGGAACAGAGATCACAAAGTTAATGTTTCTGGTGAATCTATCCCTGCTCCCATCTCAAGGAGCAATAGCCAGTATGGACTATGGCACACCAAGTAATGAGGCAATTGCACTATTGGTGTTTTTAGAGAAGACATAGTGGTTTTCATTTTTAAAACTGCATTCCTTCCAGTTTGCTGACAGAAGCATGACAGTCTCTATGAATTTCTACTTTTGTATTACAGAGATACAAAAGATGGAAATTTCTTACCATGAGCCAGAAAAACCTGCAAGCCAAGCGCTGGTGTTCAGTGCTTGTAACAGATTTTCCTAATTGAGAACAGAATCTTACAATGACATTGATTGTAGGACTCAATTTTTAAGTTGTCTGTCTTCATAACACTTTGCTTTTCCTCTACATACTCAATCCAATCAAAACTAGCACTGTCATCACTGTCTACTTGTATTTGGAAATTTACATGCCATGGGGAAAGCTGCCACTAAACTTAGAATCCCAAGGGCTGGTCAGGAGAAAAAGAATATAATTCACTCAAAAAATTTAAGAATGCAGAAAGAAAGGTCTAAATCACATGAAATATATACTATCTCTGATTGAAACATCCTTCTCAAGGCTGTACATTGACACAGGTGCACTTCTGCTAGTCTCATTTTCCTATGTTTGAGACCACCCAATTGTCAAGAGACTGAGCAGATCTCAGATGGAAGCAACTTTCAAGGCAAACACACAAATATGTGTAGTACTTACACTCAAGGAAGTACATTTAAGCAATGTCTATAGAGATGTTATTTCTTTTCAATGAAAAATAGGTCACAGCAAATGAGGTGAATCTGCTCAGGAATCTGCTAAGAAAGTTTAATATTTGATTTAAGGGACACAGTAGTTGCCCAACACTGTAAAGGATGTGCATCAGAATCTAACCCTGGAGTGTACATTTAAATGCATAATATTTTTCTTTTGGTTTGGGTTGGATTTTGTCTATGGACAGGGTGAAAATGCATCAACCCAGTATTTGGAAGTGATAAATCATGATAGAAGTTTCCACAGTTAGCTGGACAATAAGCACAGATAGGGACAGACTAAGCAAAGTAAAAAGGTGTGGTTTACTAACTTCTTACATCTGCTTTAAAGGGCAGCTTTTGCTCACATACATGTCCCACACAGAACAAATGCATGTGGAGACAGGGCCTTTCAGTCTGCCACAACTGCTTTGCTTTAGACAGCTCAAACTTATTTTTAAATAACACTAAGAAATTAGTTTATTAGTCAGAGTTCTATCATTAAGCTTACCTAACAAACTCCATGTGGTACAGCTATTATAGTTTCATCTCATTTAATAAACCCTATTTATGGAATAAATGAAATAAAAAATAACTTAAAGGATTAACAGAAATACTAGCTTCCGTTTTTTCCCCTGTAAATTACAAGATATTATTCTGTTAGAGTTGGAGAGCCAGACCTACACCCCATTCAGTAAATGCCAGTTTCCTACAAAACAATAAAAGCACTGATACAGATTTGGACTGGCAACACCACACCAAGCTATGAAGTTTTCTAAAATAAATCTGACACCAGATTAAAAAAAAGTTTTCTGTCTGTCAGGCAAGCTGTGCACCTGAAAGGGTGATGATGTCAGTTTCATCAGCTTGATGCACTGCCATTTACACCCATTGTCCTAAAAAACAAAGGCTCATCTGCTACCCTTTTCATGCCAAAGCATCTATCTGCTGTAGCGGGCTAAATCATCACTGCAGCACAGTTTCTATTTTATTGTGCCTTTTATTGAACAACTTTTTTCAGATATCAAATACTGTAATGTTTTTTGCTGATCTCTCCTGTGCCTGGGGTATAGAGGACCCACTGGTCAGTGTATGGGACTGACAGTGCTGAGTGTTTGCCCCTTCCCAACAGACCAGTCAAACAACAGCTATTTGTAGAATCCCTGAAAAAGTTACTGGACCACCATAGTCCTATGACACATTCATGGGATAATGGTACACAGATGATGTTTAATTCTGTACAGATAAGGAATCCTCAAGCCCTAGGAAAATCATGTTTCATACATTAGCAAGGGAAGGTGAAAATTCTTCATTGAAAACACCTTTTAAAAACTGACTTCAACTTCTTACAAATATCACTGGCTCAGTTTTCAACCCTGCAGTGACATCTCATGGCCCCACTGTAGTTCCAGCAGCAAAATACATGTCAAAGAACAGCAACAAATCACAATTATCTACATGCAGGAAATTGGGAAGCTGGCATTGATATGAGATTATCTAACCCATTATTTGGTAACACTGAACTCATCCTTAAAAAAAAAAAAAGGTAATACAAGTTATTGATCCTGGGCTACATCAAAAGAAGCGTGGCCAGCAGGTCGAGGGAGGTGATTCTCCCCTCTACTCTGCCCTCGTGACACCTCACCTGGAGTACTGTGTCCAGTTCTGGAACCCCCAACATAAGAAGGACATGGACCAGTTGGAGAGGGTCCAGAGGAGGGCCACAAAGATGATAAAGGGGCTGGAGCACCTTTCCTATGAGGACAGGCTGAGAGAGTTGGGGCTGTTCAGCCTGGAGAAGAGGAGGCTCCGGGGAGACCTTATAGCGGTCTTCCAGTACCTCAAGGGGGCCTACAAGAAAGATGGGGAGAGGCTGTTCAGTAGGGCCTGTTGTGACAGGACAAGGGGTAATGGTTTTAAAATAGAGGGAGGGAGATTTAGANCATTCTATGATTCTATTGCCCATTACAAAGCACTTATATCTGCTTGCACACAGGCTTGCATCACATGTCATGGATGCTAGTTTCAAATAGAAGAATGGATGTGGAGAATGAAATTATAAGACACTAGGCAGGGCTTAGTTAAGGAGCAGGGCCAGAGGAATAACATTAGGTGCCACAAAAACAGATTTCTACCCTAAGGCAGACAAGCTATCATGCCAACAGTTCAATGCCTTAGGTGGCTGCCTACTTCAGGTAAAAGACAATACAGTCTCTTGGTTTCAGACAACTGAAGCTGTCACATGAACATCACAACAGGGAGCTTTATATTTGCACTGCAGAAGCCAGAAAATGGATTAATACTCTGTATTAATGCAGTTAGTGTGTTCCTACAAAACAACTTATTAAAGTGCTCAGACAAAACTGAGTCCTAGGGCAAAACCTATTCCAGTCTAACAAGGCACTACATCTGTATACCCTCTCCTAATTAAATGCAAGTTCATTATTTATTCCTTAATTAACTTAAAACACAATATCATTTTGTGGGTCGGAAGAAAACGACTATATAATTGATTTGGTTATGATGAATAGCAAAGCTTTTAACTAGGTCTCTTGGGAGCATAGCTTCTGTTTGCATACACTGGTGGAAACATTAAGGTACTTCATAGATAGAAACAAACTGGGGAGGGGAGAAAGTAATAGGCAGCCTTACTTTGTTATTGTTGAGTTTAGGACTTGAGGCCAATACAATTTTTGTGTGATTATCTGTGAAGGGATCAAACTCAGGCTCACGGGGAAAACTGAGTAACCCTTACCTGCATCACTACATTTTCACTCTCACAAATTAAATCTTCATTATGTATTTACGGTCTTGCTCTGAATGCATGTGCATTGTATAGCAGAAGATACATTGAGTTAGCAAACTATATTTCCATTTGAGTCTACTACAGATATGGAAAGGTCTGACTATTTCCAAAGCAGAAATGCAAAAAAGTAAAACCTCCAGAGCTTTAACAGTGAAAGAAAGTATTCTAAAATTTAAGGCAATATGTTCTGCATAATCTCTGAAGTAATTAATTACCTACATCAGAACTCAAGAGTTAAGTCAAACTTTGCTTCAGCAATTTTTGGTATTTCATGACAGTAATAGGGATTTCAAACAGAGGATGCATAAAGAAAATCCTCAGACACCCCCATCTTTTACAGAAATATGTCTTCCTCCGCTGGCAATCACTAGTTTCAAGCAAAAAAAAACGAAAATAGAACATCTGCCAAAAATACCTTTGCAATGTTCCTAAGAATGCAGGGTTTACTGAACTCTCTTGTGTAAGCTGAGCTACTTCCCACTTGATTGGTACACAAAAATGAGCTCAAGTTAAAGCATTTACAACTGTACCACCTTACTTTAATGTTTTCCTTTAGCATTGCATAACCCATATCACTCTCCCCTAACCATTCATTTTGCCTGGTTTTACATCTCTGTGGTTAGAATTTGATCTATTGAAGAGCCCGAGTTTATCACAGAGTATGATGTGAGAGAGAAAGAAGCAGCAATATCTGCATAGATGCCTCTTAAGTACAGGAGAACTTGACTGGAAAATTCAGACCCTTCAAGCCCCTATGTTCTGTTCCCTGCCCTTTTTCTCTGCCTTGTGATTAACTCCTCACGGCCTCTGTTGAGTAAAGGAAAAGTGATTTCAGAGGCCAGCAGTAGCTTAGCAGATTCATTCAAGCAGAAAGCAGAGTAAAAGAGCAAAATGAAAGGTATGGGAAGATTTCCCATTCAGTCTAGTGGAAAAAAAAAAAAGGCAACTGAGTAAAGATACAACAGATGCTCATAAAGCCACAAGTGGCTTGGAGGCAATGTCTAACAAAGGGACAGGAGATCAGCTGAAGCTAGATGCTGGCAGATTCATAGCAATCAAAACAGTGGCTCAGGTACCGGGTGCTGAATTTGTGGAATGCTTTGAAGGATATTGTGAATACTAAGACTTTCAATGAGCACAAAGGGAGTCAACAAATTGAAAGTAAAGTATACCAGAGATCTTTAAATATAAAGATCATCACAGAATCATACACAGAGCATGTTTAGGAGTTGGAAGGGACATCAAAAGTCCAACCCCTCTACACCACCCAGGCAGTCTCCCATCCAAGTACTAACAAGGCCCATCCCTGCTTAGCTTCCAGGAGAGCCACCTTTTAGCTCTATGAGTCCTTGATCCTTGAGTATTACTATATTTCTGCTGTGTTCTTATACTCCTCTTTATATAGATGTATTTGTTTGCCAGAGACAAGATAGCAGCTTAGATATTTGGTCATATCAACTGCTGCTATTCAACCTTTTAAGGCTAGCTATCCAAATGCTGAAATTGCTATAAGAAGATATGCAAGCCATACAACCCTATGGATCAAATACTGGCCTGCTGTAGCATTTGTGGCCTTTAAAAAGCAAAAGACTACACGTATTAAAGAATGGCACTTTTTTTTTTACACTCATACTTGCCAAAGGACAAGAGATCTTCTAGCAGCACTTTTCTCACAAAGATTTCTCTCACAAAGACTTCCAAGGAGGGAGGAAAAACAATTTGAAAACTTTTTGCTAAACCAAAGATCTGACAAATTTATCATCATACAGAACACAAGGATTGCTCTTAGAACTCAGATTAAAGAAGATCATTGCAAAGAGCCCAAAGTTAAACTCTAACAATAAGGTCAGCTTTTAAAAAAAGCACATGCCCAGGCCACTTGTAAAACAGAGCAGAAATACAATTTCCTGCAAATAACACTGGAGATTTTGTCCTGAACAGTTATAACTTCCAGACCGCTCCAGCTCTACACTACTCCTTTGTCTGTTTCTAGGCAGCAAATCAGGCAAAGAAGTGTTCATCTACCAATATTGCTGGAGGTCCTAGTTCTGGTATCCAGACCATATTCAGTGCCAACTTCCTTGCCTGCGGTACTTAAAAATAAAACAAAGTGGGGGAAATGTCTCAGTTCTGAGGGGCACTTTCATATTGTCCTTCTGTTCACTCGAGTATCCTATTGGCTTATAACCTGAAAACATTCAAACATAAGTAAGAATGCAATAAAAATGCAAAGCCACTACCAGATGTGAAAGTTATAGGATATGACAGCTAGATAGGAAGTGACATTTCCAGGTAATGTTTTCCCATCTTTAATTCCTTCTGATTGTACTTACATTTAGATAGTTCAGAGTAGACATTCTTTGTAGCAACCAAGATGATAAAACCCACCACTTACTAGATTATACTCAGTGTTATTTTATCACACAGTTAAATACTCTGCAATGGTCCCACAGGACTAAAAGGAGACTCTGGCTACTTATAGAAGGAACAAACAGTAGCAGGCTTTTCATCTGANGGGGTTGCACGCTTGTTTATTAATAGCTGGAGAGTTATGGCTAGGTTAAAGGATTCAGATGTAGTGTACATAAAATGTCATTTGTTTGCAGTGTACAAACACATACACACATGAACAACTTAATCTTAGTGAAATTTTTGAGGATAAATTTTAGAATAAGAAACAACTCAATTAGGGCCACCATTACATACCCATTTGTGTCTCCATGACTTTAGTGCCATTATTGTTTCTGCTGAATTCCTATGCAGTGGAAATGGCATTGTTTTAGCATGTTATAAGATCTTCCTGCTTACAACTGTATCTAAATATTACCAAAATAGTTCTCTGCATTGATTACAAAGACAAACTTTCACAGTAGAGTGACAATTACCAAGATGGGTCAAAAAGCTCTTGGAGCAATTCCTAGGCATGCTCCCATTATGGTTATTCCAAGCACTTCATTCCCTTATATACATTTCCTCATTCCTTCACATACATGAACTCCACCTACATTTTATACCATGAGGATATTAAAATGTTTTTACCAAAAAAGTTGTCCCAAAATAAGTCAAATATCATTAGTACAGTAATGAAGTTCTTTCATGAGGGAAAATGATCTTCAACCATCCAACGTATTGCTCACCCTGGCAGACAGCAATAAAAAAATATGGGTATCTGACTAAATCCTGCAAGGATTTTACTTTATTGAAGAAGCAACTTTTCAACTACATCAGCATTTTTTTCTTTAGTTAAGAGTAAGTATATCAAGCAAAACAATCATGATGTTTACAAGGCAATGTTTGTGGATCAACTTTGTCATTAGTATCAGCAGGAGGATATACTACTCAGTCTTCTGTCAAACCAGATTACTTGTGATCCACACAAATCATTATTGTGACCCCAAGGACTTCCCAAGAAAAATCAGTCTCTCCACAGTACACTCATATGACCTTTTTAATTAAATACAAATGTGAACTTTCTTCCAACATTCCATAATCTTGAGTACTTCCATGCTTAAATGAAAGGTGAAATTTAGCCTATTTTGCTATTTCAGTTAATTTATTTCTAATATCTTTTGATGATCAAACATGGTTACATAAGTATCTCACAACAGTTCCTAAAAAGAGGAAACTTGTCCCAGGCAAAGTCATTCAACAGACTCAAAATGTCACCTGAATTCAATACAATCATGAAGTCTTAACACATCACTGCTCATATATATGGCTTGAGCAAAACTTGTATTTCTCCCCTACTTCAATCCATGTTTTTATATTAGCTTCCTTTATGAAGCACAACAAATATTCTGGCACTGCTTGGCCAACAGTCTGCATTTCTTCTTAAAATGTTACCCAATTTCATACAAACGAAACCCAAGTTTTGTAGACTCCTAAAACCACAAAGTTCATCTTTGAAATAAATATAAGTAGAGGACTGCATTAGTTTCAGAATATAACACTTTCTACGATTGCTATGACTAGATTCAAGATCAACCCAGGAACATCTTGAGGAAATAGAAAAATGCCACCCTGCTGTAACTCACTGCAGAAATTTTTCTGCTATTCAAGATTACATCAAACTGTGATGCATGTGAATAGTTATATATGTGCATAAATAGCATGGGGAGATATCTTCAGCAATGCATAGTATCATTGGTGCCTTCCAAACGTATTTAATATAAAGTCTTACTTCATTACTAAGCTTCTTTTCCCTTCAACACAGAGGAAAGAATCTGAAGATGCAATTCCCAAAAGAAGTGTGCTTACTAAATACAAATTATTGGAAAATATTGTTGATATCAACATGCACTTTACTTCCCTCTTTCCATTAATTGGATGAGAACCCCTGTCACTGCTTCCACCTGCTTCCAAACAGAGGCCACAAATTACAGCCTATAAAGTTGGGTCTTTTAACTGTGTAAGGAGGAACTCTTTGCTTTTGGATAACCATAGTACTTTTGTAAGAAAATAATTTACGATAAATTGGAGGACTACAATAATCTCTGCTGAAACAGTGCTATTTAAGAAAAAAAAATCTACAGAATTACAGTAACGTGATTTTAGGCAGTAGGAACCAGAACTTGTGGCCAGTCTGGCTACCAGATATTAACTGGAAAAAAAAACCAAAAACCAAAACCAAACCCCAAATCTAAATCTCTGCGTCTGAGTCAAGAAAACTTCAAAACCAAAATGAACCAAAGAAGTTTCAGCCATACTTGCAAGTAACAAGAGGCAAACTAAAAAGTATTTGTTCAATTTCTGGTTTTAGCCATGCAAAAATTTCTAGCTTCAATCTAACAGTAGGTGGACATCTAGTGGTGTAATATAAGTGACTTTTTTTTAAAGTAGCTTCACATATTCAAGGGTCTATGAACAGAAGTGCCTTCTAGCATACTAATAATTAAAATAGCATATGCACACTTAGAAGTTTTATTTACAGCTGTGCTTTACCTGCCAACTTAATTTCATAAAAGTACCATTAGCAGAAATCAGAGTTCTGGGTTCAGATTCTGAAGCCTTCCATCAAAGAAAAATTAATTTTGTAGTAGAAAGTGCAATATAATCAACAGGTGTTTGGCTTGGGTACTCTATCTAGCAATAAACTCGTGGTGTTGGGGGATGGCTAGCAGCACAAGGCCACGATGCTGCAGAGTATCTCTGGCCTGAAGCGAAGTGCTGAGTGAGCGGAACAGCATGTATGTTATCAGGTCAGCGTGACCTTGTGGCTGAACACTAGATGAAAACAGGAGGCTGAACACCTGGGCCTGGACCCTCAGATAGGTTGTAACCAAGCCATAACAGAAGATACTAACCTACGTAATGCCTAACCAATCACTACTGGCAAAACCAAGATGTTATCCAATCCTGTATGATTACGCTTAAGAACAAACCTATATAAATGAACTACTAACTAGCAATAAATCGGAACAGACACGATAACTCTATGAGTAAATGTCTCTGATTCTGGCTCACCGCGACATCGTGGTACAGCATAAAAATAGGCCAAGATCAGATATTCTGATTGCATTTTATGCCTTAGAGAATATACAAAAACTCCAATCATCTGTTAAAAGAAATTTGCTCTGGAAAAGCCCAACAAAAACAGATGTGCAAATAAAGATAGAAGTAGTTTCTCCTACATAGCTGATAAAAATATACACGTAATCTCTCTAAATTACTGCAGAATCCATTTAGCAACTGAGTATACAGGTTCAACAACTTTTTAGTGAAACAGATACTCCTTTTAATTTTCAACAATATTCTGAACAGCAATCACTGTTCACAGATCTATTTTACCTTCCTTAAGTTGTTGCCACATTAGTGCATGCCTTTAAGTCTAAGTTCTGCCTAGGTCTTTAAGATACAAACCATGACCTGTCTAAAATAATATTACCTGCTGTACACTCTACTGCATCAAACCAGCTAACACAAACCTGCAATCCTCTAATCTAGAACAAATACTGTTCAACATACTTAAGACCCAAATAAAAGTGACATGGGGGGGGGGTGTCCAATACAGTGATTAATTTTAGGGACAACTTCTATCATAGTACTTGGAACTGTAAAAATAAAAGGAATTATCCACAGTCCGACTAGATATAAAACAGTGCAGTCCACAGAAGCAATGAGGTAATGCTGTCCCACCTGAAACAATAAGGCTAGCATATGGACAGCATCTTGCGGAGGCGGTTTTGGAAGCAGCTGGTGAAAGGAGAGTGCTAGGGAAAGGACAGTGTCTTATGCTGTTCATAAGAGAGCAAGAATTTGGAAGACAATTCAATACAAGGGCACTTACAGGTTCCCACACAGTGTCTTTAACAAGAAGATGGAGGAATAATTAATCAATAAAATATGTGAGATACTAATTCTTAAAATGACAATGGAGGAGGCCTCTACAGAACCTGTATTCAGAATATCCAAATTCTGTTTCTCAACAAAGTGGTCAGCTACCATAAAAACTCAGAAGTTACTGAAATTATAAGGTGAAGAGGTATGCCAGATACAAACTCTGGTTTGTGATAACCTACTACAGAAATTCGTGCAAGGATCTCAGAATAGCCTGTGAAATAAAATGCTGTTAAATCACAGGGGAGAAATCAGTACATTAAGTACAATAATGGCAGATGCTGAACAAATTTTCATTTCCAGGAAAGATGAGTCATTTTGACAAGTTCTCAGAACTTGAGTCAATGCTCAGCTGTAGTTAACAAGACAGAGTGTTAGAAGTCAGTATTAAGGATACAGATTAAAGCAACACACCAGGATACAAAATCAGTGATACATGCACACCATTCTCTTTACCTCACCTCAAAGAAAACATTGGGTAGATTGAAAAGAGCTTCAATGATAAATCAACAGTACTGAGAAGATTCTGTTCAAGCATAGATTAAATGTATGAAGAAAGAAATTAACTGAAGAGATAGTAAAGAAACATGCAAACTTATGGGCAACCTAAAAGATGCATGAGATGTAACCTTAATTTCTTCCAGCAGGAAAGTACGTGGCAAAAAAAAACAAAAACAAACCCTGAGCAACAGAGGGGGTTTGGTTGGGTTTTTGTTTTAAAAAAGAATGTTACCTCATACAACAAATTTAAACTATAGAGCACATTCCTACAAAATATTTCAAACACCAAAATCAAAATGTACTAAAGTAACAATTGGGCTAATTTGTTGAAAATAAGCCCAGCAAGAGGTATTGGGAAGCAATGATGTGAATTCAGTCCACAGATTGCAGGAAGCTGAGACAAAATGCTACTACGAATTTGCCCTATTGTTCTTTGCACAAGCATCAACTACATTCCAGGCAGAGGAATACAGGACCAGAGTGGTCCATGTCCCATGTAGTGCCACAATAAGCAGAGTGAAAGTAACCATGGAGGAATTCAAATACAGAGATCTGATAACAACACATATGGAAGACCAAACTATATCAAAGTTCTGGGGGTTTAGATTTATAATGCCTGGGAGCAGTAAAAGCTAAAACTGCATGGGAGATGAAAGGAAAAAGGGATGAAAACATCTCAAAGAGGAAGGACAAACAAGAATGAGCTGATTCTGTCTAATTAGCAGCAATGGATTATGAAAGAGAAACATAGAACTGAATTTCTTCATCTGATACTACCTCTGCAAAAACACAAGAGCTAGGTGGAATGAGACAACGTGTACAGCTATGATGTTCTCAGAGCAAATTGGCAGCAAAAGGCATGCAGGTTGGAGAGGTAAGAAAGCACACACTACATGAGGTCAGGAAGGAAGGCACATAAGGAAAGTAAATGATGGGAAACAAGAGATACTCAGGGCAAATATCACCAAAGGTAAGAAAAACCAAGACAAGACAACCTGGTATGGAATCTGTATTTGTGTCAACAGGCAAAGGGATGTTTTAGTAAAGGTTGCCCTGGACACATAGGAATTAGAACAGTAAGGAAATGGAACAAACTGGGGAAGTGAGGAGGTGAAACACTATAATGCAAAAGTACAAGGTGGAGAAGTATTGGCAAGTTTACATGCATACAAGCTCAAAGAAAAACAGAGTTCCCCAGTACCTGCAGAGCAAGTCCTCATCAGGTAGGTAGTATCCAACACTTGCAATGAGAAACAGAGAAGAGCAATCAGTATCACCAGCAATTTCCAGAATCTGCTTCTCCAGAAGGTGCTCTTACTTATGAGTTCTTACCACAGGTGCATGTACTTCAGCCAGCCTGAGTGACTGAAGCAATGAAGCTCTGCCCATCACCATCA
This sequence comes from Heliornis fulica, assembly GCA_013399135.1. NCBI lineage: Eukaryota > Metazoa > Chordata > Aves > Gruiformes > Heliornithidae > Heliornis > Heliornis fulica. Next base: position 950,353 of record VXBZ01001723.1, on the reverse strand, counting down.
GCCATAATAATGTTCATCTGCTTCCCTTTACTGCCTTCTGCATAAAAAAAATCACATCATATGATATTTAACAACCTTAGTAACTGGAATTGGTTATCTGCACAGTATCTTGGAAGACACGAGTTAACCACAAATCTAAAAAAAAATAAAAATCTGTGGGATACATCAACGTTGATGTAAAGAAGTGATACTTCTTTAGCTACAAACAAGAGTAGCCAATTTTAATATCTGGCTCCAAAACTAAAATGCTACTTCAAACAAAAGGCAAAAATTGGTAGTATGAAATCTTAGCCACAATCAAGACCTACCTTACTCTACTTTCTGTGCATTTAAAAGCTTCTTGTAGAAATTTACAGCAGATTACTAAGAAACAGAATCAGAGAAGCTATTTATTATCTGAAGAGGGCAAATCACCAGTGACCATTAATTAATGAAAAATTATCTCAAGTGACATTTCTGAATCTCAATTAGCTAGAAGCAAACTTAATGTTACGGAATAAGTGGGTTTGATGTGCAGATTTACATATGGAATAACATTATCTTTTCTGTTCAGTTCAGTCTCCTTTTCATCATGCATATCATTCTGGATACTTCTGGAGCTGCATTTGACATGTAAATAGTTTAGTCTAAATACACATGCACAAGTTAATTTTAGGTTATGCAAGTTATGCCACTATGCAATTCCTTGTTCATTTTTATGTAATCACAGACTGGTTTGGGTTGCAAGGAACCTCAAAGATCATCTAGTTCCAACCCCAGTACTGTGAGCAGGGACACCTTCACTAGACCAGGGTGCCCAAAGCCCCATCCAAACTGGCCTTGAACACTAAGATGGAGGAGGCAGTCAAAACTTCTCTGGGCAATCTTTGCCAGTGCCTCACCCACCCTCGCAGTAAAGAATTTCTTCCTAGTAACTAACCTAAATCTAACCTCTTTCAATTTAAACCCATTATCCCTTGTCCTATCACTAAATTTCCAGATAAAATATCACTCTCCAGCTTTATTGTAGTCCCCCTTTAGGGGCTGGAAGGCTGCAATAAGGCTCCCTAGAGCCTTCTCCACATTGAACAAATCCAACTGTCTCAGCCTGTCTGCACAGGAGAGGTGCTCCAGTCCTCTGATCATCTTTGTGTCCCTCCTATGAACTCACTCCACAGTTCAATATCTTTTACTGGGGACCCCAGAACTTGATGCAGCACTCCAGTGGGTGCCCCATTCACCCCCAAATGGAGGTCCATGCACTCCAGCTAGTCATTGACAAAGGGCAACACCCCCACCTCATTTCCCCTGCCTGTCTTTCCTGAAGAGCCTGAATCCTTTCAGCCCAATACTTCAGTCACAGAGGCCATCCTACCACATCTGTGTTAACGGCACAATGTCATGGTTTAGCTCCAGTCAGAAACTGAGCATCATGTGGTTACTTGCTCACTGCCCCCTCCATGGTAGGATGGGGAACATAAAGAGAGACAAAGATTGGAATAAGGACAGTTTATTGGGACAGCAAAGGGAGGGGAAAATAACATCAGTATTTATAACAGAATACACAAAACTGGTGATGCACAATACAGTTTCTCAGTGAGCTGTAAAAGTCAGAATGTACAGCTCAGACCCATCATGAAGCTGGACCATCACTGAGTCCCATTCAAATTCAAATGCTGTGTACACCATCCCATTGTCAAAAAAAGCCATGGAGCTAAATGTTAATAAGCTGTGTGTAACTGATCCTCACATTCCTGCCCACAACTGGAAGGAGGGCAGAAATATAACGCGCACTCAGATTTCCTCTGTAACCATTCCAAGACCCTGAAGTCTCCTTTGATCACTTTTGCACCACATGTGGCAGCTTCATCACCACCCACGTGGAAGACAAGTGGTCAGTAGTAGAGGGCCATACCAGGCTGCGAGTTTCCTAGTAACATCCTTAACATGGGCCGCAAGGAAGCCCAGCAGACTCCTCCTAAGAGAAGGCTCTGCCCAGCACATGGGACCCTCTGTTCCCCTCAGAAGGGAGTCACCTACAACTACAACCAGCCTTTTCTTCTTTGGGAGATGGTCACGATACAGCGAGTGGGCCTTTCTGGCCTTGGCGATACCTCTGCTGTAGCTTTACTGTTATCCATGTCCTCCTTTAACTTAACTTCCACAGCCAGAGCCTCATACCTGACAAAAGGACATTTAGCTACCATCCCAAGCATTGACTTGCCTCCACTCACCGCTTCTTTCTGAGATATCATTAATACTGAACCAATACGCCTATATTCAGAAAAAATCCTTTGGTGTAATTAATCTGGAGCTTTCCTGTGCTCAGATATGTAGCATAAAACTAAATTTGAAAGAAAAAACAACAAATAAAACCCCAAAACAACTACCAACTAATCTTACCAGGAGCACAACCAAAAGCAAAGCTATGAAGATTACAAGAACTACCCCTTACATAACAGATCACAAAAACCAAATCATCTTTTACACAGACTATTAGTGCATTTTGTATCAACACAGCCTTTGAAGCATAAAACTGATAAGAAGATGGAATGGGAATGCTAACTCTGCACATAAGATCAGAGAGGAAAAATAATAGATTTTAGTATTTAAATACCTAGTATTCCTGCATTTAGCTGCACATTCTACTAATTCTATCATCAGAAAACAGGTTGAAAAGTCACATTCTCATGAAGGAGAGCTTCAGAATAAATTGCCAGGTAGTATTTTTACATCTTATGAAAACAATGCCTTGCATTGTATTTTCTGGTAGAAATAAAAGCCCAACGAATCACAGAATTGCCCAGGTTAGGAGGAGCTTCAAAAGATCACCTAGTCCAACCTTCTTTGGGAAAAAGAGCATAGATTAGCTTAAAAAGCACCCTATCCAGTACTATCTGTAAATCTCCAGCAATCTCTACCATGCCCATGGGGATGTTTCCCCAGTAGTAGGTGATGTCTACTATAAAAAACCCAAAATATCTTAAAATGAAACCTGTCCCAGGTCAACTTTTTCCTGTTGCTCCTTGTCTTTGCTATATGGCTTCTTGTTGAAGGATCCTGCCCTCTAAGGCCCCCAACCCCTCATTAAACATAAAGCCTGAAAGCATGAATGTATAGCTGAACTGATTTTCACCTAAAAATGCAAATCATTAATTTACAGACATAATAACCCTTGCAGGAAAGAGCCCTGAAGACACTGTTTCCAAAATAGATACCTCACACCCCAAGGCTCTCTGAGCAGCTCAGCCTCTGGAATTCATCCTGTAACACCAACCAGGTGGAGAGGAAAGCTGATGCTATATGTACACAATAAACACTGGCAGCCACCTCCCAACAAGGGCCACTTTTCTCCTCCTAAGGGATAAAGGAAAAATCCTGAATTCCCTACATAGTAGATGTATTATCTTAAGCAGAAAATTTGTATATGTAGCAGTATCAGTGATGTTCAAAAGACACTTAAGTGTGCCTTGTTAGTCTAAAGAATGTGCTAACAATTATAGTAGACAGCTAACCCTTAAGCACCTGTTGTACATAATAAGGAAGACCAATTAAGCATTTAATTAACACAAGGTCCTTTTGTATGGCAAGATGTTTTCTTCACTATCTGAAAGGGAAGACTTTTAATTGTTCAAAGAAACCTCCCTATATTCTTTAAGGATTTGGCGAGCTAGAATAAAGGCTTTGCTGTCCTCAGATACCTCAATACCTTAGAGGTATAACATGAGGAAGGGTATTTCTCTCCAACCACTAAAGACCCCACATTGGCACAGAAGTAACAGATTTTAATAAGCAGGCAAAAAAATGTAGAGGCTAAAATACAAATACAGGGAATTTTTTTCTGATTTTCTGTATATACAAATACACTGGAAAGTCCCCAAAGGTGTGCTTGATTTGTGAGCCACCACCTGGCACCAAAGCAAGAAGTATCTCTCATCTCTAAACTAGCTCTCAGTTTTAAGAGTCTTGATTTTAGGTAATATAAGTTACAAAACAGCCATCCTGAAGCACATCACAAGGTTGTTTTTAAAGAGGGCCCATACAATACACCGTACTTGCTTTTTGCTTTACACGTGTATGACCTACAGGCACACACTAAAAACATGTTATTTAAGGTGAGGAAAAAACCCAGCCTCAGAAGCAAAGAATTAACTCCAAGAGACTGAAACATCCACCTCAAACAGCTTAGGGCTTCAAAGAAGCTCCGAAGTATTTCAAGCACAACCTTTAAAAATGGAGGGGAACACCTGCAACTAAATCCCCCCCGGTTTTGATACACGACACTGCCACCGCCTCGCCTCCCCTCTCCAGAGGCTCGCTAAGGCAGGAGAAGTGGGCTGGGAAACAGCGCGCCACCTCCTCTCAGGCGCCGCCATCACTACAGGCAGACACGCGCGCCCCCTCTCCCTTCCCTCCACGCCGCGCAACCCCGCCCTCACACGCATGCCCGAGCATGCGCAATACAAACCCCCACACCCGTCAGGCGTGAAAGCATCGCCCACGCCTTTAAAAATGAGAGAAGCTTGTATGCGCATGCGCGCACCGTCTCCCCGCCCCCGCGGCCCCAGGCGGGGCGCAGCCGGTCTCGGGTGCGGGGCAGCCGCTGTCAGGGCAGGTGGGCGTGGCCAGGGAGAAGGTGGTTGGGATGGGGGCGGAGCCGGCGGCCGTGGCGGGGTCAGGAAGGCGGGGGAAGCGGGGACCCGGCGGTGGGTTTGGAGTCGTGGTGCCGCCGTTGGACGCGGTGCCGAGAGGGAACCGGTTATGGATGCCACCACGCTGGAGCTGGACGCTGTGAAGTTCGCACAGCTGGCGGTGCAGCGGGACCACAGCGGGCGCTACCAGGAAGCGGTCTTCTACTACAAGGTATGGGGGAAGCCGTAGCCGTCGCCGGCGGTAGCAGCCGGTTCCCTTAGGGCGCCGGTGTCCCCTTCTCCCTCGCCGCACTGAGGCCCTGCAGCTACCGATAGTTTTGCGCTGCTCCGCTCAGCCCCCAGATGGACGGAGCAGGGAGGAAGGGGTGGACCGCCCGCCGCGCCCCTGCGTCCCGGCCCGGCCCTGCCTTGCGGACGAGGAGAGGGGCGGTGGGTCAGCGCGGCCTCAGCCGGTCGCCGGCTCGGCGGGTATGGCCTGAGGAGGGGCTTCTTGGCCTCGGGGAAGACGTGAGGGCTTCAGCCGAGAAGAAGGCGGAAGGCCGGGCGTGCGCGTCGAAAGTTTGTCTGCCTGACGAGGAGCGACGCCCTTCAGTACGGGTTGCGAAATGCGTTTTGGTTTCAGGTGGGAGCACGTACTGTCCGTGCGCTGATGCTTCCGGGTGGGCCTGAGTGTAGCAGTGCAGCCCCGGACCTTGGCACGGGGGTGCGGGCCCTTACCGTGCTGCTGGAGACAAACCCCTGGCTTTATGTCCCGCCTGTGAGAAGGGATTTCCTTGAAGCCTGCGTTTATCCTTGTAATCATTCCGCATATTCCATTATCCTGCCTAAGAAATTCTCTTCCATTAGCTTGCTGGGAGCTCTGTAGACAGCTTTGTATTTCATGAGTGCTAGGTGTTTTTAAAGGGTATAAAAAGCGTAGTGTTATTATCACAGTGGGCTACACATGCAAGTGTGACAGGGTCCAGTTCTGGGGCCCTCAGTTCCAGAAGGACATACAACTCCTTGAAAGAGTCCAGCACAGGGCCACCAAGATGATGGAGTGGAACATCTTCCTTATGAGGACAGGCTGAGGGAGCTGGATCTCTATAGCTTGGAAAAGAGGAGACTGAGGGGTGACCTCATTAATGTCTATAAATATGTAAAGGGTGAGTGTCAGGAGGCTCTTCTCGGTGTTGGCAAGTGATAGGACAAGGGGAAATAGTTCCAAGCTAGAACATAGAAAGTTCCATCTGAATATAAGCAGGAAATTTTTCACTGTGAGGGTGCTGGAGCACTGGCACAGGCTGCCCAGAGGGGTTGTGGAGTCTCCTTCTCTGGAGACATTCAAGACCAATCTGGACACCTTCCTGTGTGACTTAATCTAGGTGATCCTGCTCAGGCAGGGGGGTTGGACTGGATGATCTTTCGAGGTCCCTTCCAACTCCTAACATTCTGTGATTCTGTGATAGGAGGAGCAGTATCATCTCTTTTTTTAGTCTGGTTGTTAATGTAGGATGAGCTAAGTTTATACATGTGAAATGCATATACATGTAAAAGTCATGGTTACTCATAATAATGCTGATAAGCTCTGTGTCAGTCAGCAGTGCTGTGTGTCCATGGTCCGATAGCCATGCGCAATGCTACTTTCTTACAGTACATATCTCAGTATATTTGGAAGAAATTACTGAATGCTCTTCCATAAACACAAACAAACAAAAAATCTTTTTGTGCAAATAATCAGTCTTGTACGCTTTTGTACAGCATATGGAAAAATCAGGGGGTGCTGATTTTTCCATATGCTGCACCCTTATGCAGCTGCACCCTGAAAAATCAGGGGGCAGCTGCATAAGGGTGATGCTCTTGCAAAAATGTATCCCTGGTCCACTCAGTGTACTTTACTGTCTTTGCCATACGCAATGTAAACTAGACACCGTTTCCTGGTATGCAAAAGCTAGGCCACAGAGCAGCACAGTTACACACACTGTTATGTGATGGGATTGCTTTGAGTCATAACTGCAGGTAAGATGTTTGGTATTCAGAGTGGTGACTCTTGGCAGTCCAAGATTAGGTATTGACTCTTGTGTCAGATTGTATGTGAAGGTGTTGGTGTTCAACCCTGTCGTGATCAGGAGGAGCGAAAGCAAACTCAACAAACGCTGTTAAAGCAGAATCCTTTATGTGTGATTTAGCCTAGATAAGTTTGGCTTCGATGTTGCTGGAAGAGTCCTGTCATTGTAAGATTAAAAAAGAGTAGTTAAAAAATATTATCTAGCAATTTGGGGATATTTTATATGTATTTTTGGGTGGACAGTGCTAATAAGCTCTGGCCGATCACCAAGTTTCTTATCAACTGCTCTAAGCAGTTAAGAGCCTAAGGTGCAATTACAAAGGGTGTGGGAAAGCTTGGGTGCTGAACTGGGTTCTGCAAGAACTTGACCTTAAGGATGAACCAGGGGAAATGCTACAGTTTGTTGCCAACAGATGACAAACAGACCTGTGCCAATGGAGTTCCTGTAGCTAGCAGTTGCTGTCCACTTCCTGATGGCCTGTGGCTTTGATAGATCCTTAGAGGAGGGCTGCATGTGAACCAGCTTAGTGTAACTTCCTAACTGTTCTCTACAAAGTGTCAGAAACCTACTTGGGCACCTCATGACTTCAGAAAAACTGCAGAAGACTGTTGCTAAGTTTGGCTGTTGACCAGCAGTTAGCAACTGGCAACCTGATGAACAGTACTTAGCTTAGTGTGTGACTGTGACACATGCCAAAGAACAGCAGTAGCATTGAAGAGATCATAAATACTAACTCTGATTTGCACAGCCATCTTGTCACTGGAAACAGTTGGTGTGCTGGCTCTGCGAGCAGTTACTCAACTGCTTCAGTCCTTTAGAAGCTTAATTTATAAAAGACTGTTTTCATTATGTTTACATCTTAAAATCAGGCAACACAATTGTGCTTGATATAACAGAATAACAGAAGCAATGTCAGTTATGTGTTGGTTTTGCTGCATTGGCTTGAAAATCCACACTTGTTCTTTGTATCCTGTGTAGACAACTTACCATTACGACACAGCACGTGTTGGTCAGTCTGTACCGGTGGTGTGTCACAGAAGAATTATACATCCTTTAAGCAGATATCTGTAGTGCACTTTTTTCCCCTTCAAAAATTATTTATATTAATGGTAGTTAATTGCTACCTGTAAATGGAACAGGGCTTTTATTTACCTTTTTTTTTAAATTTATTTTTATTTACCTTATTTACCTTTCTGCTGCTGTGGACGTTTTATGGGATGTAATACTGTGATGGATGTCAACACAGAGTATGCATTTGTTTCTGTGGTCCTGACAACAAGTATAGGCTGTTTTGAGATCATCTTTAAGCTTGGACAAACTAGGCAGGTGTGCTAAGCTTGACAAAATCACAGCCATAAATAAAGCATGTGAGAGTGCCTCTGGACATGGCTCTGTGCTTGTCCTGTGCAGAGCAGACACTCTGAACACCATCTCTGCAGAGCAGCTCTCTAGTAACTGCACTGCTTCCTAAATACTCAGTCTGCTACATGACTGCCTCTTCTCTTCTACCGCTGCCGGGAAGATGAGCACTGCCACAGAAGCATGGGATGTTTTGCATGCCAGTAATGAGGGCAAAATAAGGTTTTTAACCTCTTTTTTGAGAATGACAAATTTCAGTTCTTCATATGCTTCCAAGACTCTATCAATCCTGCCAAACCTTACATGTTTTTCATAAATTTAGTGAATGGATAGACAGCTTATGCAACTGAACACGTTGTTTCTTAATAGATTTGTGCAGTATGGAAAAGGTTAGTATAACATACTGTGCTTCTGAGGCGGAGGCCTCTGCTCCCTCCTGCAAGGAGACTTTCATCATTAGCCAGGGGTTTTGTACTTAGAAATATTTAAAAAGAAAACTTTGAGGTGCTAGGAAACTTTAAATTTGTAGTATTACCAGATTTGATATCTTTATGTGAAAAGACTTTATAAACCAAAATTCTGTTTGATTTTGAAAAGCATTATTTTTATTTAACTTTAATTATTTTCAGATTAAATGCAAATAACTTTAGTAGCTCTTTCTTTTTTTCCCCCTTAACCTCAAATCTGCAGCTTTAAAAATAAAAGGTAGATTGTGGCTTGTGAGCTTTACCTAACCGATTTCATTGCATGCTTCAAAATGTTTATTTAAAATCTCCTGATTCCATGCATTTCTATACAGACAGGCCCAAGATATGGCCTTATAGAACCTGAGAAGTGGGTTTTTTATAGTGCTATAGGTTGTCCCACGTGTGTGAAATTGAATGTGGTCTCATTTATAACTTGTTCTTTCCAGCAGAATTTCCCTTCAGCCACAGAGTCTTTTTGTTTGCTTTCACCCAACTCATGGCTGCTGTAAGCTTTGTGTTTATGGCAAGTAATTTTCTAGGCAGCAAACATTAACTTTGTCTCAAATTCTTTTCCCTGCAGGAAGCTGCACAAGCCTTGATTTATGCTGGGATGGCAGGGTCCAACTTGGAAAATATTCAAGAAAAAATAAATGAGTACTTGGAAAGAGTTCAAGCTCTCCATTCAGCAGGTGGGTAAGGAGCTTTCTAATTAAACCTCTGCTTAAATTAATTGAGTGGAAAGCCTTTTGGTGCTGTGAAATATGTATCAATGATGTTTGCTCTCTCTTTCATTATTCTAATTTTCTTATCCTTTGAGAAGGAACACAATGAGCACATCAGTACTTTCAATTCTTATACATCAGAAATGAAATGGAGACTTACTTTCTAAGGACTTGGGTGTGGGTATTCTTTCCATGTAAATCCTCTTAGGAACCACATCTGCAGAGCAAACCTGAGAAAGTAATTAACTATAGCAATGGAAATTGATCAGGAACAAATCACAACTCTCAGGGGCATGATGGATTTGAAGCAAGCGTGTTCTAATACTTATATAGAAGTACTAATTTTGAGAGGGCAAAAGAGCTTTTCACTCTCATAAAGGTTTCCTTGTTTGATCCAGTTTCAGTGTTTGTGTTTAGACCAAAATCAAGGTTTTGCATATCTGCAAATTCTCACCTAGAATCATAGTATCCTTTAGCTAAAAAAGGGACATTGGGAGGTCTATAAACCAATCTCCTACTCAAAGCAAGTAGACATTGATTTTTTTTTTTCAACCACCTTTCTCCGGTCCTTGTTGAAAATGCCTAAGGACAGAAATTCTCCAGTGCCTCTGGGTGCAAATTCCAGGGTGCAGTTGTCTTTCTAGTGAAATTTTTCTTTCTTTTTTTTTTTTGTTTTTTTTTTTTGTTCATTTGTTTTATATATCTAGTTGGATTTTCCCCTGTTTCATTTCACAGCTAATGGCTCTCATTCCTTTCCTTTGCACCACAATGAAGAGCATATTTTTTCTATATAACCTTGCAGTTACTGGCAGGTTGCTATTAGGTCCCCCCAAAGCCTTCTCTCCTGGCCAGACAAGCTCCTTCTCAAAAGGCCAAATCCTCCAGCCCCAACCGTCATTAAGGACCTGAGATTTGATGTGGTGTTCTAGATAGTCTACTGAGTGCTGAGTAGAGAGTGGTAATTGCTTCTTCCATCTTTTGACTGTGCTTCTCCTGACACAGCCCAGGGTGCTGTTAGCTTCCATAGCTGGCTTGGGCTCACCCAGCTGTCCTCCAGGCCCTTCTTTGCAGAGCTGCACCCTGCAGGTTGTATGTCTGTCCCAGGCACATGGCATAGCATTTGTCTGGTTGAATTTACTGAGGTTCCTGTCAGTCTGTTACTTTTGCTTGTCTGTGTCCCTTTGAGTAGTAGATGTGTCAAGTTAATTTGTTTGGTGGGGTCTGCAGCCTTGATGCAGGTGCACTCCATATTCTTCAGGTCACCTAAGGAACTTGTATTCCTTGTACACCTATTCCCATAGGTGAATGCATTTTCATTTTCAAAACTGCTGCAATATTTAACATATTAAACATCCTTGTCTTCAGTGTAATATGAAAGATTTTATTCGCATTCTATACATGTGAAATATTCTGAGAGTGTATCTCTGCTTTGGGGCTGGTGGTGATGGTTTCTTGTCCTTGCAAAGATGTTTTTAGCAAAGTTTAGAAAGATTTGGTTCCCAACCAAGAAATAAATATTACCCATCTGATTAGGGCCAGAAAGATGATGAAGGGATTGGAACACATTCTTCCTTATGAGGAAAGGCTGAGGGAGATGGGTCTCTAGCTTGGAGGAGACTGAGGGGATGACCTCATTAATGTCTATAAATATGTAAAGGATGAGTGTCAGGAGGATGGATCCAGGCCCTTCTCAGTGATGGTCAGTGATAGGACAAGGGGCAATGGCTCCAAGCTGGAGCATAGGAGGTTCCATGTGCGTGTAAGGAAAAACATTTTCACTGTGAGGGTGCCGGAGCACAGGCACAGACTGCCCAGAGAGGTTGTGGAGTCTCCTTCTCTGGAGACATTCAAGACCAATCTGGACACCTTCCTGTGTGATCTAATCTAGGTGATCCTGCTCATGCAGGGGAGTGTGACTAGCTGATCTTTAGAGGTCCCTTCCAACTAACTCCTAATGTTCTCTGTATGTGTGTGTGTATTACTATTTTAGTGCCATGTAAAGGATGTTGTTGCATGTCTCACACTGTAGAAAGCTAAATACTTTATTTTTCATTTAGTTCAGTCACAGAACACAGACCCTCTGAAGTCGAAACAACAGTTGGACTTGGAGCGTGCCCACTTCCTAGTTACACAGGCTTTTGATGAAGATGATAAAGGCAATGCAGAAGAAGCTATAGAATTGTACACAGAAGCGGTGGAACTCTGTTTGAAAACAGTATGTTAAGCTACAGGTTAACTTGGTGGAATTATGTGATGGTAAGAAATTCTTCCACTTACACAATTGACTGATCCTTAAAGGCTGGCTTAAAAATGGAGTACCTGTATTTTTAAAAACTATTTTTTAATTTTTTCCCCCACTGTCTTTTGTTTTGGTTTTTTTTTGTTTGTTTGTTTCTTCCAGTATTTATGTTATGTTGCTATTCAACACTATAAATTTGTTGGGGCTAAAGATTTATGTGTTTTTCCTGAACTGGATTATACTAAAACCTGGAAATATTCTGGAAAGTTTTTCTCGTTAATTTTTGCACTGGAGCAAATAAAATACTAAAACAGAAATTCAGAACTGTTAAAACTAAAGATGACTTGCTAATGTGTCAGCTGTGTTACTTTCCAACTACATTTCAGGGAATTTTTTGTATGTAACACTTTCTGAAAACAACGGTCTACAGTGCTGAAACTAGTAAAAATACTACTTGATTACTTGGTACTCAACATTAAAGCTGTTATGAGTGAATTCAGCTCACACTGAAATTAATGGTAAGGATGAGTTGGCCGTTACATAAATGGAGAATATAATTACAGGTACTGTTTTTCTCCCTTAATTCCAGTTGCCTTAACTAACACATTACAGGAAGAACTCACCATCATAATGTAACTCCACCAAGTCTGTTTTTCTTTTTCCCTTATTATAATGTAAATACGTGTGGATTGTTGGGAGGGGAATGTTACTTTTGCTACATTGTAGAGTAAAACCTTCTCTTCTCTGAATTCTGTGAACTGGCTGAAAAGTTCTGGTGATACAGTGTAACCAGATCGAGCATTAGTAGAACTGCTCCATTTTTTTCCACTTGAGCTGCTGGAGCAGAACATTTTCAGTGTATTACATAAAATCTATTGCAGCAGCAGACTATTTTTCTTCTGCTGTGTTCCTCCTTCTGTTCTGTCAGTGTGTGCAAGTATTGCGTACTTAGGTTGAAGTTAGTCTGAGATGATCCCATGTTTAATTGCTGCTTTTATCAGATATTTCTTTAGGTACAGATGCAAATCAAGTTTCTTTTAATCTTGGCTAGCATATTATTTTGTTAAGATGACTCTAGGCTTTATCCCTCAGGGTGATCAAAAAGTACCTCTTCCCAGGATGAAAGAAGATTGAAGGAATTCTGCTATCTTGAAGCTTTGCTTCTGTCTTTCTCCTCAGTGTATTCAGGTGGAGAGATTTCTTTCTTCCTTACCCTTGAAGTACTCAGAGAGCAGCTATTCCTCTTTGTCTGTGGCCGACTCCTAGATGGGTCTGATGGTATTCTATCTCCATGGCTTCCCTTCATACATCTTTCAAAATCTTTTCCAGTCAGGAACTGTGGAGTGTGATTTATTTGTGAAGAAATTTATTGCTCCCAGAGGGTGTTTCTAGTTTTGTTTCTTGTGGTAAAAGTTTGCATTTTCTTTCCTTGGTTGATCTAGCTGACCTGGGAGAATCGGTTAAGGTACTAAGCTAGAAACTGAAACCTGGTTCTGGGTTTCTGAGGAGAAAGCCACACCTCATGTTCTTGTAGACTGATTATCTGCAGCAGCCATGCTTCATCTATAAGGAAAATGTAAACTGGCTGTATAAGTAAATTGTCACAGCTGACCTCTGACTGGGAACAGAAGCACTCTTGATAAACTATTTTGGTGCCCTGTCATAGATAGTTTTATGCATTAGATGTGTGATATCAAAGTTTTTAACTTGTAAGCAATGTTGTTGTGGTTTATGAAAGTAAACATTCAATTTTTTTTTCCAAGTTATCATGATTATATTAGACTTATTTGGGGAAAAGAATTGGTATGCATTTAAGCTCAGAAGTAGTAGTAACATTTGGTTTTGTCTTCTTCCTGCCCATAGTGTTTTAATATGGTTAATTCTTCTGACAAAAGTTTTGTTTATACAGTGTTGCCCATGATGAAGAATTTTAAATATCACTTCCATTCCATTAACATGTCCTAGAACAGCAAAATTATATTTACTTACTATGTTTTTTATGCTGAGATTTTTAAACCCATATTTGCTTATTTTCAAAGAATTTTTTAAAAATAGCCAGTTACTATTTGCTGTAATCTGTAAGTGTGGAATTGCTGTAATCTGTAAGTGTGGAGTCTGTGAAACCTGCAGGTTTTTTGATGTATAGCTTTTTCTTTTATTTTGCACTTAAGGCTACTGAAACTTCAGAAGCAGGGCTCCAGTCAAAACTGAAACAGCTGGCTCGGCAGGCACTGGATAGGTGAGTATTGCCGCTGCTAGTACACACACTTGCTGTCGGGGATAAGTGCTCTCTCCCAGTTGGACTTTTGGCCTGGTGTGTCTGTTCTGTGCTGCAGAGTATGAATTCTAGGTAGACCTCATTCCTGGAGAGTTTTCCTGGCAGATAGCTGCCAGCTGCTATACCACTGAATATAGCAGCTGTTGTGCCAACCCTCTGGAATCTTGGAACATGCAGAATTAGGAAGGGACTGTGTATTTGTTAGTACTGATGCACTCCTGCAGTATTCTAAGGTAGAAATCAGAGTTCTACTACTTTTGCCCTCTGTGAAAACTCAGAATTCCAGCCAGCACTAAGTCAGAGTGTCAGTGTACTGCATCAGAAATTGATTTTTTTTTTTCCTTAGAAAAGTGGTGTTGATCAACTTGTGCATTTGTTCATTCCATTTAACCTATGTGGGAGCATGAACCAAGCAAATCTATAATCGAACCATAACTATATTATTATCATTGTTGTAAACAAAATGCATTTTCATTTGCTTTAGAGCAGAAGCACTGAAGGTATCTGTGTCAAAGTCATCTCAGAAGGAGAAGTCAACTGCAACTAAACCAAATCAGCCAGTCAGAACATTCTTTCCACTAGGACCTGATTTTTCTTTAAATGATAAACCACAGACCATCAGAGCAGTACAAGCTAGTGAATCTCAAGGTCAGAGATACACTGCAGAGGAGATTGAAGTACTCAGGTGAGTTGAAGACAAGTTTTTACACAATGTTGTAATTTGTGCTCCCATTCTTTGGGCATCTTGCGTAGTAGAGTGAAACAGCTGAAACATGAGGCATATAAACAGAGTGTTGGAAAACCACCTCTTACAAACCCCATTGCTGGTATTACCTACAAATTAATGAATTTTTGTATTCTCTACAATAATATAATTAGTGGCCTTTTTCTTTTACACAGCATACATTCTAGCTTGTATTTAGAAGATAGTTTCTTGTAACTGACTGCCAGGATTATTTTTCATATCCTTATTTTTGTATGTTATACATAACCTGCTTGACTGAGTTCATGAAAGATCTGGCTCTGAGAGCCAAGGTGCAAAGATGTTTTTATAGATTGCACAGTTACTTCATTGCTGGAAATTGAGGAAACATAGCATTTTGGGTTTTGTGACTTCTGTTATATCCAATTCCTTTTGCTTTGATTTTTATAATAGGTGGAATAAGATCAAATAATCCTTATAACCTTTATCCTAAATGGTGAATTTTGAAAGCTATCTAATATATCTTAAAAATAAAAGCATTGTCTGATAGGAGTTTTGACCTTCGTCTTCTTCATTCAATAAAAAAGACTGTGACAGAGGTGATGCTCAACACTATCCAGAATATGATCATAAAACATTCAGTCTGCTTGTTGACTTTAGGGGATGTAAATGGATTGGGGATATGGTCATGAAGATAAAAATGTACATGTGTTGGAAAAATTGCAGAGTCTTAAGAATTGCCATGTTAAAATTTATCTTCTTTTTTTCCTCTTGTAGTGCCTGTATATTAAATGTTTCTGGGAATGTGGATGGTTTGGGCAGGGGGTGTTCCAGAGTTTTGTTGTTAGTTTCAGTCTTGCAAGAAAACTTCAAGTTGTTTCATGTCTTTAATCATCATTCAAAAATATTTCGCCTACCTTTTCAGTTAACTTCTTGTTTGAAACTTAAATTGCATTCAAATTTAAATACAACTCTTTTTTTTTTTAAAAAAAAGTATTGTGTGCTTTAGTAAAAGATACACTAATAAACATGCAGTATTTTTGTTGTTGTTTGATAAAGTGTAAAATACTGCCCCAATTAGATTGAATGTAAGTGTTGCTAGTTGTTAAGTGCTGGCAATTTATGTTAAGAGTCTTTTAATGGGATGCTTAAGTGACTTGAGATACTCTGTTTTGGCAAAGATAGTTTTGCAGTCTACCTTCTAGAACTGTGAAGAGGTTAGTGACTGTCCTGGCATGGTGATGTGTCTGCAGGTATGTACTTGCAGGATTAGCCACTGAGCCATCGAGTACCCTACACCTCAAACCCAAATAAAGACAGTGGTTGTTTCACTTTCAAAGAGTAGTCATCTTGTTTTCAGATGAACTGTCACGTTAGTTTTTAAAAACTAATTTTGTTGTTACTTTTGCAGCTTATTCTTTGAAAGATGGTAGATAGGTTTGTAACTTTTTTTCCTTATGTCTTGCAGAAAGACTTCAAAAATTAATGGCATTGAATACGTACCTTTCATGAGCGTTGATCTGAGGGAACGTTTTGCCTTTCCTATGCCGTTTTCGTAAGTGTGAATAAATGAACTTTACTTCCATTTTTATTTCTAAAGCTTTCCCTTATTTGGTATTTCTGTATTTTCTTTGTCAGAGTTTAAAATTGACTAAGTAGGATTTTAAGCATAATTGAGGCAGAGATATTGAATAGCAACACTTCCTTCTCCCAGTGTGGAGAGCTCATCCTGCTCTGCAGCACTTTTGTGGTTGTGTCTTCAGGCCTCTAAGGACACCGTTTTAATTTTGTTTTTTGGAGCATAGGGCTGGACTGACAACTTAGGTCTGTTTCATGAATTTAGCTCCCTCTGCCTCAGTTACCAGTAAAATTAAGGTGATAGCCATCAACTCTGTAAAGAGCTATTTCAGAGAAGTGTGATACACATCTGCTAGACCTTCAATGATGACTAAAAGTAGTACGATGAGATTATATAGCCATAGCAAAGAATCATCATCTGTTTTTCATTTTTCCGCTCTCAGTATTTTCAGAGCTAAATAAAGCTTTTATTATCAGTTCATTATGTTTAAGTGAAGCAAAGAATTTGATTTTCTGTTGGTGTAGATGGCTGTTTTGGAATTCCCTTCTCCTGTTCAGTCCTGTGCAAATGAAGCTCTTGCGTTTCATTTAATTTTTTTACTTTTTTCACTTATTCCCTAAAAATCACAAACTTAGCTGTAATGCTCTTTGCAAAGAGATCTGTAAAACAGTTCTAAAACTCTGTAATTGTTCTGCACATATTTTGCACCATTTATGAAACACAGGTGAGACTAGACATACAATGAAAAACTTTTCTAATCTGCTGTTGATTTTTTTTCCTACTTTTTCTGTCTCTTAAATCTAGTGATAAATGTGGGAAGTTACCATTATCCCCCAAGCAGAGAGCAATGTTTGCCAAGTGGGTGCGACCAGATGACATAACGAATAACCCTACGATGATTTATACTGTGTCGAGTTTCAGCATAAAGCAGGTAAATTGCTAGCAGTTTATTGCTAGGGACCTTCTTGTTCAAAAAGGAATCTCCAAGTCTGAGAGTGCTTCCCTGAGTGGTTCTCATGAGATCAAATAAATAAATAAAATTAATAGTATCACTTCAGACTCCATGCATTTTCTAGCCGTGAGAATTAGTAGGTGTGTTTGCAATGAAAGTAAAAAATCTGCATTTGAATTCCAGATGGAAATCCTGTTTTTCAGAAATAGTGATAAAGTTAGTATGAAAAAGGCAACGTGTGCTCTGCAGCAAATTTTTCATTTAATTTATCACATGATAAAAAATGAGCAAGATTTTTCAAAATTTTGTTTGACAGGAAGCAGAGCAGCCCATTGAGAACAGTAGAAATGTCTTGCTTGGTGTTAAATTGCATATGGCCCAAGCTATTCTTAAATCAGACATAGGTAATGCCGTTGGGTATTGTTTGTATTGCACAGTGTTTTGGAGAGGAGAGAGTAAGTGTGAGTGAAGGCTGAAGTTTTCTCATTACCATTAATACTTGTAACTCTTGTTTGCTCCATAGGAGCCTTACTTTGAGCAAACATACATTTCCTGCCTTATTAGTAGTGTCTTTGCTTCTCCATGTTCAAAGCTTTCCTTTTTGAAGGGAATTACAAACTCCATTTGTCTTTCAGTACCTGATTTATTAGTAAATGTCCTCTCTGTTTTTCTTTTCCTTATAGACAATAGTGTCAGATTGTTCTTTCGTGGCATCACTAGCCATCAGTGCAGCATATGAAAGAAGATACAACAAAAAACTGATCACAAGGTAAAGAGCTGTGGCTTTTGAAGATCATTTCAGATTTACTGCTGCCACGATTTTGCAATATCTTCTATGGCAGTTGGACACAGTAAAAACTAGAATTTATTTCACCTTCATCTCTGAGTCATGTGGCTTGTCATATATATACAGACACTGGAGTCTAACTTCAGATGTACTCTGAGGAGTAATAAACAGTTTGGAAGGTTTTGTTTGTGTTTTAATAGAAATTTTACTTACAGTGCTTTATGAGTTTATTTTCTTACTTTGCTCTGCCCACCTGTGAGCAACAGGTGGTCCATCTTATATCTTGTAGAAGTAATGTTATCAATCCTATCTCAGTTCCACTCAGACGGCATCCTGTGTTAAATCTGGCACAGGTTTTACAGACTT
Source organism: Heliornis fulica (assembly GCA_013399135.1). Taxonomy (NCBI): domain Eukaryota; kingdom Metazoa; phylum Chordata; class Aves; order Gruiformes; family Heliornithidae; genus Heliornis; species Heliornis fulica. The sequence continues at coordinate 932,222 of VXBZ01001723.1, read as the reverse complement.
CTGGGAGCTTATTACCAGATCAGTGTGTGAATGCTGTTCCTGGATTTATTTTTTTATTCTAACTTATACTTGTTAGAATTGAACTTGTTGAAGAGCAGCGATTGCTGCACTGCCTTCTACTCCCTCATATATTTGATTTGTCATTCAGGCAAATACTGTCTTTATACTACAGATATGTAAGTCCTGTTTGTTTAATAGTAGAATAAATGTGTTTGCTTTGTTTCTACTGAAAAAGCAATTAGGTTGCTTATGTTCTTTCTGCTACTAGATTAAAGAGAGAGCTGCAGAAAGAGTAAAGCTGTAAAATAAAGCCTGTTTAAACATAACTGTAATTTTTGTTAAATTTAAATTGCTCTTTCATTAAATCCATATTTATATTCAGTGTTTCAGAAAGACTATGTTTTAACTCACCTTTATCGTTATCAGTCATTTATGTCACAATTTTCTCTTTTTTTTTTTTTTTTTCTTTAACAGTATCATTTACCCTCAGAATAAGAAAGGAGAACCAGAATATAATCCATGTGGCAAATACATGGTGAAGCTTCATATCAATGGTGTACCTAGAAAGGTAAATGGTTTTAGGGAGGCTTGATGATATTACTGTTCAAGTCATGTATTTTAAAGGCCTGGTCTGCCTCATTGTGAAGCTGTGCTTGCATAGCAGAAATTTTAGATGTGTTGGAATGTGGTGTTAGTTGTTAAACCTTTTGAGATTCATTTTGGTTGTGAAGTATGTAACAGAATGGAACTATTTCTTCTACAGGCATTCATGAAAATAGCCTTACATTAAATTAATTCCAGAATCCTTATATTGCCAAGAAGAATTATGAAAACCATACCGGAACAAAATAATGCAACCCATGTTTATGCCTAGGGTGTGCAAGTAATCCACTTTCACACTCCACCTTAGAAAGGGTGTTACAGAGCTAAAAACTACAGAGGGGGACATCCAGGAAACATAGAGACATGGCATGACTGTCAAGGAGTAACTCAGATGACCACAGAATTTTAGGAAGCAGAGAAGATGCTTGAAGATATATGGTAGAACTTTGTAAACTCACAAACAAGTTTGTTTTCAGTGCAATAAACAAGGGTGTGCAATAAATAATTCATATAATACTTAACTGTAGCGCTGCTTACTGTAGATCATAACAGTGGTGGTCATATTCATAGGGAAGGGGGCATAATAGGTAAGACCTCAAAGGCTACTAATTGCAAAGATAGGACCTCTGAGTCAGGATGTCCTGAGTTGCTGAATCCCGGAATCTGAATGTTCCAGGGAAGTATCATGTGCTGGCCTTGCTCTTAATACTGTTTCCAAAATACCTTTGAATGGCTGCGTTTTGTTAGGCTGAATGGCCATTTCCTCTCCTATGAAAAGATTTCTTCACTCCGGCACAGAGAGATTTGCACCAGAAAATGTGCTGTGTTGGTAATTACACCGAACTCTTCTGTGGCTGCCTTTTGCTATACATGTATATCAGACACTTCACAAGAGTGTACTGTCACCATGCCCATTTGGCAGAGGGGAAGGTGAGGCAGGAGACTCCAAGTCACTCAGTAGACTTGTGCAAGTAAGAGCTGGTAGTAGAAATTCTTGTTCTTTTGGACACACCACTGCAGGATCAATACAGGTGTCTGTATGTGGAATGATGGTCAGGCATGTCTGTGTCTGAGAAGCTGTGTATTAATAAGAGTTTGGGGGTTGTTTTAATTCCCAAAATACTTTTTTATCTTTATGATAATTTTTCATTTGTTTATTTCACACAGGTAATCATAGATGACCAGTTACCTGTTGATCATAGCGGGGAACTTCTCTGCTCATACTCCAACAATAAGAATGAATTATGGGTATCACTAATAGAAAAGGCTTACATGAAGGTCATGGGAGGATATGATTTTCCTGGATCAAATTCTGTAAGTACTAGATCATTTCTTAGTGGCAATAATTCCACTGAGATAACCTTGGGTCAAATAATTTTCCTTCTGGTGAAATCACAGTGAAATGCTTGGGGGAAGCAAGTATTGAGTTTGTCTTTTTTTATATTTCTGTCTTTCACAAATATGCTTAGCTGTATTTAATGAGATTTATTCCATCAAAATAGAATAAGCAAGACATCTTCATGGGCAGAATTAATCTTAATTCTCGGACTTCAGGGTTGGTACTTATGGTTGGGAGGTATATGTGTTTATATACAGTCTAGGCAAAAGTGTTGGGTGAGCCAATTTTCTTTTCCCCATATCAGTACTGCTGAATTTGCTTTCTAACTTGTTCAGTGAGGGAGGGCAGTTTTCCCTCACTGGGTAGGGCAGTCAGCTAGGAAAGGAACAGGCTAGTCATTTAGTGCCTAGAGATAGATAGATAGATAGATAGATAGATAGATAGATAGATAGATAACTTTACAAGTACTTTGATCTGTGCAAGTTTATCAGATTATCCCACTCATTTACATAAACTGCTATCAGATTCCTGTAATGTGTTTACTAAAGAAATAGTCATTGTACTGCAGCTAAATTGACATGCAAATTATTCTTTCAAAGAGGGACAGTTTATTGAAGCAAGTAGCCCACATAATCTTCATTCATTGCTTAGGAAGCATTTCTGATCCTTCCAAATTCTAGCAATTATGTTTTTTTATTTCATGGTGCTGTTCACATTTCAGTTGGTGTCTTGATAATCACATTTTTGGAGGGTGTACTGGGTAATCATCACCTCTTGAAAATTATGATGCAGAGAAATACAGCTTTATATAAGGGGGTCAGTGTAGCATACCTATGTTTTTCTGTCAGCATATGACAGTGTGGGACAGCTTTGTTTTGGAGGACAGAAGATCACAAAAATCATACAATAGCTGTGTTTTATTCCCGTTGTCGTCCTCTGACTTGCTGTCTGGAAAAGCAGCTTGACTTGTGACATTTAATCGCCACCCTTCTGCCCTGCCTCTGCTCTTGACTGCATTATAGCTTCCTTCTATAATCAGCGTTAGTTATGGACTCTCCGGTGTTGTACTGGTAATTCCTCAATTTCCCACCCACCAGCGCTGGTTATTGACACTTCAAGCACTTATAGTCTCTGCTTTCTGCTTTGAGGAGTACAAAGCAAAAGAAAAGGGAATAAGTAATATTTCAAGGAAATTAAGTGAAGAGATTCAAGCATCTATTTATGGAAATATATGCCAGTGTCAGCTTTATGGGGAAAAAAAAATTGATAAAGCCAAACCCTGAGCCTTAGAAGTAAAATTTTAATTATTTAAATGCATATATAATAGCAAGGTTCCATATCATGCTGCTGAGACTGTGCTTTAAAAGTGTGAATCAAAGAAAAAAATAAAATGCATCATAGAATTGAGCACTTTTGATCATTCCGTTACACTTCTGCCGCTCTGAAATTTCAG
>VXBZ01001723.1:906687-928819 GCA_013399135.1 Heliornis fulica | reverse complement strand
CTCCCTCTCTCTCTTTCTTTCTATCTTTCGTATTGTAATTTCTTTCAAATGCTTGCATTTCAGAATATTGATCTCCATGCACTGACTGGTTGGATACCTGAAAGAATTGCCATGCACTCTGACAATCAAGCTTTCAATAAAGACAGTACTTTCAGAATGCTTTATCAGAGGTAGAAGTTTGTTCTCTCCTAAGTTATTAAAATGCTTCCTGTGTAGTAGCAGTGTTACTGCCATAAAAGCAGTACAGTTACCACAGATCTTTTGATAGCATTTTGGAAATACCACAAATTTTGCTTTATAAAACCTCCATATGCTTTCTGGAAGAAGAAAAATTGAGGTATTGGTGGTTTTGATAAAACAAAAGTAAAGTATTGTGGAATTTTGTTTTGAGGTGGTTTGGGTTTTTTATTTTTTCACATTTGAAAAAATAAATAGTCCATTTCTTTATAGCGAAAATAGAATATAGGGTCAGGGAAGCGTACCTTGGAACCAATATACAAGTTAAAAGTGATTAAAAATAGAAAGAAATATGTTCTGCATTCCTACACAGTTCTCAGAACTTTGGTGTTCTCTGCTGATCTTAGCAAGCAGATACAATATCGTATTTCTGATCGCATGGCAAGACCGTGGTGGTTATGCCCCATTCATAGATCTGAAGGAACAGGAAAAGTCTACCAGAACCAGTATTAATCTTCAAACCCTGCTTACAGTGAAAGATAACAGCTGTAACTTATAAATGCCAGCTAGCAAGTAATTTGATTATTATTTATCTTATTTTGTCTTCATTAAATTAAACGTTGCAAAGCTATCAGCTTTTATTGGAGAATGCAAAACTCTACTAAACACCTGCAAAAGTATAGAAGCATGAACTTATTCTTCAGGTTTTGAGAAGCTTCTTCAGATTCCTGGGAGTGTGATGGAGGTGTTAGTTTACTATATGCAGTGATTGGCTGACTGTTGATGAAACCACACTTGTACTGAAGTGACACAGATTGATCTTCAGGTTGATAAAGGCTCATTTGTATTTAATGAAAATAATATTTCTCACTTAAAACTTATACTTAAATACTGAAATAAAATAGTTCTGCTTTCTCAGGCTTTTTTGTGAGTGGTGTTTGCTTACAAAAAACTTAAATTCCAGATTTTATAAAGCGGCATCATGCCAGTGGGCAGTGTAAAAACATAATATTACAGTGTCTGCCATGTTCTAGTTTGCAACTTGTAAATTCGTAGTTAAGCTATTTTTATATTTGTTTTGTTTTGTTTTATTAACAGATTTCACAAAGGAGATGTCCTTATCACAACAGCAACAGGGGTCATGACTGAAGAGGAAGGAGAAAAATGGGGCTTAGTTCCAACCCACGCATATGCAGTCTTGGATATAAGAGAATACAAGGTATCAAGTAAAACCAAAGATGTTTTCCGGTGCCTTTCTGAAACTGGTGCTGTGATGGGTAGCTACTGATTTTTTTCCTCTAATGGCTTATGTAGTTTATTTTGTCTTGAGCTCACTCCATTGGGAAATTCCAGGAAAACCTAACGATGCTGTATTTTCTTGAGCTATTGGTCCATGACCCATGTTAATATAAACACAAAAATTACTTTGATGGCCTGTGTTATTTTGTAAATTATTGTTAGCAATTTTATTTTTTATTTCTTCAGGGACTTCGATTTCTTCAGTTAAAAAATCCCTGGAGCCATTTGCGTTGGAAGGGACGATACAGTGAAAACGACACAAGAAATTGGACCCTGGATTTGCAAAAATACCTGAACTTCGATCCCAGAACAGCGCAGAAAATAGACAATGGTAATAAGGTTTAAAAAGCCACTATCTTTCCAGATAATGTAGAGCTCTGTGGTGTATCCCTGTGGGAAAGTGGAAAGAAATACTTAGGCAGATTGAGGGAGTAAAACTAATGTCACTGTCTATAGAAACCACTTGGAATGCTGCCCTGTCCCATATTCCCTAGGGAGCAGCGGAGGGTGACATCAGGGAAGTCGTGGGTGTGCTGGTGGAAGGGCAGGATGCTGACAGTTCAGAAGTTCCGCAGAAGCCATGATTTACATTCACCAGGAGATGTAGTATCTTAGGTGCTGTCTCTAAGAGCAGCCATGGCTTTGTGACAGCTGTGAGTGATTAGCTCTGTTTGTTTACCAGTTCGTCTGGTAGGGATATATATGCCTTTAGCATCTAGTGGTTAAAAATTATATAACTATTAACTTTATTTTATAAAGGAGTTGTTTTTTCTGAATGGATTTACATTTTCATCTTGTTTAAGTGTGTAGCTATTCCAACTAAATTTTTTTTTTAATGTTATTGCAAGATCAGCAGCTGGCTATGTCAGAGACTTGAATTGTCAGGCTGTTACCTTTTCAAGAGTTCAGTTATCAGGAATCTGACAGCTTGCAGGCATTATGGTTGGCTGGAGTTGCAATTAAGGGACCTATAGAGAATTAGAATAAATGCATGAGAATGTTGTAAAGATGAAGCAGATTTAGGGTCCAAAGCAAATCATGTGGGTGTTGGGTGAAGTACCTTCTAAATACATTGAAAAGTACTCACATGTTGATTGAATACTTGACTGTGCTGGATGACTACTGAGTTGATGAAACCTGTTTGACTATGTTATTTTTTTCCTCTCTCCTCAGAAATCTAGAAAAGGGCAAGGCAGGTCAATTAGTTAATGATGTCTCAGTACAACAGATTCTCTCGTGTTTTCTGCTTAGTGCTTGAGAATGAAAGGCACCCTGAAAGCTTCAGAAAGTCTCTGATGATAAGCACAGACCGACTTGTTTGTCTTGGTTTAATTTGTTTTAGGGGTTCAGTTTAAATTTAAAAACTTGGCTAATGTGGACCTCGCTACTAAATTTTACAGACATGTTGTTTTACATAAGGCCTGTGATTTGCCTGGAAAAGAGTTTTGTAAAACAAGCAAAAGACAAGATGTCTGGTAAGGAAACAATAACAGCCTTTCCTTTTTAGGCATTTTCTGGATTGCCTGGGAAGACCTGTGCCAGTACTATGATGTTATTTATTTGAGTTGGAACCCAAGTCTCTTTAAAGAATCTACATGTATTCACAGGTTGGTCCAAGAGAGAAAACTTTACTGTCAATATCTGATTGAGTGTTCGGATATGGTGGTTTTTTTTGTTCTCCTTTCTTCCCATCCTTCCTTGTTACAGCATCAGAGATTGGACTGCAACCACGCTTTCTTGAGCCTGACTTAACACTTCTAAGTTCTCATGATTTCACTACTAACATGGTTGAAACTCCAGTGACCTTTGCTGTGAACCTAGGATTGTGTAACCAGATTCTGACCTCAGTCACACATCTGATTTCTATTCCGACAGAGAGATTTTTGTACCATCTGTCTTTAAGCAGTGGCTGGACAGTGTTTGAGTGACCTGGGTTTTACTTGGAATTCATTTCCTGGCCAGCCACAGGTCATTTGTGCAGTGTATGTTGTCTTTATAGAGTGTGTTCACTGATGTCAGAGTAGTTTAGTTCCAAATTTTTACCAGCTGTAGTTGTCAAAAGTCTCTGAAAAAGTCTCATCCTTGCCTGATGAATTTTTTTTTTTCTGAGGATGGTACCTGTCTCCTACCTAGTGTCCATTGCATTCAGTCCTTTTGTCACCCAGTTTGAGGATGTATGACTGTTTCATAAACCAAATGTTTCTCCATTTTTCCACATTATGCTGGACTTTGTCACTTTGTTTGCATGTTAACCCTGCACAAGCTCCTTCAGCCAGGGTGCAACTGCCGTGCTCCCCTGTGTGAGCTCCTTCCATCTTTGCGTTCAAATTAATTCTAAAATAACACTGTGGTGATGTAGCAAGATGAGGTAATGTGTATGCTAATCTCAACATTTGTCTACAGATTTGTCAATCTGTCTTTCCTTATATTTTTAGTGATCGATGTTCCTTTGTGTAGGGAAATACCTAGTGCAGTGGCAATTGCCATAAAAAGTGGAGTAATGATGGTGATTTGAATCTTGGTTGATAACACAACCTTTCACACATGCTGTTCAGTTTTAAAAGTCAGTGGGACTTAGGAATAGCATTATCCACTTCTGTTTCCAGTGTGCCAGGCTTTGCATTCAGCCATTAGCACTGTTTATTTTTTTCATTCTATATTTCCCTTGTCTAGACAGTTCATGAGGCAGCAGGCAGATGTTGCAGTGGGGTACCTCAAAGATCTCTTAACACTGTGTGCAGACACACTTCCAACCATGAAACTGATCAAATTTTAAAATAAAAAAATACCCTAGTAAAAAACTGGATGAGAAAATTTGGCAAGCTTTTGAAACTAACCGTAGATTACATGTGGAATTCTACAGTTACAAAAGCATAGGTGTTCTTCACACAGTGCTGGCCTATGTAATAGGGTATCCAGGCTCCTTGTGTGGGCTCAGCTTTTCCTGTGCGTCGTGGTCCCCGTACCCAGCAGCCGAGCTGTCTGTATTTAGCATTGGTTTATTGCCACACTTGTTTTGTAGTGAAGTCATTTATGAATAAGACAATGCTTCTGATGCCACTGTACTACGTAAATGCTGTCATAGATTCCAGTGGAGAATCAGCCTTCTGTAATGGTTGTTGTTCTGTCTACACGTGGGATTTGGAGCACAGTTGGTATCTTGCTCACCTAATCACGTGCCTGTGTTACTCACAGTACTTGGGATGCAAAGCAAGGACCGGTGAAGGATGCCTACAGCCTGGCTAACAACCCTCAGTACAAGCTGGAGGTCCAGTGCCCACAGGGTGGAGCTGCCGTCTGGGTTCTGCTGAGCAGGCACATCACAGATAAGGTGCCCGGTCCCTTTTCTGCATTAGGAGTTCTGGAACGTCTTCCATTAGTCGTTCTGTATAGTTTATTACTGCTTCAGGTCTGTGTGTAAATTGTAAGTTCAGAGGTTCGTGTATTTCTACAACCAAAAAAGGTTGTAGAAATAGACCTGGGGTACAAATTGGGCTAAGTCATTATATTGCACTATAAGAGTTCTGAGGTAACTGAATCCTGGGGTCTGAACTCTTTCAAGTGAAATTAGTGGCAGTTTATTTACTTTGTGTAGTTTAGAGAGAATTGAATCGGTTGTCTCAATAATTACAAGTATCACGTCGTAACATGTGGTGATCAAAGGGGATGACAGCGTGTGTACTCGGTTCTGATTAAGCATTAGTTACGTTCCACAGAAGCGTGCAACTCCTTGGCTTCTTGTTTGTGTCTTTTTATACAGGATGACTTTGCTCACAATCGGGAGTTCATTACGATGGTTGTGTACAAGACTGATGGCAAAAAGGTCTACTATCCAGGTTAGTGAACCTTAATTGGCAAGAAGAATATGTGAGAGCTCAGTGAAGAGCTGCAGGGGATTTTGTGGAGAGGAAAGCCACTTTCTGCTTTAAAATGAGATGCCTCACTCTAAGAGGTCAGTTATCTGAAACCAGTTGTTTAGGTCTGCTTGACCACCTTCAACAGCCTACGCTGAAGGAATGAACCACGCTGTAGGTAGCTGCTGGAAGCATGCCAAGAGGTCTGCATGGTCCTGCTGGCAGTGTGGCGCAGCATTTCTGGTGCTGGTTACTGTTCTGGCTACTTTGCAGTTGCAGTAGTTAATGCTTAGAGGGAGCAGATGTTGTCCTTTTGTTTATCTGATAGTGTAATTAATTCTGACGTTTCCAAAATTATTTAAAGTTTTAGGGCTTCCATGACATAAAAATAATCAGGGTCAATTGTTCCATGAACTTGCCTTAGTAACGTACCTAAGCAAGCCCGTAAGACACAGCTGAACACTTTAACCTGTTTCAAAGTATCAGGTATGGAATGCTTAAGAAGAATATTTAGATGTTCACATTTTATCAGAGTATTATTATTGGTCAGAGACGAAGGAGTTTGGCTTTTAGAGCTGCTTTGTAGCTGTGAACGAGCCATGTATGTTTTATTTCAAGACGGCAGATCTGAAACACAGTTTGAGACTCAGGAAATAAAGGCAATGCCTGGGTTAAGTGGAAAGGGTCAACTGCAGCTGTAAGGTAGAACTAATAATAGCAAATTTTTATTTTTTCTTCACGTTGTCAGGTCTCTCTGTAAAAATATTCCTTGGAATAGTTTAATGAAAATGCATCCTAAGACAGGTAGCATTTGGCCTGTCGCTTTGACAGACTGGAGCACCTCTTTAGACCCAGTGTGGAGTTTAGGTAGCTGCTTGTGCAACAGGTAGCGGGAACAGTTAATTAGCGAGTAGCCTTTAAAGCCCTTCTCACTGAGTGGCATTTGGGAGGGGTTGCCTATTGGTGTGTGGCAAGGGCTGCACTGTTCATCTCTGGTCTTGTTCAGTGATCTCTGCTGACCAGTTCCCCTAGAATCAAATCTGTTTCTGTGGAGAGCATCTGTTGAGACATGACCAAATCATCATCTGCATTTGCAGAAGCTGGTTTTGTTAAAGCATCTGCTGCTTCTGGTGCTGTTAGTACTTGTAGCAGGGCTTTTTCCACATCCTGTCTTGCAAAAAACGTTTGTAAGTGGGCAAACCAAGGACATTTCTGTAGTGGAGGAAATTGTAGGATTGTGCTTCAAAGAGACGGTCTTCCAGCAAGACTGCTACCAAGAGCTGGATGAATGTTTTGTCTTGGTAGCCCAAGCTCTTTTATAAACTTTTAATCTCACGAGTTCAAACTCATTTAAAACCTTTTTCTGTGGAAATAGATTGGTCAAGCTGCAGTATTATTTTTACCATCTGTTAGAACGAGATCAGAACAAAGCAGGTTAATCCTTTGGCAGTGAGGCCGAGATTTCCCATTCCTAAGCTTCTCATTGTTTTATATTAATCCTTTCCCCTCTCCCATGTTGCTTTGTGGAAGAAAATAAAAGGACCTGATCCTGGGCCTGTTGAAGTAATTGGCTAGACTTGTTCCTGATTCACTGAAATTAAAAGAAGCCTGGAAAGAACCAATTAGAGGCCAAGTAACAAATTACATTGTCTAATTGCAGAAGCAAATATCTGGGTTGTTTATAATAGGTACTGTGCATGTGCATTGGTACTGGGATACAGCTAGGTCTGTGTAATGATTGCAGGGATTTGGAGACAGAATGGAAGTGTGTGTCAGATAAGACTTTAAAAATGTGTTGATTTTACTTATGAGGCCAGTGGCCAAAAACTTTAAGCTTTAATTCTGGACCTGTCTGGCCAGTGGAGAAGGAACTGCCACCTCTGAGATTTTTAAAGAGTTCTTAGGCATTCCTTATCTTTCTCTTTAAATTTCACCATTATCACAGTACATCTCCTTTGAGCAGTGACATTGGTGGGAGACACGTAAGCAGTTCTTGCTAGTCGTGGGATTTCAGCTACATTTTCAAGTGCAGAATCTGTGCACTGTTATATGCAATGCACCTTTTCTGAAAGTGATAGCTGCTTTTGAGATTATCCATCCTTTTTATGAGTGAATCTCAAGATTCTACACTTCTGAGAGTTGAGTGTGCTCTCAGAAGTCTGCTGTTTACAGCCTTCGCTTCGTACCGTCTGACTTGCCTGGGAAAATTCATGGATAGAAAATGGCCAAGATGTTTATCAAGCTGGAGGATTCTTCGATGAGGGGAAAAAGTGTTGATCCTTTTTGTTTTTCAGCTGATCCTCCCCCGTATATCGATGGCATTCGGATTAACAGTCCTCATTATCTGACGAAGATAAAGCTGACCTCTCCAGGGTCCCATACATTCACCTTGGTAGTGTCTCAGTATGAGAAACAAAACACTATCCATTACACCATCAGGGTATGGAGCTTTGATTTCATTGTGAATGTAGCAGTTAAACTATAAAGTGTTCTTTGTTTGAGAATTTGATTTTTTAGAAGTATTCGTTGGATCGATATTGTTACTTTCGTGGAGGGAGGGTATGAATGATGGAGCAGAACCACTGGATGAAGGGCTTGATAATGTTCTCCACTGTAGTTAAGGGGAGGGGGGCGGGAGAGGAGGAGAGGGAGGGAAAAAGAGAATGCGCGAGAAAGAGAGAGCATGTGTGTTCTTTTAGTAATGAAATCAGCTGGAAAAGACTTATTTCTTAGAATAAAAACCCAGTATTGTTGTGCAGGCAAAGCACTGGCTCTCTGTGTATCCAAAACAAGCCTATTTTAGATGCCAGTTCAGATTTAAAATGTTTTGGCTTCTCTAAGTCCTCAGACTCAGTATTTTGAGTTTTCCTTAATTGCTGAGTCATGTGATGATCAGTGCTGGATGTGTCTCTTTTGCCAGAGAAAAAAGTACAATGCAGATTGTTTCAATTTCGGGTGTGGGGAGGAGGTCATAAAAATCAAGTAGAACCGAGTCTTGTTAGTCCCAGCACTACTCAGGATTTTGAGTTTCAGGCGGTGTTGTTGGATGAGTAATACAGGCATGTAGTGAACAAGTGTCTAAAAACTGTGTAGGCAGTTCTGCTTTTTCTGTAACGTGCCAGGATTTCACAGGCAAAGTGTAAGATGAGTGTGTGACCAGCTGCTTCTTTTACAACACAGGTGTATTCCTTGTGCAAGTTCACCTTTTCCAAGATTCCTACGCCTTACACCATTTCCAAACGGGTAAGACATAAAATTTGCCAAAGAATTAGCTGCATCGTTAGTGTAATTCATGCCAACATAAAAGTTCTTGGGCCGCCTCGCTCTGTTCACACCACTCTGTATGGATGGTGCCTTAACTTTCAGGGGCATTTGGTGTATATAAGCTCTACCTTCATCACAACAATGTGTTCTTATATCTGCACCCCAGCGGATATACTATACAGCTTTTGTAGAATAGACCGCCCTTCAGAATAGCAATCTGTGCCCTAAAGGGTAATTACCCTGCCGAGATCGGATTGTACTGGCTACTGCAGAGTAAAAGCCCTGCAAGAGTGTTGCTCCTTTTCCCTTGAGAGAATTGAGTGATCTTCTTGGAAAAACTCTTGGCAACGTGAGGCAGAGTCAGTGATGGCAAACTAAAGGCATTAGTCACAAGACTCTGACCAGTGGACTTAGGATGGCGATATCACAATGTGTTAATGCTCCTAAATTTTGCGGAGACTTCCAAGAGGCAGGACAACCACTGGGATAAGTACTCGTGTTGCCAAACAGGATCAAGGCAATGCACCCATGGCACATTTTATGTAGAGGTGCTTCCTGGGAGTACAGCAGCAGGGGCAGGAGCAAAAAGACTTTACTGAAATGAAGTCAGAAGGCCAGGCAGTGTGGGGCCAGCTGCTGTTTGTATCTCAGCTGTCAACAGGAGCTGCAGTTACACCTTTAGCTGAAGTACAAATAGAGGCAGGAGCTCACAGGATGAAGTAACTTGCATGTGTATTTTCATGTGTCAACAATTTTATCCTCAAGAAAGAATAAGCCAGCAGCTGTTAACTTTCATCTCTGTACTAACCATGCCATGTTTGAGCCACAGTGGGACAAGGTGTTTTCTAGGATACTGTCACCTGAAGCTAAGGATGAGTTGACTTTGTGTGGTCAGGGAGGCATGTTGGCTTGCAGCTGGGATCTAGAGTTCAGGCAGTGTTTTGTACCAGCTGCTCTTTCTGGACGAGCCTCTTGTCTGGAGAAAGAGATTCCTGAGAAGTCAGATTATTTGCTTGGTACTTCCAGGAACCATTTTCCTGACCAGCCTGGTTGGGGCAGGACATCTGGTTTATGTTGTGTTGTGTTTTGAAAGAAAATTAAGTGTGTGGTAAACCTCCTGCTAATTATTTGAAGATGCCTGTCTGGTATTGAAAGAAAAGGCATGTTCTGTGTATTCCAGGCCGGCTCTGTCTTTATGGTTAAACTCAAAAAGTCAGTTGCATGTGCTTAATGCTTATTTGGTGCTTGCTTAGCAGTCCTCACGCTGTCACCAGCAGGTAACTCAGTGGCACTTCACCAGCAGAAGCCAGTTCCGTTAGATACCTTACGCTAAAGCCGAGCAGTCAGCTCTGGACCTCACCACGCCCTAGGAGAAGTGGAGAAGGCCTGGAAAGCTTACAGTGTGCAGCAGTTTTAGGTTCCTCGGTAGTAGTGTGGTGAGGGGCACAAATTCCCCCTTGGTTCCAAACTTGCCATGGTTGAGGCTTTTGGATGTTGAGTAAAGAAATTAAATTCCAGGGGGAGAAAATAGTTGCTCCTTGTTGGCTTGACAGACAGGGAAGGGAAGTAGCGGAGGAGGAATGGGTCTCGGCTATAAACTCCCATGACTGCCTGGCATGTCTTACAAGCCTGACCTGTCACTTTGACAATGAACAGGAGCAACTCACAGGCAGACAATCCTTTTTTCAAAGCCTGGGCAGTATTTTTCCTTTTGCGTGTCCGTGCCTTTGCAGAATCTGCCCTTACAGATCTCTCATCCGGTAACGCTGGTTCTCCAAGCACATAGAAGTGAGAGGACAGCTCTGGGGGCAGCCATTTTCAAAAGGAAAGGTGACAACACAGGTCAGATTTGTTTCCCAAACTGCTGTTGTTTTTCCTGTAGTCCAACAGAGGAGTCATGGAGCAACAACAACAGACTATAAGCTGCAGAGCCCAGTAGTCATGGGCTAGATGGGAGTATAGATCCTTCCTTACATGCAGTTTGCAGTAAAAAGTTACTCATTGCACTGAAGCACAGAACACTTCTTGTAAGGTGACTGCAGTGGGTTTTCCTGAACATTTGACACAATCTTTCACTTGCCCTTTAAAAATTAGAAGGGTTTACTGAAGTTGGTGACCTCTAAAGTGAGAGGAGCCTCTGGTCTTGCTTGTGTGTATAAATAAGCCATACAAATTGTCAAGGTATAAAGTATTTTCTGTACTTTTGACATTTTCAGGTTAATGGACATTGGAAAGGTCACAGTGCTGGAGGATGTGGAAATTTCAGAGACACCTACAAGAATAACCCCATTTATCAATTCCAGCTGGACAAGAATGGGCCATTACTAATCGAACTGCGGGGACCAAGGTTTGTAGAGAACAAGCGCGCGTCAACGCAGCTTGAGTACTAACATGCTACAGATAAAGCTTTGTCAGAATCCCCCAGGAGAGGGGTGGGATGCTCCCTGAAACTGCACAAGACAATCTATGGGAGGTGGCAGAGATGGAGCATGTTTTATGTTTCTGGCTTTGCCACCAACAGTGACATAAACCTGAACTTTTATTACTGAGGAAATCCTGGGCCTACAAGGAAAGCAGGAGCCTTCTTTCTCTTTGGTTTTGGGGCCTGAGCAGAGCTAGGCCTTGCACTGAAGGGAAGATGGTACCAAGGACTCTTTCCTCCTCTTGAATTACAATCAATCTTCCTTGTTTTTTTCATAGTAGAGCTAATATACAGAATACTAAACCCTTAGAGGCTCTCAAATAACGGTCGGGGCAGGAGCTTCAGCTCTGGAAGTGCCTTTGCTCTGCCCCTGGCAAGCCAGAAGTACTGGATGTCAATGCCTATAGCATAGATCTTTGCTGGCTGCATTCCTTTGTCAAAATTCATGATGGACCTCAAAACACAGCGCTTCTAGGAGAACATCCCTGACACCCAGTCAGGTGTCTCACTTTTGCAAAGCTGTACCATGAGCTCCCCAAAATGGCAGCACTACTTTGTCTGTCCTCTTTGGAGGCTTTGAGGAGAGGCCTCCTCTCGTGAAACAAAGACGAGCACAGAAGTGTGGTTACACGGATTGAGTGGGTGGTTGTGTTTGGTTTGTTACTTTTCTGTGCTTGCAGATGATATTTGGGTAGTTTGAGTGACAGAGGCAGTGGTGCCTGTCACATGTGTTAACAGATAGTCGACAAACTGTCCCAAGTTACAGCGGAACAGGAGAAATTCTGCTGGGATCACCGACTGCTCTGACAGGGATCAGGTCATGCCCCAGGACCTGTGCCATGTGGCACCAGAGTACATCTCCACGAGCTTAGCTGCTCCCAGCCCGCTTAAACACAGCAGCAGACTTGAAGTGGCCATTTTCCAGAGTCTGATTCCAAGCCTCAAGCATGTCCTCTCTTCCTCCAAATCCTGTGCTCGTGGCACGGTTAGTTTGACTTCACGTTCCTGTTGCAAACGCGACAGAGCTTTGAGCTGGGTTCCAGTTACGCCGTGCAGTTCCTACCCGACAGCCCTAGTCTGGTAATCCTGGTGGCCCAAACAGCTGAAGTAACAGTGTGTCACGTCCCATCACTTGCAGGCAATACAGCGTTGGTTTCGAACTTGTCACTGTCTCAACAGTGGGAGATCCTGGTCCCCATGACTTCCAGAAGAAGAGCAGCGGTGACTACAGGTAATGCTCGCTTCAGGAAGGCTCAAGGGGATTGCAACCCATTTCAGGGCCTCAGTTCTAACTGGTGTTTTCTCTTACCATAGGTGTGGATTTTGCTACTTGGAAGTAGAGAACATATTTGCTGGAGTTTACAACATTATCCCCACCACATTCCTGCCTCAACAAGAGGGTCCTTTCTTCCTAGATTTTAATAGCACTGCCCCCCTTAAGGTATCGCAGCTGCAGTGAGGAGACAGAGCTGTGCATTACCGGTTCAGGGAGGTGCTTTTGATCTGTCCTGCTGTCTGAGAACAGATGAATAACTCTTACTACACCTATGCATAAAGTTATACCCTGAGTTATAGCCAGGAGCATGGGATGGCCGGTTTGCCAGTGAATTGTGGACTTTGCCGCTGTGGTGTTGGAGCAAGCTCAGCAGGCCTGTGACCAGGCCCAGACGCTCCTACTCGAGTGAGCTGGCAGAACTCGAGTCAGCGCCGTTGTTCCATGCTTCAAATCAAAGCCTCATCAGTCAAGAGGAAAAGTAACATCGAACATCTCCTCCCCCAGGACACAGGGTATATGGCTTTAAGGTTCTATTCTTAAAAGTAAACGTGTAAGAAAACCACTGTTGTGTATTCTGCTTCTTCACTCTAAGGACCAAATAGCTTTTACCACACATGTGTGTGTTGAACTAGTACTTGCACCTAAATGTAACTTTACTACAGCTAAGCCTGTCGTAATGCAGGCTAACATGTTCAGCTCATCTAGAAGTACATATATAGAAGAGGAAGACTCTGGCTTTAGCAGTTTCTAAAAGAAATCCGGTGGCTTCGCTCCCATTACACGTACATTTGGGAGTCGTTACATCATGCCCATGTGACCGATAGGATTAGTGTTACAGCACAAGGTACTCAGGCTTTCTGTGCGCTGTAAGACCTCGCGTGATTGATTGTGACGAGCAGCAGAAATGGGTTAGCCAGTAGTAGTGGGGTGCAGAGGGCACAGCACTCCCTTCCTTGAGCGGCTGTGACAGGTTTCCATCTGAAGGCACGTGGTACCTGCTGGGGGGTTGCAGTTGCTGGTGGCAGGAGGGGAAGTGACCCACTACCAAACTGGTTTATTCTCAGTAGGTATTCAGACTGTGAGGATGAGGATCACTTAAACCTCTGCCCCTGAGAAACCATGGCGGCAGGAAACACACTTGCTGATCCCATGAGACAGGACACAAGACCTTTGAGGAGGTGCCTTTGCTCTTGGAAGTTGAAACCAGCGAACAAATCGAGCACTTGGCCGGTGTCATCAACAGAAGTAGGGTCAGACTTCATTAGAAAACAGTGGGATTAGTGCAGAACAAGATTTCTTTTGCTTGTTTTAGAAGCCTCTCTGTGCTCTTCCTCTAGAGCACCCATATACCTTGGTTCAAGACAACCAAGTTTTTTATTTGAGTACTACCTGCCTCACTGCTCCTAAAACACACTGGGTTTTGTCTCTACAAACAGCAGACCTAAGCCTCCACTGTATTGGACAGTTGAGGGAGAAGGTGGTTTTGGAACAACCATTGGCTGTTCTCTGCCATCGAGGTTGGTTTGGCAGTTTCCCAAGCTAAAAAGTACCATCTGAATCTTACTTGGAAGCCCAGGTGCCATCTACTCACTGGGAGAGACTGCACACATGCTGCTGCTGCTGCTGGGTAAAATCATACCCAGGGAAACCTCCCATCTCCAGGGAGCACAGGATCCTCTTCTTTCATTGCCTTCACCAGGCAGGTGCTTAACAAACACCTGGCTTTAGAGGGGCACTTCCCTCCCACACCACCTGGGCTAGGGAATGCGTGACAAGCGTGACTTACCTTCTTTTGCGGGGACGTTTTGGCTGGTGGCAGTGACAAAGGGAATAGCATGGGCATGAAACCCAGGTTCAGACCTTTGTGGTTATCTTCGGCTTGTGGAGTGTGTGTGCGCCAAGGAGCGCTTCACCCCTGCAAAATGATTTTTACCTACAACTTTGTCTTGTTCTTCTAGAGCGGCAGGGGAGCGAGTTCCACACCTGTTTTATCACCGGGGGAGTTAGCGGTCACTGGGAAGTCTCGACCAAGCCTTGGTTTTGGTGGTACAAAAGTCAGATGCCAGAACTGCTGACTTGGAGCACCAAGTTCTGAGTGTTCTCTGTGTTTCACACAGCCTCAGGCCAGTACCTGGGATAAGTTTTTCGTCCCCTGCTGCCCTCCAGCATTTATTTGATGCGTACAGCAGAGACTGTTGTGCGCTGATGTAGGCATGGGAGGGTTATGCA
The DNA here is from genome assembly GCA_013399135.1 of Heliornis fulica. Classification (NCBI taxonomy): domain Eukaryota; kingdom Metazoa; phylum Chordata; class Aves; order Gruiformes; family Heliornithidae; genus Heliornis; species Heliornis fulica. Next base: position 914,298 of record VXBZ01001723.1, on the reverse strand, counting down.
GCAGGACTTCTAGACACAGTCTTTGTGGCTGCCAAACTCGAGCTGGCTGCACAGCAGCCCAGACCATAACAAAGGTACATGGCCGTGTTACTTTGCATTCTGTTGGGCAGCCGGGTGCCTCTCCCTGCTTAAGCCAGAATTTTCCGTCTGTAAACACACAAGTTGTGCTTTCAAGCAGTAAAATAACAAATCTTCATAAAATACCCCAATAAGGATCCCACGTTTCTGAGTTGTTCGTTACACACCATGTGGTTCCAATCTACTCCCTGAGCTAAGGAGCCAGGGCCCCCAAGGGGCTTTCAGAGGTTTTTCATTTGCTTGGGTTCACCAAGGGAAGACTACTCCAAAGAAATGATTTTAAAGTCTCTGTTGGAGGTGCAGAGGGTAACTGGAGGTGGCATCTTAAGAGGTTATAACCCCCTCCTTGTGCACTGCAGAGCCCATTCCCTGGTTTTGGTGGTGCATTGTTCTATAAATCCTACTGTTTATCGCTCAGGGCGAGACACCCCTGCAGCCACCCCCACCACCAGTTTGGTTAGGAAGACACAGGTTTGTCCTCGGTTAATCTGAGCCACCAGCTCCCCGAGGCTCAGCGAGTAGGAAGTGCTATGGACGAGCCACAGCTTTGGTGCCCCATGAGGCCACGTTTCCTGATGCAAGTCCCCAGAACGATGTTGTGCAGTAATTACGCACTTGCCTGCGCCATCTTAGCTGTGTGGAATTCAGTTTGTGAGCTTTTTCATGGCTTAGTCTAAAAGAACATTGAAATTGTTTAGAAATACCAGAGAGAAATTATAATAGAGCTCCTGGGTTACTGTTTGCTTGAGACATTCTCACTTCAGGGCAGCTGCAGCAAAAGTTTGATACTTTGATACACCAGAGGTTTATTTTTGTACTCGTGAAGGCAGCTACCGTGGTGTTACCCTGGAGAGTGGGTAAGGAGCTCCACCAGAAAGTAACCGGAGAGCGCTTGTCCATTTGCTTGTAGGCCATGGTGATGTATGTTTGTTTACATCTGCCATACTCATGGCTTTTACGGAGTTTGAAATAAAACGAGTTTTCCATTGCTTTACTATTGCGCAGTTCCGCTTGTGCCTTGGGAGGGTGATTTACCTGCCGAGCCGGGGGGTCACCAGAGGAAGGCAGCTGTAGCAAACTCTTCAACTAAAGCTTGGAGAAGCGCCATGTGAAACATCAGAGTCAGGGGGGTCCGATCAACGGCTTTACACTGCTGGGAACTGAACCTGCTCAGGGCGCACGCAGGGCAGCACACACAGCTGTCGTTAGAGCCTGCTGAACTCGCTGCTCGAGTGCGGGCAGTTTCCAGTCAGAGCTGGCAAGGTGAGAGGAAATGTGATGGCAAGAGAGGATAAGAGGAAATAAATCCCCGAAATCCCTCTTTTTCCACATCCTATGGGATTCTGCGACGCGCCAGCTCTGGTCTCGCGCAGTTCGGAATAGGAGGTGAATGGCATGTGCAGGGATTCAGGAAGCTGCAGGGAGGAGGTAACAGTCGTCCATGTACTGCAAAGACATCTCGTACCAGAGTGAGCTGCCATCTCTGACTGGAAAAAGTAGTTAAAGACTCGACTTGCTGCAGGAGAATGTTTGGGTCTCAGCGCTACACACACACACACACACACACACACACACAGAGACTCAGCTCACACAAAGTCGGAATGAAACATGGAAAACAAAAACGTTTACTGTAGTGTGAAGAATTTTACACAAACTTGGAGAATAGATACACAAGCTGTGGCGGGGACGAAGTACAACAGGACTGCAAAACCATGGAATAGAAAATACTTTGGGGGCGATACTAAAATTCCCATCAAATCAACCATATAAACCGACATCTCAGATCAAATGGTGCTTTCAGAAACGCTTAGCCACCAAAACTGAGGAGTCCTAGGATTTTTACTACCACTTATTAGCATAATTACCAGACACTACTACTGCCTAACAGCTGCTGGCAAAACATGCCCGTGCCCTTTCTAGTTTAACCAAAGACTTTCTCTAGGGCATACTAAAACCCAAGTCCCTTTAACAGATATAAAACCCCACACAGTACAACCTACGGAGAAGCTTAAGAACACATTGTCAATCTACACTGGCAATTCCTTTTCTTCATGCATATTGCGAGGGCGAATCCCTTACTGTAAACTGTCCTGAACACATCTATGACGCCCATTTTTGAGAAAACGTAAAAACAAAAGGCCCCAAAAAACCCCAAAACAAACCCAACCACTTAAAGTGCTGAAAAATAATACTTCACTTCTCAGGGGAGGGGAAGGGCAAGGGGCCAGTCAACTCTTTTTGGTCACTGGAATTGCCCTCGGAGTCCAAGCCAGATTCGGGCAGGTGGCTGGAAGGGGCCTAGCACCGCTGAGTGCTGCTGTCCCCTTTCTGTCTGTCTGTCTGAACACCAGTTCTTGTAGGCGTGCCCCGTCTTTCTCCTTTCTGTGAGCACCAAGGGAAGAGTGAAGGCTTTTAGACCCCACACATGCAACAGCTTTCCCGTATACAAGATATTTCTACAGTTTCAGCAGAATACAGACAAATACAGCTGTTGAGAGAATACACCGCTCACACTCCAGAGATCCGCTGTATCTAAAGAGCATTTCAGTCAAGTGAAGCCAAACCACGCTCTCCCAATGTCCGGCTTGGGTTTCAGATCCCCCGCGGCATGGATTTACACGGGAACATCGCTAGTTATTGCTTCGGCCGGGCTGCTACAAAACAATTTACAAAGTCTGTGAAACACGAGCACGGCTGAAACGTTTGATACCTCGTCCGGCCTACAAAGGATTTACTGAATTAAAAACTTCAGCCCTCCACATCAATTAGACTTCTTAGTGCAGTTTTAAATTCTTAGAGTAAACGCTTAAGATTTGGCATATATTATTGGCACGACGTTCTTCAAACACTTAGAAGTTCATGTATAAATATTTATACTCCCATTAATCAGGACAGGACAGGGGAAGTACTCAGCCAATCTGGGCAGCTTTTCTGCCTGCGCATATTCCCTCTTTGATTTTCATACACTGAAGGGAGAGTTGCTTCATCCGGTTATCCAGAGCCAGCCCCTCAGCGGAGCTGCTCCTGTTGCTGCTCCTATTCTTGTTCGCTCTGTCACTTGTCTTGTTCTCAGCCCCTTCAGCCCTGTCCCCTGCAAAGAAAGGATTAAACTACATGTTAAACCCGGATTTCGTTCCGCAACTTAAGCTTCAAGCGGGTGCCTCTGCAGCTTCCTTTGCCAAAGCACACAAAAAAAAAAAAAAAAAAAAAAAAAAAAAAAAAGAAAGAAGAAGGAAAACAGAGGCAGACACAGGGTGTGTTAGCAAAGCCGAACTGGCCTTCTGAGCCACGCTCCTCTTGTGCGCTGCATCGGGAAATTACAGCGTAAACAGCCTTAGGTTGGTGTACACGAGAGCGGTGGCAATCCTCGCCTCTGAGTTTGTCAGCAAGGGCTGCCAGAGCCTGCAAGAGGGTCCTTTTGGCACCTTCCCCCACCNATTTAATAATAATAATAATAATAATAATTATTATTATTATTATTATTATTATTAGCCTCAGCTTTTCCTTAACCTCGAGCCCCACACTGGGACCGGACTGGGGAGCCTTCCCAGCTAGGAGAAGAGTAATTTAGACCTTTTGGATGTTAACCATGGGACACAGAGACCAACAAGAGCCACCTTCCCCAAGGAAGTGGCCAGCGGGGTCAGGGCTCTGTGAGCTCGATCGGCCTAGGGGAACTGAGAAGGTTTTCCTGCTCCCTCTATAAAGCCGAAAAACAGGGGCCCGGGGCATACCCAGCGTACACACCTCTTTCAGCTTCGCACTCGGGGGAGGACGCCCCGCTGCATTCGCTTCGGGGGCCGAGGACAGGAAAGATCATCCCAAACTCAGAGAGGGACACCGGGCTGGGCAGATCCAGGCTCCCGGGTCGCGTTGCAGGAGGAAACTGAGCGGGCACCTCACAGGGACTCGTGGGACCAGAGCTGAAGCTGGACACCGACTGAGTTTCTGAATCTTCTTCGGATACGAAGCTGCTGCCGTTGTCATCCTCAAACACTTCCGAAGCCACTGCAATGTTCAAGGAATATTCCGGTCAGCAAANCCGTTCAACAACCCTGCCCCCCCCCCCCCCCCCCTTCCCAGGCCACAACAGTCTCTCACGTCCACATCTTCTGTGGGTGCTCCCAGCCCACCGGCTGCTGCTTCTTGTGCTCTGCCTCCCCTCACAACGTCTGAGCCCAGCCTCTCGTACAGCTCCTGACAGCTCTGCACCAGCTACAGCGCCTCAAGCCAAGGTGCTCTTGGATTCTTACTGCCCAGCCCTGCTGCCCCCTGCCCAGCTGGCCTTGTTCTATTGTGCTCTTCCACATGTAACTTAGGCCAGGGCCTAGCGCCCACCTTGGCCACTGCCATCTCAATCCCTGCAGAGACCCCTTGTTTTTTAACACACTGATCTGGAAGGTATAACTCCAGAGGTGATCTCTTCCACTTTATCTTCCCGCTTTTGTGGTTAAAATCCAGCATGAATTCCCAAGATCCCGTTTTGGACCTTGGGATTGCAGAGTGGCCCATCTGCAAAAAGACTGCAGTCTTTTACCAATATACAGTGAGAGACACAGATAACTTTGCAGGGGGGCAAAAAGCAAAAGAGATTGGGCAAAAAAAAGATCTTTCCAACTTCAGGAGCCCCCTTCTCGGCAAGAAGCACTGGCACCAGCCACTCTATGATGAGCACAACTACAACTGCAGCTACCTTGTCATCATCTAAACTCACTGCAGCACACAGGAGCATCTGCTAGGGCCAAGAAACTCTTGCTGGTGACAAGGTGTTTGATTCAACTCCAGCACACAGAAATTAAGACACCAAGGGCCTTGGTGGAACTCCCCTGCTGCGCCACAGCACGTGAGAGCTGAATGTGTCGAGGCTCTTCTGGTATTGGGTCTGGCAGAAGCATAACGATGTAGCCACAGTCCCACAACTGCCAGCAATTTTCAAACAGCAGGATACGCAACCGTAATCTCAGTGTTTCTTATGATGCTCACAGACATTCCCAAGCACAGAAGCAGTCTGTACTCACTAGAGACGGTGTCCGACTCCGGTTTACTTGCTGACAGGTCTTCCACAGAGGTGTTGCTCCCTTCAGCACCCACGCCACATCCTCGGGGCCCCATGGCAGTGGACCGTCTCCTCTCGTGAATCTCATCTGAGATCATCTCCAGGTTTTTCAAGGCAGTCTTGTACTCTCCCTTTGCCAGGGCCAGTTTTGCCTGCAGGTCATCCACTGTTTTCTTCAGTTGCTAACAAGGAGGGCAGGTATTAGATGTGCTTACAGGACAAATGGCACACAGCACACACTCCTCTGCATCCCCATGGGACGGCATTGCGCAGGCAAGCTTGCGTAAACCAGGGCTGGCGTCAAAGGGCGGGAGAGTTCGTCGTTCATTTGTGAAAGAGACAGCAGCAAAGCAAACCATGGGAACCAGGAGTGGGACTCCCTCTGGGGTGTGGGTCAGGGTGCCCCTGTTAACAAGCAGGCTCCCTCTTTAAGAGGAACGCAGCTCTGGACAGTATGTTGCTACCCTTAAGGGTTTGCTGCAGCTTATGCCTTTGGGGCAAGGCACGGGGTGTGGATGTGGGGGGGACATCCCTAAAGTTGCTCAACCTCATTCTCCTCCTAGCACCAAACCCATCCCTCCTTGGTCACTAAACCTGCAGACCAGAAAGCATCAAGGCTCAGGTTCTGCCAGCAGTTTCTGTGTCCCCAGACACAAGCCCCCCACTACAGCAAGGACAAAAGCGGTGTACGCCCCATCTCCCAAAGGGAAAGCACTGCTCGTGTGTCTGTAGCTGTCCCAACTCTGTTTTGCACTGTACATGAAAAGCAATCCGTGATGTCTCCTCTATATGTTTTTTACGCAATCACCATCCTTAAGGAGGACTCTGAGCAGCTGTCACGGAGAAGGAAGAGGCCCCCAAACAGTGGGCCTGCCCCTGGAGAGCAGGGGAGTTCTCAGAAAATGCCTCTAGCCAAAAATGGATTACTGGGCTGGCACCCAGCCCAGGCCGTGTGAAGGTTCACCCCCATGCAGCAGCAGCTGCTGACCACGGCTGCGCAGCCAGGCAAGGCAGAGGAGCAGAGGGCAGCCCAAGCCTGGATCCTGGCCTAGAAAAGGTGTGCACCAGAGTCTCCGAGGCTTACACAAGTTTTCGTGTTTCAGGGAGCCCAGGGAGGGGCTCCCAGCAAAGGTGCAGGACATACCGTGCATCCCAGGCAAGCAGTGGGGACTCTTCTCCAGCTAGGCTCCTGCTGATCTAGCACCCCAATGGAACCTGCCTCCACCCATAGTGTTAGACCCTGCCCACATCCCACATGCCCAGGGTAACAGCCACAGTACCCTTCAAACCAGAGGAGCCAGGCTCCCAGCTCCTGAGAGCCATGTGAAGAAGTCACTCAAATAGAAAGGGAGCGATTCTTGTATTGGACTTTTCAGTGTGACTGTGTTCGCTGGCCCCTGGCAGCCCCAAGACTAAGGGCTCTAATGACAGGGATTGCCATCCCATGCACCACTGCCATGCTCACCCCGGGGCTGCTGCGCCCTGCTAGGTGTGTGTGGTGCCAAAGCACTAGCTAGGCACCACCACACCACACAGTGCGGCACAGAAGTGCCAAAAAAGCTTAAAACAACCAAACACCCCCAAAACCCCACCCCTTGCACCGCAGCAGCCTGTGCAGCTAAACCCAAAATCACACCTCTGCTGAGCCCAAAATCAGAAATTCCCATCTGGGTGGTGTTGGAGTTCTACAAGCAGGTTACTTGTTCTGTTAATTGACCCCACCAGTGAACATAAAAGAGCACCCCAAGCATGGTTAAACAGCCTGATGCATAAATCATGGTGGGGGAATTAAAGGAACAAACAAACCCCGAGACTTTAAGCTACAAGAAGCAAAGACCGTTAAACTGTACGTGTTTGGTTCTGGCAGTAAGCAGCAGGAGTGGAACACACTTATTTCACACGAGGAAACAAAGCCTCTCTCAGCCTTTTTTCTTTAAAATATGCTTAGCAAACTGCTCAAGAGGTTTTGAATTGACTCAGTTTTGTACAGAAACACAACAGTTGTCGCAGCACTTTAGATTTAATTTCAGTATTTAAGCAGCAAAGAGTTTCAGATGGATTTCAATGACATACATACCTCTAGCTGGACGTAGTACTTCGCCTTGAGCTCAAAATAAGGTCTGTGGAAAAACGAAGAAAAACTGTTAACAATCACTGGGCCTGAGTGCCAGGTACTGGAGCTGCTCTTTCCAGAGCATTAGCGTAGCTATTTTGTGTTTCCCTGACATCCCAACAGGTTACACCTGTGTGTGCTCTCGGTGCCCCTCTTTCCCTCTAACTGATCTACTCCTCGTGGCTCTTTTGACCTAAATCCAACTTGCAAAATTCCAGTTTTTGGAGCTGACAGCATAACTCCTTCAGGCATAGGCATCCTCTCTGTGTCTATCTGATTACTGAGCCCACAACGCGTATACGTTCCCCGCAGAAGGCAAGCCTTAACATTTCCCTACGCTCAGGTTTGGGGGGGGGGGGGTCAG
>VXBZ01001723.1:826562-906681 GCA_013399135.1 Heliornis fulica | reverse complement strand
TTGGGGGGGGGGGTGTCAGTGAAGGAGAGGGGATGAAGAGAGGTCAGAGCACCATGTGCAAGGGCACAGCACTTCCCACCAGCAGCGCTTGCCTCCTGCTGCACCACGCTCCAACACTCTGCTTGGATGCAGAGTACCAGTGTCCCACTAAGTCTGTTCCCAGGACAGAAATACAGCTTGGTGATAAGGTCACAGGAGGACAGGGTCACAAGCCTAGGAACCACACTCCAGATTTTGAGTTCTGAAGCCCACAAGCCAATATCATCTGGGCAGCAAAGAAAGCCCTGATTTTCTAGCAGGGCTCACGGCCCTCCTCACCTCTCAGAAGCTCTTCTGGTAAGTACAGCAGAGATAAACAATCAAATACAGATTTCTGTAAAAGAGAATGGTAACTACCCTTGCTGTATTTCTACCCTGAGAGCAAACCCCCTGTGAGCTACGAGCCCTAACGCAGCTGCGTGTTAGCCTATTCACCGGAAGGATCTTGGGAGCGTAAGCCTGTGGCTTTCTGATCCTGTAGGGCTGAATGCACTGCAGTGGCACACACTGATAGCAGAGCCGGGTTGCCCAAGGCCAGGTTATTTCACAGCTTCCAGGTCTTTGATCAAGCCCCCCACTGTCACTAGGAACACACAGCCAAGCCCATGATGGTTCCAGTGACAGAGATCCAGTCAAGCTGCGCCTCTGCCACTCCTCACGGAGACACAGCCCTGCCAAAGTCTACACAAAGGGACCTGCCAGGTATGGTAAGGCATCATGGTTGGGAGTCTGGATCCAATGGGTGAGGGACTCCTACAGCCGTACCCCAAAGCAATGGGAGGGCAGTGGCGCTGACAAAATGGTGTTGCAAGGAAAACAGAGAAACCCACTTGCCTCAAGTGACCTGATTCTCTGCCTTCCTTACCCCCACACTGGCTGGGAGGGAACAACCAGGCTGGCAACCTAACCTCCCACCAGCTTCCACAAGCCTGGGACAAAGTCCCATTTCTATCAGCAAACAAGCATGTGTGTGTCCCTGTGGCATGGAAAAAAACTTACATGTGTACACATACATACATATATATGCACCTGTGTGCCTGCACATGCACCTACACAAATACATACACACACATGTACGAGCAGGTGCGTTTACAGGTAACTGACAAGGAAGATGCCACCTAGGTCAGGAACAGGACAGTGACAGCCTGAGGCGTGGAAGCTCCAACATAAACACTCTTCCTCGCTTGCTGCTAACGCTCCGCCAGGCAAGTGGCACCAGCAGGAAGCAATGCCCTGGCAGAATTTTACTTCTTTCTGAAAGTTTCACCTAATTATCATTAAAACATGTCAGAGAACAAATGAAAGGTGACATTACCAGTGTGGAAACAAAGTACTGGCCAGAATTTCACTGTCCTGGCAGGGTAGGGACTCGCATCTCCTCGGGTCACTTCATGCTCTTACATCTGTGACCCTGTAACTATTGAAACCTGGTCTCTGACACCACAGGGCTGGCAAATCATTCACTGATGCAGTCGGTGTCCTACATCATCAGCTGTCTAAATCCATGACATCGCACAGTCAAGCAAAGTGCTTTTTAAGTAGCTGACAGGAAGAGTGGCTTTGTCTGAGTCACTGGAGCAGAAAGTGACTTCCAAAACCCAGCTACCACAGGCACCGAGCCAGAAGATCTGGCGACCATTAAGAACACGCAGCCATATGCACACTCACAGCTCACAAGCAAGAACAAACCCAGAAACAAAACTAGAAGCAAAACCAAACCACACCGATCCAGTAATTGTCCACTCCTCACCTTGCCACAGCACACTGGGCGAGTGACGTTCCTCCAGGCTGTCCCAGTCTCACTTTCAAAGAGGAATGCTTTAAAGCATCTTAATCCAGAATGAAATGAGGACCAAACCGAGTAACACTACATGGAAAGCAGCAACTCATCCCACATGTGTACCCGTGAGTTTATGGGGAGAGGACGGACAGCCTGGGCACCTCACCACCCAAGGAGAGGGGCAGAGCACTTCCTAAAACAAGCAGCTAGTAGCCAGTTACACCCTACAATGGTCTCAGCCCCATTTCCCAGTTTTTATGCAGCCCCTTAATAGCACTGATGTTTTCAACTCAGTTTTCCTTTTCCTCTACGTGAGAATGCACTGCTGAGAGGCGACTGACCTTCCCAACATCCCTGTGTGATGGGACGTCAAGTACACCCACATTAAGCCCGTTTGCGCCACCAGGCATCTTCCACTTTGACAGTAGGTTAGAACTGGTGTTTCTGTCCACTCCTTATTAAAGGGCCTCCAAAACACCCTACCTGGGTGGTTTGTGCTACAGCCAGCCCTTGCTGACTCTTTCCCCAAGACAAAGGAATACACCGGGAACCTTTCACACAAGTGAAAACCAGCTTGTCCTGAGGAGCATGACACGAGACAACACCCCTGTGGGGGTTGTTTCAGCAAGGAAATGAAAACCTCTGAAGTTCCAATCACTCAAGAGGTAGCTGGGGCATCAGGCTCAGAACCTTCGTTCCTATAGAAAGGTAAGCAGGACCCCACCAACAACTTATTGGGGTCTTTATTTTAAATCTTATGGTAGGGAAGGAACTCCTAGCAGCCAAACCACTTCCCAGCCCTTGTTCTTATCCAGAGGAATCTGTCAATTAGTGATCTGTTTTTCACAGTCCCTGTGCAGTGCTAGACAAACAGCATGCAGCTCATTCTACTAAGCCACAGTGCTATGCTGTTTCGGCAAACATGCTTGAAATCTTCCTTGAGAAGCGCTAATCCTTTCTTGAACTGGGCAAGCACCAATCAAAATAGATTTTTTAGTTGACCGATTTCACTAAAAAGTCATTTTTAGATGGAGGATTAAAAGCTAAATACAGAAAGCAGATTGTTCAGATAAGCCACAGTCTGGAAATATAAAGAAAACAACTGTGAAATATAAAGAGGATTAAGAATCGGTCATAAATAGGACCAAAATTTTAAACAGGTTCCGAGTAAAAAGCTGTTTCCCTTCTCTGCAGCGGGACAACCGCACTTGAAACACAGACACATTTGTTAACGGCGCTCGCTGCTGAAGTGCATTTCCTTCCTCAGGAACAGCTCTCCTTCGGTTTTGCTACGGCAGCACGCGGAAGCAAACAAGTCTGATGTACAGCACACTGCTCTGATGCCGTCTCGTACCTTTCAGGCTTCTGTCGCTCGCTTTGCTGCTCTTTTTACTGCAAACAATACTGAGCTGCAAAGCATCCGCACGCAGAGCTCTGTGGCCAGCGCCTGTGTGAATCTCACGAGCCTGTTCTCAAACCACACCCCACCAAAGGGTTCAGTGCAGTAGAACAAGACAAAGAATAAGCCCAGAAAGGGTTTCTTATCCTGCTTATCCTCATCTCCAAAAGTAAAACGTACTTTGACTTATTGATGGCTCTTTTCAGTTTCTTCTCCAGTTGTTTCATCCTTCCCATGGCTGCATTGTATTTGGCTGCAGTCTCCTTGTGAACCAGCTCACTTCTTGTTTTGGTCTGTTCTGCCTCCATGACCTTCAAGAAGGGAAAAAAAAAAAACCTGGTTGAGTGGCAAGACACAGTAATTAATTTCTTACTATTTTAATTAACAGCATCTTCACAATCTCACCAGTCAGCTCCTGTCAGGAAAGTGAGGGCATAGAAAAAAAATATTTTCAATGAACCTGCTTTTAAAAGTCTTTCCTGAAAGAAGCAGTGATGTGTCAGATCTGCAAACACAAGCTAGAAAACCTTCAAGCAATCATTTCTTCAAAGCTTTATAAACAAATGCTCACTGATGTGGTATTTTGAAGCAACTGGGAGTCTACAAAAGCAATAGGTAGAGCAAATGTCCCTCCATTAGCAGCTCTGCTGGTATCCCCTAGTCAGCTTTGCCAGTAATTCTCTCCAGGGCACTTTTATTGTGCAAGTTTGTCATGTCAGAGGTGTATGTCAGAAAATTGTTTTCTTTGATGCACTAGCAGTCAAGATACCAGACAGGGAGGTAGCTGCTTTTAAGTTTAAAGTAAGAAAAAGTCTCCATTGGTCTGGCCACAAGGAGAAAGCAGGCAGTTTTCAGGGTCCCTCTCTTGCAGCTATGAAGGTATCCAGTACAGAAAAAAAAAAAAAACCAAAAACGGCAGAACTTGATTTTCTCCAGTTCTGGATTTCAAAAGTTCTCAGCTGTGAAAATAACTACTCCATGACTTCAAGCAATTTCACCCAGGTGGCTCCCACCACCAGAACATTCATTTGACCTCTCTGATCCAGAGAGAGAAAACATTCAAGATACCTTCCTTTTAAGTAACTTGACCCACAAAGCTCCAATTTCTTTAGAGCATCTTAGCCCTCAGGCAGAACTGAACAGGGAAAAGAGCAGGGTCAGCTTTGACTTGCTTGGAGTGCTGCTCCTCTCAGGAACACTGTGGCCTTTCTGATGCCGAAACGAAAGCATGAAGCTGCTATGTGCCACAACTGAACTGCACCAGCATCAACCAGAAGCTCTTGCTGACACACCTGTAGGCCAGTTTGCTTGCCTGCACATACCACTGATTACTAAAGAAAGAAGCTGCTACAGAACTTTAAACCATGAGAAAGAAAGGTTTCCAAAGGCTCTTTCGGTTAGATATAAAATATTTGAAGGGTGATGGAGCTGACTGTATTACTTCATATGTAAATAAGGCATCCACTTTTGAAGATAGGTCATAACAGTAATCCATCAGATTGATAACATGCATTCTCCTGCATCCTGAAAACAAGCTGCAGCCTCTTATCTTGAACAACTGTTCAAAAGTTGGGTTGATGCAATGACTTCCCCCAGTGAAATATGTCAGACAAGGCTGGTTTTAGCATGGAAGTGCCTTAAAATGCAGTCTCCAAAGACTGCACAGAAGCTGGTTCACCTTCTTTGTAGCATGGTGAGAAGATGGCAATTTGGAAATGCTGGAAGCTACAAAATAACAGAGTAGCTGAAATTTGCCAGTGCTCAATTATATGTCAATCCCTTGCATCCGTTCTTGGGGCAAAATTAGCATCAACTTTGATATCTGTGCTGAACCATATGATAAGTACTACCAGCATAAGAGTTGTAAAGCCAGTTAGGTCATGCTGATTTTACCCATCATTCACATCAAACATCACAAAAATGCTAAACCCTGCAGAACTGGGATTTGAGGATGATGAATCATAAACACCTCAAAATATCTGACAAAACATGGGATTTTGAGAAATAAATGATGTAAGGAAAACCATTTCCCCACACTCCCTTGTTTTCCTATGGGCATTCTGTCATCGCACTCACGTTACCCACACAAGTCTGCAGAGAAGCCAGATACAGCCTGTCCCCTTCCCCCAAGACTCCAGGTGCATGCCTGAAGCTGAGGACAATGCCTCAAAGACTGAGGCGTCTCTGTGGAGATCCATCACCTGTCAAGACATCTTTAAGCATCTCATTCAGCCAAGAAGAAACGAAAAGATCATCCACTCCTCTGCAAAAGCCGAACAGCTTTTAAATAGAGAAGCTGTGCATCAGGGCAGGTGGACAGAAATAGACTGCAAAGCTGGCTGCCCCTTCTCCATCTGGGTGGCCCGGTGTAAAGCCAGCTAGGGCAACATCTCACCTTTTAAAAATATTCTTAGAAGGTGACTTAAAAGGCTTGTGTGGGAGAGAACTACCTTTTATCAGATCTAAAAATGTGGTTGGGAAAAAGCAGTTTTATGCAGACTTGTAAACAAGGTTTTGGTCACAGTTATTGCGTAAGTTTTTATCTCAAGTCACCGTGCTTCTACCACAAACCTTGTCCTCTTCATGCTCTTAAGCTATCACAGGTGCAACAACATCACTTTAGAAAGTCAGAAATAAAAAAGTGAGGATTACACCACTTCAGATAAGACTGCTCAAGACACATCTCCTTACATTGCACCTGTCATTCATACCTCTGGGGTGAGCAGGGAACGTATTCTTGCACAAAAACACCCAGAGCGAGGGAATTTCTAGGATGCCCACACATTCCCCGGTCAATTCTGTAGCCTAGACCTGTCTTTAATTACTAGATCACCTATTCCAGGCAGATCTCATTCTCCCAGGTAGCACAGGCTGCAAGATTTGGAAAATAAACCAAATATAATACCCAGCACGGGTATCAATCAATTCCTCCTCTCTCCTTTCCTACCTTCTATTTCCAACCCAGATGTCTAGGGAAAGGAAGGTCAGTGCAGAGTACATATTTTTAGTCAGTCAATCCGTACAAGTAGCTTTGTTACACACACACACACACACACACACACACACACAGAAGATTTGAATGATCTGAAGTTAAAGATAGATACCAAGACTCCAGTTATAACAACAGCTGCAAAAGAAAAAATTACCAGTGAAATTAAGCAAAGCTGACCACCCTCCCCAGAGAATTACCCTGGACTGCTGTTTATCAAAAAAAAATTAATTGCTGTCTCTTCTAGGGGAAGAATTAGAAATAAAACCAGGTAAGGGACAATGTATCAGCAATCCAGGAGGACAGAATCAACAATACAAGGGATTACGTTTAACCCCTGCATTTCCAGGGTGAGGTGACAGGGAGGGTAGGTCTGGGAAGGATGTGGATGTTTTTGTTGTTTCTTTCACAGACTTCTCTTCCCCCCCTTTTCTCCCTCCAAGTATTTCTATCTGCAGGAACTATCTCACTAGTCTCTACATCACGAAAGCACCCACACATTTTACACTGACAGATGGTACTTTACGGTGTAATATCAAAGGGAGCCTTGCAAGCCAAATTAAACCAAGAGGGAGCATGCCTCCTCCCTCTTCACTCTCCCCTCATCCCTTCCTTTTTCAAATGTCTTATGATCAAGAGCCAAAACATTTCTTCTCCCTGCCAGAATTTATAAACTGAACGTATCTCAGGGAGGAGCGTAAAAGCAGAACCTTTTTAAGATTTCAGTTTGCATCAACAATTAGAAATTAGCAATTCCTCTTGCAATTCATGAAGGATCTTCTTTTCTGCTCTAGCTTGTCTCAAACCTGAGGTAACACATCTGTCTGCACTTGCCTTTTGTGCACATTTATGAATGATATTCAACGTGAGTATAAATGTGAAGATCTCTCTCCTTTGTCCCACCAAAATTCTATTTCCTTCAGCCCCTTCATAACCCTGCTCACAGCACTCCAAGCTGCAGCATTGTAATTCAAAGCACTACCAGCTAGGCAACACACTTCCATTTCTAAAAACAAACAAAAAAAAGAAAACCCTCTCCAAATTTTAAAGACAGACTGAAGTTACCAAAAAAATCCAACCCCCAGGTAAACCAATGGCTAAGAGTGAACAGTATGTTTCTTCTCCAGGCAGTTTAAGGGCTCATCAAACTTGTCTATATGCAAGCTAGGTGTCTACATTTCCAACAGAGAATTAATATTACAATAAACTTGCCCCTCTGGTCACATGAACTGGTCTCCAGACACCATCAATTCATCAATCAGGCATCTCTTGACTATAATGGAAGGGAGGAAACCTAACTGGGACATGCAAAGTAATGTTCTAGACACCTAACAGTGATGAGCTAAGTCCCACTCTCAGTGCCATTACACTCACATCTCTGGAGAAACAGACAGCTGAAAAAGAAAAACAAAATCACAGGCATTTACCCAAAACCACACATCAAGTTAAAAGCAGAAGCAGGCAAAAAGCAGCTGTCCGACTTGCAGGATCGCATCACAGCCCTGTGCTTCTCTGTGATCACCACACAGCTCAAACACAGACGTCTGCAGGGATTAATTGCATCCTCACAGGCAGGCTGGCATCCAGCTCCTTATTTAGGCACCCATCTTCCTTGGGAAACACAGCTCAAACTGCAAGGTGAGAACGCTGCCGAGCGACAGCCTGTACTCCCCGCATCTATTCTCGCTAGTCCTGTCTGCTTCTGCTTCGTGAACAAAAATGTCTTCCACAGGTCATGCCTCCAGCCCGCCCAGGAAAAGCAAGCTTTCAGTAGCTCCCCCATTTCTCATAAGCTCAATTATATGATTTTCTAGATCAGTGGTTACAAAAGCCTTGTTTACAGAAACCCACTAGACCGCTGCAGTAACGCCAGTATTAATAGCCTTTCAGTCTATGATGAAATGGAAAGGCAATTACAACACACCACCCTTATCTCCATTTCCTCCCAGCGAGGGTCTGCAAACACCATTTCCTGCACCCTACTCTGGAACCCAAACCTTTGTCCACATCCACTGGGGCAAGTGCAAGAGTAACCTGGCAGTATTTAATGAGAGCCTGTATTTTAAAAAAGTAGAATTAGCGCCTCTTTTGTTCTTTTGCCTACCCTTGTCCTTTATCCTTTCTGTGTGTCAGCTACCGAGCTGCTCAAGGGCTCGGGTTTTGTTCCAAATTTCAGAGGAATTCGATAAAGCCTGCTTCCTCTGCCTAAAAATAGCAAATGAAAACACTTCACTCCTGCCTGACATTTCTATCAATAGAGAAACGAGTGCATTAGTAGCCCACATGTAACATTTGGCACAGAGGTGCTTTTCTGCGCTGGATTCATTGAGGTACAAGGCCCACTGCAGGATTATTTCTTGCCCAGTACAACTGGCATTTGTGAATACATGCAAAAAAGCTTGCAGATCCAAACTACTAGAGTGCAGAAACTCTCCAAGAGTGATTTTATATGTAGAAGTACAAGAGTTTTATCTCCTAACCCTCAGCCTCCAGCCTCAGAAACAGTTTTTCTTCTATTAGTAATTTCTAATGTAATTGATATTAACTCAGACCATTAACTAGCAACACTGTGTCAGCAAAGGAGAACATTTGTTCCAGTGGATGTTCTCCAACCTGTTTTCATTCATAACTTGGCAGGGAACAATGATGCTTTCTACTCCCCTAGACCCCAGCCACTCTGTTTCTGTCATGGTTTTGCCTCGCTGACCACTAAACACTTCTCTAGTTACATGTGCTGACACCAAGCAGGTCTTCACTCTGCTCCTAGATAAGTTATAAAACTGAGCCAAGCCCTCCAAGCAAACCAATGCTGAGCCTGTTCAGTCAGGACTGCCAACAGTATTTTCCCTCTTCTTGGCTCTGTCCCTAGATTCAAGGCCTCAAGTATGGGCACTGGAAGTCACAAGGCAAGCTTCCATGTCACTGTCAATATCTGCTGTTCCCTGGAAAGGTGCAGACAGGTGTTAGGTGG
Source organism: Heliornis fulica (assembly GCA_013399135.1). Classification (NCBI taxonomy): domain Eukaryota; kingdom Metazoa; phylum Chordata; class Aves; order Gruiformes; family Heliornithidae; genus Heliornis; species Heliornis fulica. The sequence goes on along the minus strand of VXBZ01001723.1, from coordinate 897,503 downwards.
AACCGAGCTTATCCTGATTATTTCAAGCACCAGGAATTGCTGGGTAACATGCTTTCCACACAAGGAGCCATCAGCTGCTCTATACAATCCAGTCCGTGCCCAGGACACTTCATAATGGTAGTAAATAAACCTATTTACTTTCCAGGCGTAACCCTTATGGTTTGAAACAGTCCTCTGACAAGCAGATGTTCTGCGTTCAGCGATGATACAGATCAACACCACCAGCATGATTCCATCAAACACTGTCAGCAGCCGTCTTCTGCTCTAAATCACTAGGTTTTCCCACCTCAGGTGAACTCCTCTTGCAGACTGTCAGAGGAGTAAGGCTTGTAGGAGGACACAAGGATCCCCTTGAAATATCCAAGGAAATGAGAAAGCCATTTGAACTCTCAAAATTGCTAGCATTTCTTTCCTACCTCACCCCAACCCAAGTTCTCATTATGCCAGCTCAAGAGAAGCAGCTGATACGCAGCTGTTATCATTCTCCACCAGGTCTCAGCAGTTTAGCAGTCAGGAGCCATCAGCAACTCCTTAGAGGCTTCCACTTTTCTAACCTATCTTTTCTGAGAGTCAGAAAGTGTTTATAACTTTCTGGACTCATATCTAACAGGGATAACAACCAGAGAAAGTGACAGCTGCTGGTGTCCTGGCACACACGTACTGCCAAGGTGGGTGTCCCTTCACAAACACACTGAGGCTACCAGATCTTCAAATACCCCGTGATAATGGGGACAATAACACAAACAATACCCTTGAGTTTGTCTTTTTATATATATATATACATACACACATATATATACACACACACCAAGTTTCTCATTTCTCTCCTACACAGTCATCCTTTTTGTTCCCTGTCTCTTCATCAGGCAGCTGTTTTTTTACAGTTTGCTCTGAAATAGAGGCTTTCTTATAACTGAGAAGCTTCTGCAACAGAACAGAACTACTGCATTGAGGACCACAGGACAATATGAACATTGTATGGCATCCTAGCATACTTGGAATAGCAAGTTCAGCTTCATTGGCATATTAAGGAAACTGACAGAACAAAGGTTTTCAACTTCAATTTTTGAATCATTCATGTTAAAACACCCTTTCTCCTTTTTGCTCTTTTTTTTTTTAAACAGACAGTAAAAAAGAGACACGGCAAATGACAGGAAAATTCTCCTTGACAGCTGCTCAAGTGAATGCTGCCTTTCATTGTTAGATGGTGCATCTCCTTAAAAAGACTTTACAAAGGCAATAAAACCTTGTCTAAATTTGAAAGTTAATTCAGGATAGAGCAGTGTGCAAGCTTTAAAACAAAACAGGCACTTTTGAGTAATTCAAACACACATTTCTGAAGTAAAGCGTCTTGTTCAACTAACTCCAACCTAAGAACAGGTTATACTAAACGTGGAACATGTCCCTGTTTTTCCAGAGTAAGAGTTTCCATAACACGTGTATTCAAGAATAGCCATCCCTATGCAATTATTCTGGCATGACTCCATATGCAGATATGCCTTAAGACATTGTTTATCCATGTTATGTAGATGTTTGGGGAGGTTTCCCTTTAGAGAGCTACTCCACTAGCTACGAGCACAGCCAGCTAGAGAACTATAGTTGTCCCAGCAGCAGCCGCCCAAGGCCCAAATCATTTAACATTAGGCTTCATCATTTTCTGTAGCTTCATTTCCTATATGACATGTATCTGGACCAATAAAAAATTTGGTCCTTCAGAAACTGAGCCTCATACAAAGAACAACAAAAAATATGGAAAAGACAGATGCCAGGGCAAGTTTGTATTACCCTCTGAGTAGCATGGTTGAGCATCTCCTGCCAGGCTGAGTCAAACTGACGTTTGTCATCTTCCAGTAGCCTCTGCTCAGCAAGCGAAATGGTCTCTTTTGCAGCACGGAGCACTTCGGTGGCCCTCTGGAAATCCTGAGTTGCCCTCTGAGCTTCCAGCTGTGCCTAAAAAATAAAAAACAACACAAAACGATCAGAGTCAAGGGAACCCTCACAGTCACTTTTAGAAGATCTATCACACTAATCCTGGGCCTTTAGAACCATGCCAACATTACTGTTTCTCAATGTTTTATTTGGAAGTGACACGTTTCCTCACGGGAGTGAATACTGCTACGACAGCAGCTGCCACCCAGGGAGGTAATTCACAGCTGATGGCCTATAAATAAGTACCATATAAAGTATGTATTTATATATATATTATATATAAAGTATGTATTTATATATATATTATATATAAAGTATGTATTTATAGTACCATAAGTACTATAAATAAGTAGGTTTAATCACTGAGAAACAAAAGAAAATGCAATAGCAAACTTGTAGCATGTCAAGAAGACACTGAGAATGACACTCCCTGAGTTTAGTCAGGGTGGATTTTTATCTGATGCACCCTTAACTATGATGAGGAAATATTTTGTAAGTATTACATTGCTATAAAGAATAAACAAGTTTTCTGAGAAAGTGGCTGCTGACTCTTTGGACGTTCTGCTTCACTATCACTGGGACACAACTGGGGCAGCATGTCCCCAGTACACAGAAATAAAGGTAATCAAAAGAATTTGCAGTGCATGTAAAATACAGATAAAGGCCCTGCTACATCCTTTGGAAACTGCCACTTCTTTTCAGTGAAGTAACACAAAGCCTGAAGGAAGAACTTTCAAGTGTCTGCATGGAAGCAGGGGAGAAGAGTTGTCTGGTGAACTATATAGTTATTGTTGTGAGAGCAAAGACTCATCAAAACAACATATGACCTTCCCAGCAAAGCAAGCACAGCTTAGAAGCCATCTAATCCATGAGTTATCTAATCAATCTCTCTTACTGTGGACTGCATTTGCAGACCACCTTCATCTCTCCTGAAGGTTTTAGCAGGGCTCTCAATATCCAAATCCCACTCTGAACAGTCCTCAAGTAAAATGCTCTCATCCCATCTTGCAGGCTGGAGCCACCTCCATTTTTCACAGCTAAGCCTCAGTCCTCCCATGTCCCTAACACAGCAGCAAGTCTTTATTCAGCCCCAAACAGTAGAGCAGCCAATAAAGCAGGAATACTGACACTCATACTGCAGGTATCAGTAGTCCCATGAAGACAAAAGTCATCACAGAGTTCAACAGTATGCAGTGTTGCACTTCAGTATCCGTGACAAACCTTAAGCATTCAAAATTGATGAGTCTGCAATCAACAGGCAAAGAATATCCATAAAGAAATGACTGGTGTTGCCTGGGTTTCGGTTATTTGGTGTGAGTTTTTTTAGTAAGAGATGCCCTCCCTTTTAGAGTTATCACTGAAGGACTAGCAATTTTAACATTCAGGCTTTCAAACATGCTTGTTTTGCACTGCTTTCCTTAACCAGAAATTTTTAATTTCTGAAGCTTTTCTGTTCATTTGTCTTTTAACTGTATCAGCACTTTGCTGCTCTAGAGACCTTCTGAAGCTGGTGGTCAAATACCTTGTTTAGCTCAAGAGTAAAATTTTTACCTGAACTTTTCCACATTATATATTTCATAAATTTCTATTTAATGTAATGTTTCTGAGTTGTTTTGCCCTGAGACACGAACCCTCAGATGTAAGCTTTACATTCAATTAACAGAACATCCAGCACTGTGAAGACAGTTTTCGTTTCCACCTCAATGATTTTTTTAAAAATAAACTGTAATTACCTAGTTTATACCTATGGGAAATGTCTTTGAGCAGACGTGACTGACAGAACAAAATAACGAATAAAAATCTACATGTCACGATATGCTTAGAAGGAGTCTGAGGCTGAAACAGGGGAGAGTACTCCAACGTTCAGAATACTAAACTGAGGAAGATGAAGTCTGGTGAATAAAGGAAGAGGTTTTAGCATATAGAAATGGTGGTCATTTGGAAAGTGGCTAAAGATCCCTGATACAAATGGAAAATAATTAGAACAACGACGCATTTCTCCAGCAAACAGCTGGCTACACCTCCTCAACACCAGCCGCATCAAATGCCTTCGTGCTCGAGACATCACAGCTACTTGTAAAGGTAATGGAAAAACCCCTTCCCTCCCTGCCCCTTGGCAGGGAAAACCAACTTCTAATTTAAACACAAGTCTCAAAAGGAAATAAAGCGCACTAAGTTTCCCTCACAACATCCTGAAATAGCAGCAAGAACTTTTTACTTCCTTCGCCCTGTCAGGGAGGTACTTCACCCCAAAGTGACCATGGAAAATTGGGAATTATGTGTCAGAGGTCTTTTAGGGGAGGGAAATCAAAGTCATCACAATAAGGGCAGGCATTTCCTTCCAACCAAGGTCCTTGATGCATTTCCTTTTAAATTAACTGCCGGTGTTTTCCACAGAAAAGAAATTCACAGAACCACAGAAAGTTAGGACTTGGAAGGGACCTTGAAAGATCATGTAGTCTAACACCTCTGCCTGAGAAGGATCACCTAGATTAAATCACACAGGAATGCATCCAGATTGGTCTTGAATGTCTCCAGAGGAGACTCCACAACCTCTCTGGGCAGCCTATGCCAGTGCTCTGTCACACTCACAGTGAAAAAGTTCTTCATCTAAACCCGCCCCTTTCTGCTTTCAGGCAGCTTCTACCACACCACCCTGCCTAAAGGCTTGTGAAGATTCATGCATTGAAGTGTTACTTTCCATGCAGGACTGCACATCCCAAAGCAGCACAAAGCACTGGGCAAATAGAGGATAAACAGCAGCCTGGTGTAAACTCATCATTAATACAGTCCCTCAGAAAGTCTAAGGAAACCCCCCCACACACTACATCTCCTCACCACCCCATTCCCGCTGCCTGTATAAAAAACATGAATACATTTGAAAAATTCAAAATAAGCCTGACTAAAGAATATTTTAACTTTGCCACTAACTAACCTAAACCATGCCACCCACAAAACACGAGGAAAGCCACGTGAGGATCTTCAAACAAGGCCCAACCTATGGTTTTAACAAAGAACACATCAAGAAGCCTGAATCTTAGTCCCCAGAACATCCTCAACTGAATTCTCAAAAAATTCACAACTATTTTTTTTTTTACCTGCACTAGGAAAGGTATCCAATGCAAAATAAAGGCCCAAAGTTTTCATTAAAATAGTTTGCAATGGGATTTTAAGAAGCAAAAGAAAATGCAAGAGTCCAGTAGAGCCTGCACTAAGTCCTGCAGAGCAGTGCTGAGGACGTTGGGAGGAAGCACGGGGCTGATTTTCATGGAAGATCCCATGAGAGGGAGCCAGGTCCCAATAGCTTCCAGGCAATAAGGCCACCAGAGCCTCACCCCAGTGAAGACTTCAGCTCCATGGTTGCCTGCCACAGGAGTGGGCCTGTCTGTGCAAGAGACAACTGAGAAATGCAATGAAAACAGCCTGGCGACCCATTCCCAGCACAGGCAGAACCGCACCAGCAAGTCACTGCTTTCGAAACGCCAGTAAAACCAGATCCCAGGGGCATTGCAAGCGCAGAAGTACAGTTTTCTCACCGTAACTGCATCAGCAGTTGGAAGTTTCTGTTGGCACTGATACCCAGGTCAGAGATCAAACACATCTACGCCAGCAAAAAGCCTGAAGAGCATTAGGAGTTACTACTTCCCCACAGAAAACAACATTCAGTGGTAGCTTGCAGTACTAGTAGCTCTTCTGATGAAGCCCCTAAAGCACAGTTGGCTGCACAGCAGGAAAATGTTCTTTACAGTAAGCAATAAGAAAACCAGAAGCTAAATTTACAGTGCAGGTAGATTTCTGCTTGTACCCCGACCTGTGGGACATGGAAACCTGAAGCTGCTTACAGACAGGCTCATAACTCTGGCCACGTCCAGCTCCGTGCCCTGTAACTGTGTGGGCAAATGGGAATCTGAAACAAAACCACAGTTAAATACCCTCTCCCAACTGTATTTGTTGAATGCTACTCTGCAATGGCAGTTTGGAAACACTGTTCTGGAAGATAAAATGCTTTTTAGCTTAAGGAAAAAAAATTTAGTCCAAATATCCATTGAGCTGCAGCAGTTGTCTGAAGTCAGCCTACAATCTTTTATTTTAAACAACTTAATGAAAGCCTGGGAAATAAAAAAGCGAAATGCTAGGGTAAAGAATGATACTTTAGTCATTAGAGGAACATCAACAGGTTTGTGGTTTTGCCAATGTGAAAAAGGACACTTGAACTCTTTAGTTAGCCCAGTTACTCAATAATTAGCCTTCATTTAAAACTCCCTCCAGCACGTACAGATTGTTCTGCACAATCACGGACAGATTGCTCTCACGCTCTCAGTCTCAAGCCTGCAGGTCTCTCAGTTTCATGGAAGAGAGAGCAGCTCATTTTAGACAGTGGCTGCTTGCCTCAAAAGACCAGAATTCAAAATTGAAATAAATGGCTAAAAACTAGGCTACTTTGCTTTCAAGCACAAACTGGTACTCTATGATTCAAGTTGAGAGAAGTTTAGTCCTGGGGTAGCATGAGGGAAAATGTACTAGGGATGAGAACAGAAATCTCCAAGAGCAGTAGGAGGCAAGTGGGATGTCACTTTTCTGCCTGTCACCCATATCGCTGGTGCTTGACAGAGTCTACCCAATACAAAAGTGAGAATCTCTCCCAAAGGACCTAGAGAAGTGAAACCCCTTGCTGAAAATGAGACAGCCTTGACATCTTGGAAACTGGGGAACCTGTGCCCCAGCTCCCACTGCCACCATGACTAGGAGCTTGTTGTGCCACATCACCAGTGCTTTCTGACAGGATTCTCACCTGAATGCCTTCACCACTGTGAACCCTTCATAAAATAAAACATGGGACCCCTTGAGAAGTGGGATTAAGCAGACAGATCTCTGCTAAGGAGACTCCCACTGTCACACGCCATCTTCATAGAGCACCAACCCTTTCTGCAGCTGCATTGACCCCTCCTTTGGCCCTCAGTACAAGGGGTCTGCTACAAACAAGTCTCCAACAACAGTGAATCCCATCCCTACAACAGGGCTCACACTCAAGAGTCCTGCTCTGCACACTCAGCCTCCTCTCTTTCCCTTCCTCATGGCCAAGAGCTTTCTCTTCACCACCATCCACCCTGCAGTCCAGCACACAGGTATCTCCTCTCACCAGCTCGTCTGCTGTGATACGGGCCGTGCCAAACCTCCCAGCCAGCTCCCAAAGACCACGAGGTGCCATGCCATAGAGGCACTCACAGAAGCAAACAGAACACTAACATATGAGATATGGCAACTTTTTAAATAAAGAATGATGTAGAATTAAAGGGGTACTGCAAGGGTTCATAAGTGCAAGCTATCAAGGTGTTCCAGAAAGGAGGTCAGTCCTGACAATTCCCTTTCAGGAGGATAAAAGCTACACCCTCATAGGCAATCCTCTGCTTAGTCTACACAGGGCCTTGCACAGAAGAGAACCACACACACAGCTGGGTTACATTTTTAGCTAAAGACAGTGTTGAAGGCGAAAAAAAAAAACAAACTAGGCCACTGCAAACTAATAGAAGAAGAGAACACCAGGCACTTTTGAAAATTCATTCTTCTGGAATTGGCAGCAGTAGACAGACAGACAGATTTTTGGGCCAGCACAGACACATCTGCTTGTCCACCTTGAAAGCAGAAAACTCTGTACTCCTCAATTATGAAATACATGTTCTCCTTTGTCCACAGCAGTTTTGTTGCCCTGATCCCCCCTTGTCACCTGAGCCTGTGCCCAACTGACCTAATAGATGATATATTCCACCCTACCTCACATAGCTTGACTCTTCCGTGGTAACACTGACCAAAACTATATATATAAATATACATACATGCATATAAATAACTCCTCTTCCTCATTTCACCTAGTCTCCAATTTCTGTTTTTGCCTACCTAGTGACACAGGACTGTGCGGTATCACTGACGCCAAAGCACTGTGCAAGATGGCTGCAGCATTCCTCCGAGGTTAGCTGACATCCAATATCCCCTGGTAGCCACGGCCCAGCCTCTGACCCGAGAGCACAAGCTAACAGGCAAGCCGGGTTGCCAGAAATAGATGCAGAAGGTACTTATGTGGGGCCAAGCATGCCACAGAATTTGTCCCCTCAGCCAACCTCCCTCACCAGAGGGACAGGCCACAAATGCTGGTAAATTCACCAAAAGGGCATCACTAATGCAACCAGCAAATCTGCCATTGGAAGTGACAGGCAGCAAAGATCAGCTATTTCCAAATACTTAAAAAACACTGGCTTCTCACTGAGCCAGGTGAAGCTCTCTCATACTGCGCTGCCAAGGTCTTGACACCCGCTTTCTTTCAGCATCTCTGTGCTACTGCCAACAGAAAGCACGAACAATCGCTGTTCATAAAACCCTCTGTAAGCTGGAGCGTGAAGGGAACACGCAGCTGCTGCTCGGGACAAGGCACCAGCACATCATGCACTGGCCCATGGACTTTGCTCTGAAAGGCACTTCTTTGTTAATGTGAAGCCAATACCTTCTCCCACTCATTAATCTTTAAAACAATAATTTAATTGCCACCGGCAAACACTTACTTGCTTACTAGCAAATAGATAATGATTAATTGGCTCCCACTCTTCTGAAGGAACCAAGTTTCAGATGTTTCCATTCCAGCCCCCCTCCTATTCTTTTAACAACATCCCACGGTTCATTTGCTGTGCAAAGTACAAGAGGGAACGTGTTTTAAACCAGGAACTTCCCTCCATCAGTCATCCACCAGAGTTGCCGCAGCACCGCCTGTTTTCAGGGAGCACTCCGGTCGCAGGGACTGCACCGCAGCATCCTAGGCAAGCTTCTGGCAAGGATGAGGACAACAGGATCACCACTCCCTGACTATGGCATACCCATCCTGCCCACCACTGCAGTGGGTTCAGCAATTCAGGTGCCTTCAAGCTGAAGGCAGTTAAGTGCCTTCTGAGGTCATTCGCAGTAACTAGCTGCTGACCTCCACTATTTTGGTTCCAATGGTCCTGTTTCAGTGCAGCAGCAGCAGCCAGTAGCAAGAGCTACACGAAGGCCCATAATGCACAACATCCTAACCACCACCACGATACAGCTGCACCCCAGCAAATCTGCAGATGATACTATGTTAGAGGGGGTGGTTGAAAAGTCAAATAGCAGGTTCTTAATTCAGATGGACCTTGTGAAACTCAACTGGGACAAGAGAAACTTCAAAAGGTTCAAAAAGGAGAAGTGGAGAGTCCTGCACCTGGGGTGGCACAGTCCCATCATTGTCACATATGGGAAGATCTGCCCTGCAAAAAAGGGACTTGTGCATTACAACAGGTGTCAGGCTGAAAAAGCTGAAAATACATACTCCTGTTGTAAGGCAAACCACGTCTTAGACTACGTTAGGAGGAAGCCATCAGTCCTCCCAACTCAGTGCTGGGGAGACTGCACACTGTACACTGCACCCATGCCCCTCCAGTTCAAAGGGATGTCAAACAGGATCCAGATCCTTCAATAAATCCTGAAAGGAATGCTGAGGGATGGGAGCTCTTCTAGTCTAGCAAGAAGATGATTAAAGAGCAATCTAATTAGCTGCCAGCTAAAACCTAAAGGGGAGCTGCAAAGAGTCAAATGAATGCTTCGCAGCAGTACGGAATGACAAAACATGGAGCAACAGCCACAGGCGGCAGCTTGGAAGTTCAGGTTCAACATTAAAAAGCAAACTCTTCCTTAGCAGAAGGGCAGTGTGACCCACTGGCAGGTTACCCACAGAGATTACAAATCTCCATCTCTGGAGGTTTATCAAGACTTGGCAAGGCAATGGCTGACGTAATCAAGCAGCAGTAACAGTTCTGCTTTGAGCAAGAGGTTAGATCAGATGGCCTCCAGAGGTCCAGTACAACCTGCATCTCTATCAAATGTTACCCTTTTTTCTTCACAGCTTCTCAAAAAAAAAAAAAAAAAACCAACCAAAACAACCCAAAGAACACAGAAAAAAAAGTTGCAGGCATGCTGATGTTCTCCTAGATTCTCAGACTCATGCAGTGATTTTCTTGAATAAACAGAACAGTGATGCAGTTGGGGGCAGGGGTTTTGTTTGCCTCTTTATTTTATTTTATTTAAGGACCACGACCGTCCTTTCCCCTCTCCCTACAGACCAAAAACTTCAGGCCAAATCAGAACTGAGAGGGAGTAATAAACCAGAAAGCTCTTCTTGCTATAGGCCATGTACAGATGATTATAAACAACTTATAAAATCCAAAGCCTTGTGAGTGACCTCATTTTGGGAGATCTGTGAGGCTTTTTGTGAGCTATAAAATTAATCTGTGATGATTGCTTGCATTACTGACAGAAAATACAGCCTCCTAAGAGTCTGAAACACCGTTATATTCTTTAAGCTGTTTATTGAAAAGCTATAAAGTTATACATGGGTTATAATTTGCTTTTTCAAAAGCAGATTTGAAGATTTTTGAGTGGAGAAGACAGAGGGGACGATAAGGTGAAAATAAGCCTTGCTAGAGTCTTTTTTTTTGGAGCACAAACCATTTCCTTCCTGCTGCATAACTAGCAAAATGCCTGTGGAATACAATGACCAGATGTCTTAGTCTCTGCTTTTTATTAGGCGCCTCTTGTGCTGGGTTTTTTGGTCCCATCCACACACCCACCTCTCCTCTTCCAACAGTGTAACTGTTACAGAACTGACCTGAGCCTTGGTGGCTGTGTCTTATTTTCTGGTAAACCTGTAGTCTATAAAAAGGCCCAGGAAATCAGAGTAGACCTACAAAGTATGTCTGAAAGACATCTAGCTCTGTGCTAAAGTTAGGTGATATGTGTAACTCCCTTAAGACAGGATCACAAGTCATACTCCAAAAGACAGAAAGTTCAGGGCAGAAGCAGATCACTTCATTAGCTATTCTGCTAACAGCACACTGACAGTTGGTCTCCTCAAAGACAGGATCCCACCAGTCTTCTTTGGGATTTATGGAAGGAAATGAGAATGACAGTATCTAAACATACAATTTCCCTACGTGCTGTTAAAACCAATCCTGAGATGAAACAAACAGTAAGTGTACCAGGCCTTCTTTGGTCCCTGCTGGCAGCACCTAAGCTATACAGTAGGATCTCGTGAAATGAGGGCAAGAACATCATCTCCGAGCTGATCACTGCCTCTGTACACTCAGTCATTTGAAGCCTACTGGAGTCCTCGTGGTTTGTACTCGATTCAGCTCCTTGCTTCACAGGAGCAGCGAGGCAATGCTCATTTGGGCACTGAGACTGTATAGGGTATACTGTGCCAAGCCTTTTGGTACTCCCTTGCTTTTCATGAGGTAGTTGCGATATGCTGGTCTGCTCGGAGTTACTCATGCTAATTAACAAGTCTATGGCACCAGAATACTACAAATTGTTCATCCTAATACCATCCAGACACTGTCTTCTTGGGCACTCACTGCCATCTGCTTGCTGGTTGTGCACTTGTTTGTGACCAAAATTACAAAGCTGCTGCCTTCTGGAAGAGGGGATCATGGATTATGTCCAGGTTTTTCTCTCCAAGGTAAAATGCCTTATGAAGAGAGGAAAAAATGTAGAGCTAACCCTCCCCCCCACCCCCAACAGACACCTGCATTCTCAGGGCTTAGGCAGTGACTCAGCAAGTCTAGGCTTTACAGCTGGTTTCTAGCTTACAGTGGCCCTGCATGCTCATCTGCACCTGGCAGCAGCCCCTTCACTGAAATCAAATATAGAAGGAACAAACTCCCACAAACACACGCTCCGAGATTTGCACAGCCTGTCTCAGTGGAGTTTGCAAGGACACACAGAGCTGCAACAGATACATTCAGAAGAAACACCACCACATTGTTGTCACACCTAATTGCCACCAAAGCAGCAAATGTTTGTTTCTAGAAGTTTCCAGAGAGTTGGCAAGGGATTGGCAGCCTGGTTCTCAAAGCAAGTCCTATGGGCACATGGGTAGTGACCTAACCAAGGAAAAGGCATGTGGAAAGTATTTTCACCTGGGTGACAGGTTGTTCTGGCCATGTTCTCTCAGGCCTCAGAAAGCCCACCAGCAACTGCCCGTTCTCAATGGCAGGAATGCGCTCTGCAAGAAGGGCACAGACTGACTTCGTACATCTTTGCATGCTCATCGCTACTTTTGATACAGACATTTTCCTAAGGGACCTGTCACATTAATCTCGTGATTAATGTCTTCAGGGAGTTACACATATCACCTAACTTTAGCACAGAGCTAGATGTCTTTCAGACATACTTTGTAGGACTACTCTGTTAATTTATCTATAGACCCTTCAAATTTTTTTCCTGGTGGAATTTTACAGCTCCACGGCACGTATTAATAACTACCTTTTTCTGCTTAAAGTAGAAATTTGGGGTTGGTGTCCTGGACAAATGAAGGGCCAGGTCCATTCCTTGAATGAAAAAGTTTCAGTAGCAGCAGGAACAGGCAAAATTTCAACTCCTCTTCACAGCAATAAAATCCTCCTTTAAGAACAAACCTCTGGCACCCTTCACTGAGTGACAAAAAACATGAGTGATCAGAACTGACACAGCTAAAGGAGACTGACATCTCATCTACCTTCTGGCAATGAAATTTACAGTCTAACAGTATAACCAAGAGTTTGCTGCAATTAAGAGATATTTTTCTTACAGAAACTGAGGCAATACAGAACCATTCCCACACATGCTAAAGAGGAATTACACTCTTCAGAGAACCTTTTCCAGCAAGAACAGACAAGAGCTCATAAATTCATAGTGTTTTACTAGGAGTCATAAAGAAACACACCCAGAAGGCAGTAACCAACATCCACATCAGATTTGTTTGGCAGCAACCCCTGTTATGAGCATTTAGCATTTCACAATAAACTCCCACCTATTTGGACCACTGCACACAACAAAGATCAGGGTGGCTGAACAACTTTCCCAAAGTTGCAAGGCAGCCTTCAGCAGTCATCCCAGGGCAAGCACCATGCAAGCCAGGCACATAGGATATCACCCTGACCTCAAGTCACTGGGCCTCAAATGCCAACTATTTTTAACAGATGATCCTGTTTGTGGCTTACAATCTCTTGGAACAGCCTTTACTAGTGGCCATAAAACAATGTGACGGGAAACAGTAAAAAAAGAACAAAGCAAGGCAATGTTTCCTTTAAATTATCCATCTTTCTGATGCTCTAGTTTTGCCTTTTGGCAATAGCAACGCAAAGGAACCCACAATCTAAGTATCTTGGGTTTTTTCAAATCAAGGAGGGTGCAAAAATATGTCAATCAAATCTTCAAACAGCAGCAGAGTAAAAAGGAACTTATCACCATTTTCAGATCCCAGCACCCTTAGAAGGGCTGTATACACCTTCCCACCAGTTCCTCCAGCATGTGCAACTTACTAGCCAGATTACACATATCACTTCTTTCTGCTTAAATCAGCAGACAACACCCCCCCCCAAAAACACCCAAAAAAAAAAAAAACCAACCCCAAACTTTCCTGTTTTAGCCCTCTCCTTGTCACCCCAAAGAACGGAGAGCATTTCAACACCAACTTACCCCCCAGTATTCCAGTATTTCAAAACCACTTGCCCAAGACTTCTACTATTTCATAACAGAAAAAAAAATTTTGAAGGGCAGGGAAAATAATTAGGTTATTGTGTAATTGGCATTACTGGAGGGGCAGTTTAAACAGCTAGCTGGTTTTGTATTGCTGCCATCCAGACAGCTAAGAACTGATGAATTCTTTCTAGGGTGGGAGAAATACACCAGTAAGTGGGAGTAATTTTATTCATCTCTTCTAGATAAATTCTTCAAAACATTTAGATGAAATTAGTACTTTCTTCTATCAATGGAAATAAAAACAGAAAAGGAAAGAACCTCTAATTTACACTGCACAGCTAACACATCTAAATAATGGAACCTCCTAGGCATGCCTTCTACTAATGATAAGTCCATTTACAGCTTTTGCATCAACAGTTTACCTGAACTAATCATCCACTAACATAATAGTGCTCACAGAAAATAAAGATATAGCTTGTATGAGCACCAACCCAAAATAACTGTACCCATTCACTGAGGCACAGAAAGCACAGAGACACACAAGAGGTCCAACTTTTAGAGGGGGTAGGTACACGCAGAGAATTTATTGATCTAGGTATTTCAACAACCAAGTAGGTAAAGATGAGCTCTTACCACATAAAGATGCAAAGAACACAGTATTTGCAAATGGTTTTACTACAGATGCCACCTAGTCTGCAGGAAATATAGGTAACAGAGCACAAAATATGAATCGGGTAAGGATTTTTTTCAGTTCTTCCGTGAAGTAGCAGCTGTTAGGGTTCCAAAACACAGGCAGATTTCCAGCTGCTTGGGATTAACAGGATAGAAACCTGCCAGTCACACTGACCTACTATCCTTGCACTAGCAGGGTTGAAGGGAAGATTAACAAATTCAGGAGTTTTCCTTTGCAGATCAGATCTTTGACATAACTTTCCCAATCAGACCAGGCAGCATTTCTATTATCATCCCAGCGGCTTAATGATGACTAGTTTGGAACACTCGAATATCACGCTGCTCAACCAGATGATGGAGCCTGAACACAAATGTAAAATTATTAGCTTTAAGGCCTCAAATAGCAGTGCTAATAAATCAGCCAGGCTGGCTGACCCAAGTAAGCCTCCCTGAGCTCCCTGCTTCCTAGGCATCGTCACAAGAGCAAGGCAACAGGACCATAATGCAAGGTTTGAAGTTTTGAGCATTCAGGCCAAGCAAACTGAACACACTGAGCACAAGCTCTGCATGGCAGCCGTGAAAAACGCTCTGCCATACGTACCTGAACACAGGGTAGCGACTCCTACATGCTACACCCAGGATTTCCATCACAGCTGCCCAAACAGCCCATCAAATTCTGAGTGTGACAACACATTTTCTTTACTTAACCCAAAGTGCATCCTGCAGTTACGAAACTCAGTGAGTTCCCTGGTGGAAATCCAGGAAGTGACTCCCCACCCTCAGTAATGAAATGACTGATGTCAGATTCCCTCACTTGGTTTAGTTCCTCTTCAGTCGGGTGCTCGGTCCCACAGCCAGCCGCATACCATGTGGAAAGGGAGAGGAATGTGCTGAGAATGGCCCTCGGGATCACAGCACTGGGAACTCCACATTTCACATCGGATTAATGTCACAGTTCCCCTCAAGATTTAGTCATGTGCTTCATAACAAAATATGAAAGTGCTGGTGGGAACAAGGGGTTCAAGTCTAGAGCAGGTCCACAGGGAGCAGAAAGGGAAAAAGGGCACACAAAACTTCTTAGGCCACCAGGTGCAACCCGTAGCGTCCATGCTTCATTCATCCAGACACCGCTTCTTGCACAGCTCACCAGCATTTCACCTGCCTCCCATTTCTTTACAACACTGGGCTCCTTGATTGCCTGTGAGGCAATGTCCGTGTCTCCTCTCCCTTCAGAGCATCCCAGACATCTCTTCCCAGGCAAGGCCTCCCTCCCATGCCTGGTCTGCCCCTGTGCTAACCAAGGCCATAACATCAGGCTCCACCACCCTCTCAGACAAGTTTCTCTACTACCATCACGTAAATCTCAATTCTGGAAGGAAGATTCTTGGTATCCTCTCCATCCCACCAGCTTAAGTAATCAAAAAAAAAAAAAATCACAGCCATTTCTGTATGCTTGATTTACATACCTGGGGAGCAAACTGCTTCTCACACAATTCAGCCTACCTTCCTAAACCAGAAACCATTACCTCTTCTATCCTCACACCACTGTGAGGCTCCCCAAGAGCCATCAAGGCAGCTGCAATACAGCATCTTCAATTAAAATGGCAACAATCAGCATAGGCAGACCACAAATAACTTACACTGCCAGCCTAGACTGGTTATTGCAAAGATGATTATCACTTGCCAATGACAACACAGCACTGAACTACAGCCACAGACAGCAGTCAAGTGCTCTGCTTGTGTTTTTTCCTAAACAGTCAGAAGGATTTTTAAGAGGTTTGTCAAAGTGAATTTCCAAGTTTCTTCATCCTTGCTTTGAAAATCTGAATCAAACTGATAATTTTTAGTTTCTAAACAGTTAACCAGAAACACTCTTTCAACCAGTAAAGGTCAGTTGTTGTTTCACTGTAACCATGCCAATAATTTTGCTTTTTACTAGCTCCATGGCAAGCTGCCAAACAGGAATACAAGTCTGTCACAGTTCTGGTGACATTTAATTTTTGCTTTTCAAGTTCCCTCTCCCTCCACCTTTTTTTGCCAAGATAAGCTTAGCAGATAATACAAATCAACCTTAACTCCCTGCTGTCTTAAACAAAAGCATCAGGACTTCAGCTCATAAAACTAGGGTGGAAAAAGGAGATTCCTTATGACATGGCTACCTCCAATATACCAACGGATAGACCATCTAGTGCCTAGGAATCAGACGGGAAATCCTGGATATCCACCAGTGTTGGATCTGCACCCAGGAGCTGTCACCCACGCTCATTGCTGCCCCCCCTGTCCACAGCAGAGCCAGCTGGTGCTGTGATCCAATTAGCTCTCACTCACTGAGCAAATTTGGATGGGAAACTTGGGTGCTGCAGGAAGTGACAGTGGCAAGGCAACACTTTCCAGTTCCTAATTGATTTTTAAGGGTGATTGGCAGTTTTGAACCTCCAAGTTGTGGCAATTTAAAAAGCTTTTGTCTCCTGAGCTAAGAAAGTTACCATCTGTGACGTTGCAAGCTTGGCACACTACTCTCAGACATCCCAAGCTGAACACCTAGAGAATGAGACGCAGTGGCCACTTCTGAAAAGTTTCACAAGCACGGCAATCCTGACTTCTGCAAAGAACAGGATCAGCCTCATCTGCTGAGCAAGAGTCTTCCAACAAGGCATTGATAAGAGCACACAACACATGTGCTCTTATCTGCTTACACCCCTCCCATGTTCACCCATCAGGCGGCTCAGTTCCTCCTCAGTTCCTGTTCTGCAAGATTACAGCAGCTACTTTTCATTCCAATTCACTTTTGGATACAAGATGCACTGAACCACTTGATGCAGGATTCACCCCACAGCTTTCAAATGGCTAAACCACCCAAGATCAGATGTCTGCACTCCTCCATTTGCATATCTCAGAAGGCTTTTCACACACACCACTGACTACAGCCAGTGATTAAGGGCTGAAATAATTATTTTAAACTAGACTCTAAACCCTTGGTCAACTGGTGTCCACTATTAACTTCTGACTTAACTTATCAAATCCAAACAAAATTCACATTTGAGAGAGGACATCATTTCCCAGTGGTAACTTTGTTCTCATAAGTTTTGTGAAGACAGGCAGAATGGAGATCCAGGGTCTGAATGTCTGAAAGCTCAACCCTAATGATTCTTTGCCCTGTCAGCTGATTTCTTCAAAACGATGTGGCAATCCAGTATAAAATATTACATAGGAGACAGAATATTAGGGAGACAAGAGGAAGTAGCTCTGCTACATAAATATCTGCAGTGAACAGGGCACATTAGCTGTCCCTGCTGAACACAATCTGCTTGTCCATCAACTCCTCTCAGGTATGGCTAGACTTCAACAGGGGAGAACAGTTTTACAAAAACTCAGCTTTTTGGGATAAAAAGGTGCCACGTAAGAAAGCATGCCACCAACATGAAAAGAGGAATTAGCTGTAAAAGTGAACCAAGGAGTGACCCAAGAAGAAGCAGAACATGCACATACCCTTCAACAAATTGCTCTCTGAACACTTGCCGCAGGTGGGTCCCTTAGCAAGGGATACATAGACATGACTTAGCATAAACCTTTCATCTATTTTCACATGAAGCAAGTTTTCTGACACTCTTGTAACAGCTAAAAAGTGGTGGTGAGTGGGTTGGGTGTAAGTGTGTGTGTGCAATATAACAAATCAAAACCATGTCCCTCCAAAAGAAACTGAGCAAAGCATCTGTACCTACTCCCAATCCAAGCCAGTCCTGGGGACTAAAACAACTCCTCACCCTGGAAAAAAAAAAAACAAAAACAAACAAAAAAAAAACCCAACCCCAAAAAACCAAACCAAAACATCAAAACACAAAACCAACAAAAAAAAAAAGCAGTATCCTCAGGGCTGTTACTCAGGCGAGGGTCACTCACTACAAATGCATAAACTTTTGTTTATGGAAGGTGGGTGAGAACACTTTTTTATAAGATTTTTTTTCTCCAGCAGAAGCAAAGTGGAAAGGCAAGTCCTGCTGTTCAGTTTGTCCTGGGTTCACAAGGGATGACATCTGGATAACAGTGTTTTAATGGCACCTTTCACCCAATGACCCCAAAGTGCTTTTTCTTCCCTTAATGAACTCAGCTTCGGAGCAGCTTGACACCTCCATTTTACATGGGAACTAAGAGAGAGATGAAGTAATTTACATCATGCAGCAGCACAAAATCAGCTCCAATCAGCCCAGTGATTTATGAAAGAGACCACTCTTGCTTTTGCAGAGCATCCTGTCCCAGAGCACGCTGTCACTGGGGAGGTAACACACTTCTCAAACCCTATTACCTGCCCAGACACTATTGTGGACACTAACTTGTAGGCGTTTTCCAGCCCCAGCCCTGTAAAATGTTAAGTCAACAGTGGCTTAAGAGACTCCCTGCCTCAGAGGCTCAAGACCTACACTGTTGTTTACATTATTAATGTTTCCTGGCAACTTCACCCTTCTTCCCCATTTCCTTTGGGCAAGAAAAGTCTAATTCTCTATTTCCTAGCCAAGAAAACAGATTACTGTCCCTCCCAAAAAACCCCGTTGACATGGGAAGACTAATCTTCCCAACACTTGGAACCTTCTGGATTATAGGAATTTCATATTGCTGCAGCACAGTCATTGCATGTGTATATACACAATCCTCTGCTACATGCTAAGGTTCTTGCACAGAAGATGTGCATTATGGCACCAGTTAAAGAACAACATGAAAAGACAATATGCCAAATGCAAAAAAGTTCTTGCAGCAGAAATACGCTAAAATTTGATCAAACAATGTATCTGGATTAAAATTCCCCAATACCATACAGTGTGCACACAGTGAATACAAAAGGCCCACTGGTACACCAAACGAGGAATCACAACAAAGTTGGCTTGGCAGAAGTTGCTTCAAATCTACAGGGGCAAGAACATTAGCCAGCTTTCCCTTCAGCCTCAGCAAAAGCGAGGTATTTCTGCCTTGGTGCCATCAGCCAGCCTCTCCTGGCTCCTTGCACCACCCACTTCAGAGGGAAAAGCACTCAAATCTGAACACTAAGGGACCGCTGTTCTGCTGAGGCAGTTTCACCCCGAGACAGGCCAAGCTGAAATTCTCTTGCCACATGTTACACAAGCAAGATGCTACAGGACTCTTGTACAGGAGAATTAATTTGGTGTGAATTCATCATTTTCCGGCAACAGTGGATTGCACAAGATGGGTATAAGGGTGAAGAGATGAAAGGGCTCAAGGTCCTGAAGCTTCTCCAGGGAAGTACTTGACTCAGACACCTGTTTTTTGCTGATCCCACATCACTGCCCTCATACCACTTTAATGAGTTTTATCTTAGTAAAAGAAACATGTATTTTCAGAAGAGAATCATGCTGGTACTAAATGAAAACAAGCTCCTCTGTATGACTAAATACAGCTTGCATCAGCCAAATGACCCTACAACTGACTTCTTAAATATAACTCTGGACAACTCCTGAACTTCTGCCAAACTAGATGTCATTAATTATGCAGTTCTTTGTTCCCAAGAGACTACAATTTATAGCTCGTATTTTCTCTTTTTTTAACTGAGAACAACAAATAAGAATTTACTCTTCCCTTTGTCTTACAAGCAGTCATGTGTTTTTCCTCTTATTGTTTAATTAAAGCAGTTTCAAATGACAAGAACCTTGTGCCTGTGTTTTCAGAGCATAACAGCTCTAAAATAATTGTAAAGACAGAAAGGTGGATGGCAGTCTTCAGAGACTAGGCGTTTTTATAAATCCAAACACAAAAATATCAAGCTATTCCCAAGACTACAGTAATTTTTTTTTACAAATCAAAATACAAAGATGCAGGCTGGTACTTAATCATATTAATATTCTAGTACACTCTTCCAGTTTTGCATTTTCCTACCCATTCCTTTCCCCTACTTTAATATTGCAAATTTACTTAAGAGTTACACAGAACTTTTCTAGACTAAGACTAGAAAATCTCTTTAGGCAGGTGTTTGCTGATGAGTGGTACAAATCTTTCCAGTCACGGTTTCCAGAGAGATTCACTGTCCTTAACTGTTAATATTTTTCTTGGCCTTCACATTTTCTATTTTGAGATTGTCCTAGACAAAGAGACAAAGGGAAACCAGAGACCATCTTCCAGCTCTGCCTACTGAGCAGATATAAAGAGGGAGAGCTCTTCTCCATGACCAAGTCCAGTTCCGTACCACAAAATGTAAAAAAAGTGAAATACAATAGAATGAATAGTTAGAAAGGGAATCTTTGATTATTTAAAAAAAACCCNNNNAAAAATAAAAAAAAAACACAAAAAAAAAAAAAAAAAAAAAAAAAACAAAACCTATCCAGGAATTAGAAGAAAATGGAGTGGTCAGATCTGGGATGAGTAGTATTTAAATTTAGCTAAGGACAGGGTGGATTAAGAGAGAAATGTGTTTCTCTCTAACAAACCAGAGCAGAGCAGCAATTCTACAAATCTAAGGGCCTTAAGTGGTGTAGGTATTTTAGTGATCTTGCCAAGCACCTTTAAACCAGCATGATGGAATGGACTTCGGGGACAGCAAAGGTGCAGAAATAAAAAACTCCATTTTTAGAACAATCTGCTGCCAACTTCAGGACAGAGGACAAAGTTCACCGCTCTCAGTACCTGATCTTATAAACCTCAGTCATCTGATGCAGCCTGTACCTTACACAGCTACTTATAGTAAGAGGAGGATACAACCATACTTGAGGCAGAGTTTGGAAGCTATTTTCTTTTTTCTGAAACTGAACATACTGATTAACTCAATATAAACAATTCATTGGTCTTATTTTCTTATTAACTTCCTCCCTTTCTCTACTTCACTACTGATTTATCTCTGGCACACACCATAGGCCCCATGAGCAAGGATTGCTTTCAGAGCAGTTGCAGATGAGTAGTAAGGTACCATGCTTACTGCGCTTGGAAGCAAAGTTCACCTAATTGCCACACCACTGCTAGTCTGAAGGATTAAGCCTAATGACCCCCACATATCATTCCCAGTGCTTGAGACAATGGTTTTAAAACAATTCTGGGCAATTTAAAGGATCACCATGGTCACATACTATTGTGCACGCCGCATCCCATCAAACTAATTCCTGCTCCACTGTCTTTCAGAGAGATGAAGCTTGCATTTATCTCTCCCTTTCGTGTGCCTTGTTCTGAGGATGTATCCTCTTCCCTTACTTTCTTCCTTCTGGCACACACCTACACTACTGTTCTCATCCTTCAACCTCAGCCTCTAACTATTTTTACAAACAAAACCCTTCCCCTGTAGTTTTTAATATATTTCACACATGCTACCCCACCTCTTTTTCACTCTTCCGTTGAACTCAGCTGCATCATGGTTACCCAGCCATGGATGCCGCCTCACACGCTGCTCCCTCCGAGCACGCCAGCAGACCCTGTAGGCAACCCTTCCTCTGCTTCTGCCTCTCCCTGCCTTGTGAAGTGGGAAGTACAGAAGTAGCACCCAGGAGTAGCCTCCCCCTCGGGGAAAAAGACAAAAAGCCTGAGACACCAGCACAGCCTATCACAGACACCAAGCAGAAGCACTGCACAAGCATCCACACACTCAACTGTCTGCTACTTTTTCTCCCCAAGATGAGAAGCTCCCCAACATCTCACAGGCCTTCTTGCTTTCCCTGCAGCCAGTAGATCACACCATTATTTCCACTCCTCAACCTTCCCTGCCTCAGTAACACCATCTCTTTCCAACCAAACCACCCCCATTTTAGGTGCCCATCACTAATGAGGTAATAGCTGGGGCAAGAGAGGTAAGGTCCTGATGACAGTACAGAAAGCAGAGCTCAGCTTCTCCCCAAAACAAACTTTAGAGACACATTCAGGATATCCCTGCTTCAGCACAACCTAATCAGCACAAACCCTGCAGGCTTCCCCAGGTCTACCCCACTCCATCTTCTTTCCCAACAGCTTCCAGTTGCAGCCATTTGCTTTAAGAAGAAAAAGCAGACACACAAAGTCTATGCTGTATTTTCAAACAATTACAACGACTGATAGAAAAGAGCAGGGCTCTGAAAGGGCATTGAGGAGAACAAAACTCATCTTTTGCTACTGATAGTTTGTGTCTGCTGGTGCTGTTCCTGGACTGGAGAACATGTGCAGCTGTGGCTGTGAAGAAGCATGTTTTTTCCCTCGATTCACATGGCTGACAGGCAACTCAAGACCCAGACCGGTGTCAGCCAAGTGCTTAAGATGTTATTAATAGCAGGAAAGCGATGCTATCAGTATGTGCTCTCCAACTACCAGAACAAGTTTATAAGGCAGAAAGTTCTTACCTGCCTGGCCACCCTCAGAGCTTCCCAGTAAGGTTTAGAGTCTTCTACAGCTTTTCCAATCTTCTTTACCAGTTCATCCAGTTTTACCGTTGCTTCAACCAGCACGGAGCGGAACTTCTGGCGTGCATCCTTCAAAACATTACAGAAAGGAAAGAAAGGACAAAGATTAGAACTGTAAAATTTATTTCTGTCCATGTGTTCTTACCTTCAGGTTGCTCTTTAGATTTACACACAAGCTGACACATTCAAAACAGTTACTGCCTTAATTCTTCAGTAAAGATAGTAACAGGAACCCAGAACTGCATCTGAAAGCTATCACGCTGGACACCAAATCTCTTTCTTCCACAGACAGCCTTGATGCAAAGCCTGCAGCAGCCTCTGCTAGGTGTCAGTTCTGGCAGGGTATCTCAGAGAGGAATAGCTTGTAAATGACTTGATGTGGAGGGAATAAAAGTAGCAAGTTCTGAGAGGGAATTCAGTGTCAAAGAAGTCTCAGCTAGGCAAGGCTGGAACAGGGCTAGGAGGCAGACCAAATCCCACAGCAGGCTGGTAAATCAGCTGGAACCAGCATCTCCAAAACGATACCCGGTCGCTCCCACAATACTGTTGCCCCCCAGAGACACCATGTCGCAATACAAACAAGGATGGACAGGAATCACTTTCTGTACGATGAACTGTACACTTTCCACATAGTACATGTTCAAGTCAGGTCCCTTTTCCTTTTACAAACACATCCTTCCTACTTTGATAGCAGCAAAAAACCTCCCAGGTCCCCATGGCAAGAATTCCTGCCATAAAAGCCCATTATTTTTATCAATGGGTAAGGACATCTACTTCCCAGTTAACTGTTACTATTTGCTATATTTAAGAAAAATAAATCTCAGTTACTTCCAAACTGGATGAGTTGTCCTCTTTACATGATTAGCTGAAGCAATTAAAATACTTTCTATGCTCTGCTATAATTTTCACACCTTTAAGCAAAATGATCCTGATTTTCTTCTTAGCATTCAAAAATAGACTCTAAATCAATGGAATTATTGCAGAGAGCTGCAAATTCAGGCTGGAGCTGACCCAGGATTTAAGGAGATGAAGAGGAAGGGCCATGTGAGCTCTTGACAAGCCCTGTAATTCTAATTAGAGAGCAGGATTTAGGCAGGCTGCTGGAGTGACATGTTGATTATCAGGAAGCAGCTGGCTTGAAGAAGTGCTCTAATTCGGGAGGTTTTTGTCATTATTGTTGAGGATTTCTAGAATGCACAACTGTTTGTTCATTAGCAGAATTAAAATACAGCAGAATTTATATACCTATCGCTACACTTAGGAGTGGGGGGGGAAACCCTGTAATAATACATTATTTTTTTACAGAAAAAGGCAACATATTTCAGTAAAAGCATCTTTGCTTCCTTTTTAGTGTTACCTAAAACCTTAACCAGCATCAGTGATATTTCAGTCCAATTCAAATAGCTTTAGACTCTTAAGCTACTCTGATATATTCTAAGGCAGTATTCAAATGGGTAAACAGGGCCAAAAATGAACAATTAAACACACAGTAACTTATTTTATTACCTCCAATCCAGTCAATAATCCCATTTCTCAGTGAAAGCCCAAAATGTATCAAACAGTATGTATTGAATCAATGACCTTGGTAGTGAGAAGAGTTTGAGTATTTCCAGTTAAAGTACCGGATGATACACAGTTCACTGCTCAAAATGAGTTTCATGAGTAACTGAAATAAGACTACAAACACATTGCAAAAAATGTTAAGCACTGAAGTATATTTAACAACAGAAAAAAAAAAATTCCTGCAAGCACAGGTGCAAAATTAAAACCTCATTTCTAAATGACTGAGCCTGAAGGTCTGGTTTTCACTCTCGCTGTGAAAGTGACACATTTTGATACCAGTTATGGAAAGGAATTAAATAAAAACAGAAACATGTGCCCATTAAGTTAAAAAAAAAAAAACCTATGCAGAGATTTCATAAAAATAAATCAGTTCCATGTGTGCAAGAAAAGCACTTAGCATGAAGAAACCATCCCTACCAAATCCTTACTTAGAGACCTACCCCAAATTTATTCATTTAATAATTACATATACTCTTATTCAATAGGAAAAATAGGACTGGCCTCCAACTGGAGTTTAAAACAAAAAAAAAAAAAAAGAAAAGAAAAATTAAACCATAAATGACTAAGGGCAGAGCAGTCAAACTAACACCAACTTCTGTAGCCATGGATTTCTCACAAAGTGAGGCACGGGACATACAAATTACTAAATGGTAACTAGACCTGTACCTGGCCTCTGAGACACAAGTCTTGTGAATGGTTAAATACACATTTGCTCATGAGCACAGGCCCACTTCACACAGCAGCCACTTACACAGAACAGCCCAGTTCCTGTTTTGAAGCTTTATTTGCATCTGACCCTCCTAATGTTTTCCAGCGAAGATTATCAAAACCCAAAACACACCAGAACTTCATAGCTGTATCATCCCTCACACGACATATTTTAAGCGACATTTATTCTCGGGCTTCTGACTGTCAGGAACACAAGCCTGCAGGATCCACCAACTTCTGAATGAGGGAATTAGCAGATGCTCCTACTCTGCTGGAATCAGTACAGCCGTCCACTTTGGACACAGCAACAAAATTGTGAGCTCTCTGAGAAGGTGAAGTGACAAATCCTCAACTTCTCCAGCGCTACACACACCGCTTTTACTCTCCACTACAACTACTCTCCAATATAAAAGCCAACGATCCCACACTGTATCTACACCACGTATGGTCCTGCAGCAACCCAGTGCACTCGCACCACCCAACCTCTGCAGTTCAAAGTGATTCAGCTCTTGCAGTCTCGCTGACCATGGCTCCTCTCTGGGAACTGTGGGAACTTCTCCCATGAGCAGGGGCATTGCTCCCTCATGCAAATACAGAATCACAAGGTTGGAAAGGACCATTTAGATCATTGAGTCCAACCCTACCTGTCTTCTCCTAAACCATATCCCTGAGCACCTCATCTACCCATCTGTAAAATACACCCAGGGATGGTGACTCAACCACCTCCCTGGGCAGCCTGTTCCACAACCCAACAACTCTTTCGGTGGAAAACTTTTTCCTAACATCTAATCTGAACCTGCCCTGGTGCAGCTTGGAGCCATTTCCCCTTGTCCTATCACCTGCCACTTGGTAGAAGAGACCATCACCCACCTCTCTACAACCTTCTTTCAGGTAATTGTAGGTAGTGATAAAGTCTCCCCTCAGCCTTCTCTTTCACAAACTAAACAACCCCAAGTCCCTCAGCTGCTCCTCATAAGGTTTGTAATAAATACGCAGCTGCACTCAGTGTGTTGGCCCCACCACATGCTGGCAGAGCATCTGTAAGTCATTACCCTTGGGAGAGTGTACAATTTCCCTGGCAGGTGCCCCTGGGGACGTTTAAATAAGAAATACAGGTGCAGCAACTATTTTTACACTTCACGTGGAACTGAGGAGGGTCAGAAGCACCAAGGAGCACTGAACTTGGTGCACTTGTTACTTACATGACATGAAAATCACAGTTTGCTTCATGGGAAGGATGAGCCTGTGGTCAAGGTGGTAAGTTGGGAATCAATTTAATTCCCTGCTCTATATCCAGCTTCGTGTGCTACTGTCGGCAAAACACTTCAATCCACACGTGTGGTGGCTCATAGCTATAAATCCTCTTAGCAGTGTATTCCTTAAGAACACTCCAGCAAAAACTTAAGAGACTGAGAAACAGTAATGCAGTGCAGTTCATCATGGTGCCCAGCACAAGGGAAGCCTTCCATCTATGTTAGGAAGGCTACCACACCACCTTCAACTTATCAAATCCTCTGGTGTGAGCTGCCTCCCTACAGGTGTTACCACCTAACTGCCAAACTCTTCCTTTATTCAGACCTTTATTATCCACATGTGCTAGGTAGAGAAAGGAAGAGACAGCAATTCCCACAACTTGCTGCTGCAAGCCAGACAAAGATATGCCATGCAACTTTTCTAGCACAATTCTGAGTTTCTACATCTCAGATCCTTGAAAGATGATGTTTTCCCATCAGGAATGCTAGCTACCAATAAAAGCCTGAAGTACAAACCCTGAGAGTCACACTCACCATTTCCAAGGGTTTTTAAACAAACAAACAAACAAAACTACTTATAAAAGACATCTTAAGCCCTCAGACATTTCAAAAGCATGTTTTACCCTCTACTCGCTCATACTCTTCCATATTCATTTTTAAGAACACCTTGTTACTGATTTTGCAAACAGAAAGGCCATATTGAAAGCTGACTGGGTAACACTTCCAACATTTCCTCCCTCCGGTTTGCTCAAATGACCAGTTTAAAGCTGGACAAAAGCTGATGAAGGAACTTCACACTCAGTGTGTGTTATAAGTAGAAAGGAAAGAAGAAAACAAAAAAAAGCAAAGAAGAAAGCAGTCAAAACTTCTCACTTAAGTTACAGCCTTAATAACTAGACTCTCACTACCTAGGTTGCATACACATACTCCAGGAGGCCCAGCACTTAGTGCATCACGTGAACAGCTGCAGTTTGCTTTTCAACATCTAGTTCTACGGCTGCAAGAGCTCTGCTCTCATCAGTTTGCTTCCTGGAAATCCTTAGCACGTTTCTCACATACACACAGGCACACTTTTAGGGAGTATGCCAGACTTCTGCCCTATATATGCTTTTGCTGCAGTAGTTCATTACTGACTTTGCCCATGTCCTGTACCTCGCTGTTGGGCTGCTACCTGCTACTGCACCAGAGGGACCAGGCTTAAGGACGAGCCATCCATACATCACCATCTTGGAGATCCACCCTCGAATGCAGGAAGAAACTAAAATGCAATTTTACACTTACACTGCACCTGCTGGAGAACGAAGCATGCTTGCTTTCCTTTCTCATGGGTGATGGTGATGAGCTGGTGTGAGATGCCAGCTGACAGGCAAATAACTATTTCTGCCCATCAAATGAAGCGTGTATCTTCAAACAATCTTCTTGCTAAAATGAACTCAGCACATCAAACAGGTATGAAGCATCTATGTACCAAGCACACCTAAATTTCGTTTACAAAGGTTGTCCTATGACCCTTCTGACAATTTGGTGTGCAGAACCTCAGACAACACATCCAACCAGCCTGGGAGGTGCATGGGAAATTAAATTGCTGGCTATGAGACAGGCTTTATCTGTTTCCAAGCAGCAGGCAGTATCCATATCTGCCTTCCTCTGCTGCAGAGACCTACCAGCTCCAAAAGCTCATTTCCAAGTTGACACAGTGTCAGCATCAAGCACGCTGAAGTGTGAAAGCAGGTAGGCTTCCCAATTACACACGTACCAGACAGATGCACATGCATGTGCCCAGAATTCTACCTCAGAGCAGCAAAAAGGTTAATGACTTTTTGGACAACTATTTGGTGCCTGAGCCGTGCAAGTAAACCAG
Source organism: Heliornis fulica (assembly GCA_013399135.1). Classification (NCBI taxonomy): domain Eukaryota; kingdom Metazoa; phylum Chordata; class Aves; order Gruiformes; family Heliornithidae; genus Heliornis; species Heliornis fulica. Next base: position 869,637 of record VXBZ01001723.1, on the reverse strand, counting down.
ACTGAATACCAAATGTTATATACAGAGTGCAAGAAAAAGGGTTAAGTAACAATTTTTAAGCATAAGGAGATGGGGACTTTCCCCACACAGCTGCTAACTTGCCATGTAAGAGCAAAACAAACTGGTATTTGGAAGTTGCTGTAACCTCCTGCTCACAGGCAGTTGCAGACTGAGACTACAAATGCACTGGTATTTTTAGTCCTCTCTGAAGAAGGGAGAAAAAAGCAGGCAGGGCTTCCCCTGCACTGGGTGTTCCTCCAAAACAAGGTTTCTCTGCCTAACCCCTTCTCCCTCCCTGAGAATGGAAACACATCTCTGCTTCAAGAACGTGAATCAACTAAAGCCCTTTGACTCAAAGGCAACAAAATCTTTCCAGAGCCACAGCAGATGAAGGAGCCTTTCCTTACTCATCCACAGATGGAAGCAGAAGGCATAACAACAAGCAATCCACATGCAGGAGACATTTCCTATGGAAACAAGTGGGTTATGAAGAGACATGGATAGATTTGTCCTGGCAGTGCTGGACAAATCCATCATGCGTGTGTATCACACTCCAAAAACCAGTGGGAACACCAGCCAGTAGGCTGCTTCTCCTTATCTGTGTACTCTTTTATGGACACTGGGAAATGCTGCACAGGGGTGCTGATAAGGTGGTGGATATTTCTACAGACAGATGTTACCCCAGGCCAAGCAGGCATGCTCAGAATAAGATTCCTGACACTGTCAGGCCATTTTTCTAAATCTGGAAAGTTTAAGGATATATATATTTATTTTTTTTTTAGAAAAATCCTCAATCTTTCAAGTCTACTTAAAATTCTTGTGAGTGGCAGAGCCTTGAGCTTTACTCCAAATCTAACTCTTTTAGCAAGGAAGTAAGAAGAGCAACTCTAAATAAAAATCACCCTTCACTTCTGAGAGGGGTTCAATGTGACAAGGCTCACAAGTGAAAAAACACCACAGCTGATACACCCCTTTCTTTGAACTCTATCCAACACCAACCCAGGGCAAGCTTTAGGATAAATCTAGGACTGGAAGCAACACAAAGCCTTGCAGATCAGGACTAGATGATCTAAAAAAAACACACAAGAAGGATCCTAATTGAGCCTTACTTGTAATAAGCAGAGCTGAAAGCAGCACTGTTCAGCTCTACTTTCCATGGGCAGTCATCTCCCTTTAAGAAACATTGTCAAGCTCATAGCTCTCATAGCTCCACCAACACAGCAACTCTTAACAAAAACCACATTTGGGATAGCTGGGATTCCAGTAATAATTTTAACAGTATGAGCTGTATTTCCCCTCGCCACAACGCTGCCGGAGGGTGCCTGGATTACATCTGTTACATCTGAATTGTACTGTCAGGAGCCAAACACCCGTACAAGTTAGCTGGACAGGCAAGTCAGGCACATTTGTTAAGTACATTTGCAACTCCTGCTGGGACTTCAGACGGAGATGTACTTCCAATAAACAGGAAAAAAGCTCAAACAGCAAGGCATCGCACTAACTTGCGTTCTGCCCAAAACATACTTGTATCTCCACTGCAAGATGCTGCCCCCACCCCTTCACAGACACATCAAACACAAACAGGGACCTTAGCGGAGCCAAGTGGTAAATCCCTCAGAGGACCCTTATCGTTCTTTTGCTGTGTCAGTAATGCTCAGTGTTGCACTTAGTATGAGCAGCATTATGGATTTTAAATCAAGCCTAATCAAAGATTCATTAACAGGCAATACATTAACGCAAAGTGTAACTACCAGCCACTCAGTGCCCTTTAGTAGCTCCACAAGTCCTGAACAGGCTATGAGCATCATCAGGTGAGGATATTTCTCCAGGGCTTAATAGGATAGGTCAAAAGAGCAAAAAATGAGTAGTTATATCAAGTAGAAGTATAGATGTAGCCAACTTAAATTTATCTGTTCAAGTCATAGCATGTATCAAGCATGTAAACCCACCCTTCTTTCAGGTGGCTTGGGTGCAGAACTTATTTTAAAAGATAAAGAAATGGCAGGCTGGTCACCTTAAACTGATCAAGTGGTAGCTTGGGTGCAGAACTTTTATTATTATAAAAGAAAAAAGCAAGCTGATAAAATTAAAACAGAATTCCTTATTTTATCATCTTTTATAGCAGCAAATGGCAATATTTCTCAGGTCTGTGGCTCCACCAAGAGAGATAGCATATTCTCCAAGGCCTAGAAGTCTCTACTGATTTCAGCCTCATAACATTTTCCTCAGGTAAAGCAGCATTTTTACTTTTATTTAGTAGATGTAGACCTGAGGCAGAGCAAGAACAAAAGCATGAGGTTCAGAAAGATTTAATACCTACAGACCTTTTTTTTTTTTCCAGTTAATGGGAACTGGAGATAGTGGTCCCCTTTAGAGGAAGTCCAGAACAGACTCACAATACTTAGATGTCAAAAAGTTACTCTTCCTGCTTATCAAAGAGTACATCACGTCACAAAAACAGGGGTGTCTTTTTCTGAACTTCCTTCAAGGAAGGATACTTTCTACTCAAATGCTCCAGTTGCTTTTCCAGATTATTCTGAGAAAAAAAAATGCAACAGTGGGAATGTATGGACCACGAGGTAATGCTACAGGAAGCTGGCAACCAGCATCTTGAGCTGTAAATAGTCTGATAATACTGTCTATGTTCTCATTAAAGTCAACTATGAACAGATACTACAAAGATTAGGAAAAAAAAATAGGATAAATATAACTCCATTGTCTCTTAAAACAAAAACACACAAAACAAACAAAAAAAAAACAAACCCCACACCTTTGTTCTAATTAAACACAATGGCAGCAACACCACAAACTAGGAAGGGGTAGCAAGAGAGACCCAAAGCAGCTAGTAACAGCCAAAACAGCAAATCTTCAAAGGCAATCTCAGCATGGCTCTCCCAGAACCCTATACTGTTAGCATCAGTCAAGGATTTTGGAAGTCTTTGAAGCAGAATTATCCCAGTTCTGATCTCCCCCTTCCAAACTCTGGATTCATTCTGTAAGGCTGCTTAGCAAAGCTTTATTTTCTTGTAAAGAGTTTTAATGTGGGAATTTTCTTCCAACCACAAGTATTGAGGTGGGGCTTGTATTAATATCTTTCCTCTAGAAAAGTCTTAAGTCCATTTAAAATGCATTTATCAGCTCGTATATAAATTAAGCTTTGCTTACATCAGCCAACTACATTTGTCCTCAAAATTTAAGCAGATTAAAAGTAACGAAAATCTTTCCAGATTAAAAATTATGTAGTTAAATGATACCACTAACTGGCTTCAATCCAGTAAGATTTTCAGATGAAAAGTAAAGAGGAAGCATTCATGAAAGTGCATGGTTGATAATATTTCAAATTAATTCCATTAAACACTGCTTACATTAAGTACTACACACAGATGTGCAGGAAACAAATAGAGATAGAAAGCATCATATAATCATTTGCTGCACTAACACCAGTATTTCTCAGATGAAATCAGGTAAGTAACAACCTTAAGAGAAATCCAATGTGGAAAACCTACTCTTTTATTTACAACTATATATCCACGAGCTTTTTGGCCTTTTAAGCTCAGCATGTGTCACACACAGAGTAGCTACAAATCTCCAGGCTCTACAAACACTTGAACACATGAATAATTTTAATCAAGCAGTAAAATCCCATCTTAAGTCACTGGGACTTATTTCATGAGTATGCATTTGCATTATTATTACTACTCTATCCGCTTCATAATATGTTCTCAGTGCAAAGTTATGATAAGATTAATGAAATTCAGGCAGCTATCCATAGCACCATCTTTCAATTTCAATATCTCAATATGAAATAAGGAGACTGAAAAGTTACATATGACTTTTCTTTTTCATAATATATGTATGTAAAAAGTCCTGATGTCCATGTAATTGGTACTGTTGTGGACTAGCATACTGATTTTTAAAGTTGACTCAAACTGTAAATCAAGCTCATGACACTGAACAGTTTTAACAGCTGAAATATAGTTTAATTTTGTGTAACCAACAGTCCCTTATTCCGTGAATAAATTCATTACCTACATGCCACAAAGCACAGAAAATTTAACTAAGTAGGGAGAAGACAACAGCCACAAGGCAAGGCTACATGTTTCCAAGGAAGTTCATAACAATATTCTCTACTTGGTGCATTCAGTGGACAATCTAATACTACCAGGAACCATCCCATGCTTTGGGTACCCATGTCATGAAACACATGTACGATGAGGCAGGGGCAGGGGGTGGAAAATAAATCAAACAGACTTTGATGTTTTGAAGATGCAGAACAGAAATCTGTAGATGCACTTTTACAGTATGTTCATAATTACAATCTCGGCATGTTTTCATACAGTATTCAAAATACTATAACATTACTTCCTAAATAATTTTGATCAAGTAGCATTTTATGCCAGCTTTCCTTTAGCAAGACATTCATCTTGCAGTTTCACTGGCTTTATCCTCTGTTTTGCAGTTAACAAAACCAAATTTAGACAAGTAGGAGAGTTGTGTTTGATTTGTTATTAAATAATCCTGAGCCTTCCAGAATAACTACAAAGTAGCTGACATCCAAATCTGGGGCTTTAGAAACAATTTCTTCACAACTTTCTCTTAGATTTTTAAGTGCTCAAGAAAACCTCTTTTTTCAGCTAAGAAGTCTTTTCCTTCAACTGTCCTTACTCAAAAATAACAACAAAAAAAGAAAAGTCAAAACTGACAAGGTTAAAGAAAAAAAAGCCACCAAAAAGGAGATGCTGGCCAGTAATGGTATGGCAAAGACATCTTAACCAAATAAACATTCAATGTCTATAATCACAAGAACACAAATTCGTAACACTCATTTGTAAAAACAGAACTTGTCTAAGTTTAGTTTCAAAACCTAAAAATAGGGTTGGGGTTCTCCACATCGGGTTTTTACACTGCCAGCATCCTGCTACCTTTGTGTTCCATTTCACAGCTCAATTCACACCTCTAAAAAGTCATCACCAGAATCTTGCTGCCAAATTACCATTCAGGAGGGAACCCACTAGAAAATACTATTCCATTGCTCACAAAATCCAACACCCACAAAAGGAAAATGCAAGGATGAATGCTGTACCTCCAGTTCCGTCTCTCTCCGATTGATATCATCTGTAGATTGATTCAGTTTTTCCAGCTCCCCCTACAAAGAAAAGTCAAATACATATTAAGAAATAGGTGGGGAAAAAGAAAATGTTTGAGAAGGCTCATTCAGCAGCCCCTAAAAGCTCATAAGAGATATGGCTTACAAATCCAGTCAAAAGAGGAATCCTTGAGGCATTTGGAATATTTCTCTTACATGACGCAAAATAGAAGACTAGTGGAAAACTAATCAGAGGAGCTCTATAGCTTTATTTTAAGTCAGCACACTTCCTGTTCTGGTTTATTCATCACTATTAAAAATAAATGAAAGGTACAGTAAGTGCTGTGTTGCTAATCAATATAGTCAGTATTCCCTAGTTTCTACCCACCCCAAAAGGATTAGCATAAAGTTAGTACTATCACAGGAGGCATACAGTGAAAGCACAGCCCTGATAAGAAACATGTCTTGCAAGCACAAGAGGCATTTTACTCCGGATTTGACAAACCATTTTATAACATAACCAGTCAATGAGGCACGCGATTATGTTTACTCAGTCTGTCTTTGTACCAACATTTTCATCTCTTAAAAGCAAAAAACAAAGGTGTTAAATCCCTTGAATAAATATTTACTAGAGGTGGCTGGCATTGGCATGAATGAAGTTACAGTAAAAATATCATTAATGTTTTTTACTTTAATCATCCTTAATGACTCAAGCAGTCCTCGGGAGCAGGCTCCAATTGCCTTCACTATTTAAGCAACATGTTACTCCATGTGAGAACCTAGGATTTCAACAGGAGTGTTCTCTAACTCAATTGTTATTTAATTTTAACCGGTGTAACAGAATACGCCCTGAAATGTTTAGCTGTATAAACTGAACACTGTAAATTGATTGTCACTTGAGTGATTTCCCAGTAGATTACAAGAATTACTCTGGTTACAATCAGAGAGAAATTAATTGCAACAGTTTAGTTCTCTTATCCTCAGAGCTCAGGTTCCATTTCCAGCTCCTAGGATTTAGGAGATACATATTTGCACATCCATGTTTTCTGAAAGGGAGACTGACACAGAAATCACCTAACTGCCTTTAACTGTAAAGCCACGAACATTAGGGCTTGCACAGAGGAAGACAGAGCAGCCTGTTTTTTCAGCCAAACATCAAACTCAACAAAAGCACAGTTTCACCAACAACATGCAAATCAGTTACGTGGAAACACGTTACAAACTGAAGAACCCAAGGCCAAAAATAGATCAATAAGCACTAACGGCGGAGCTCAGCTTCTGGAAATCAGGGCAGTAACAGAAACTAGCTTTTGGCTGAGGGCCTCGCTCTGTGTAACCATGTTTTGCAAATTTTGCAATTGCTCTGCTCAGCCCTGGAAAAGAAATGCTCACGATGGAGAAAGGAATGACAATTATGGCAAGGAGGGCCCTATGCCAAGGATCCATCCTCTCAGTAATGTACACATATGCTTATATTCACTCATGACAAACAGTCCTGGTAAGGGCAGAGACAGAAGCTATAAATGTGCAGAGACCTACAAATACATTTAATTTTGGGGGTCGTGGCACGCTGAAGTTTGCACCGGGCAATCGTACACGACTTCATTTTGGGGAGAAAAGCTTTGTTTAGAAACCATGCAGGAGGAAAAAGCATTTCAGAAGGCTCTCATATAGAGCAAACACCCCCAACACCATCTTTACCACAGCTCCTTTTTTAAGCAAAAATAATAATGAAGAGAAATCCATGCTTTCCCCTCATTTATGAATCTCAAAGCATCAACCCTGTTTCACGACCAAGGTCACGCTGTCACGGTCAAAAATAAAAGGGGAGGGGGATTTCAGCAGGAGAAGGAAGGACGCCCAACGGAGCCCGGGGCAGAGCGCTTCCCGGGACCGCGGGGTAACAAAGGGCTGGGGCGCTCGGGGAGAGCTTCCCCGGCGGGTACCGAGACACCCGGGGGTGCGCGACACCACTGCCCGGCCCAGGGAAATAGAGATATATGTGTGCCAGTGTATATATACGTATGTATATATGGTTGAGATAGAGATGTATGCGCGTGTATAAATATGAACGTCAAATTAAAAAGCAAAAACAAGGAAAAAAAAATAGACCCGTTACAGCAATTGATACACGCGTGTTAAAATAGAATGCAAAATAANCCTGCTCCGCCGCCGCGGCCGCCCCGGGCCGGCCCCCGCCCGGCCCCGCCTCCGGGGGGAACCCCTCCTCCCCTCCCCACAGCGCCCCTTTGTGCATTCGGAGAGGAACGGAGCGCAAGATTCCCCCCTTTTCTTCTTTGCTGGGAGCTGATGTGTCTATGGATAAGAAAAGGAGGGGGGGGAAGGGAGGAGATAAAAATAATAAAGGAATAAAGGCACTTTGAACAACCTTGAAAATTCAAACGAAAGAGATATTTCTATTGTGTGGCAGCAAGGAAAGCAGCTGCTGTACCTGCTGGGTGCAGCAGCAGAGGACACACCGAAGCACGTCCTTTGTTGCCGGTGAAAAGGAACCCCGTGCGAGAGGCAGCGAGACGACGCGCACGGCCCCGGCTAGCTGAACACCTCAGGTTAGGGTCCCTAACCATGGGGCAGCGCCCAGGCCGGCACCCAAACACTAACGGGAACAAGAGAGGGAAACCCTTCTGACTAGTAGCGTACCAGCTCCAACACCTCTTCATCTGGCTGGCCTCAGGCAGAGCTGGAACCCCTTCTCTGAGCTGCAGCGAAGAAACAACACTGTGAACAATTACTTTCTCTTCCCTTCTCCCAGCAACCCCGGCATTCCCCCGTCATGGAAAAGGTAAAACATTGTGCTTTGCCTTGAACCTCCTCAAGGCAGGGAGCAGAGCACCACCCAGGCTACCCACGGAGGTAAAACACGGCAAGAAGAAGTAACTGGCTGAGCCAAGGCCCTTCCTCAAATCATGCCAACCACTCAGAACTGCTTCCTCACTCCATTTGGGTGCATATCAAGTCATCCCAAACAGATGAGGAATACACCTCCACTGTGCAAGTATCATTTTTGATGTAACCCCATTTCTGTTAGAAAACTCCTCAAAATATAAACAAACACACACAAAAATGATTATTTTAAAAAATAATTTCTTAGACATGGTGAAGAAGCTCCCTTTGAGAGACTGAAGAGGAAAAAAAATCTCAGCAAAGCACAAGAATGTGCAAACGGAGGTAAAAGAAAAGGAGTCACGCTCTTCCAAACACTGTAAAACAACAAGGCGGGCGAGGGGAGAGAAAACTGAAAGAGTGGTGCAAACATTTCAAAATATTATAAACATGCAAAGTGACACCAACAAACTGAAAGAGGCAAGGAACAGAGGAGGTGTCGCAAAAATGCAGATGGGTTATTTGCAACATCTTCATTGAAGAAATCATGCAAAGAGAAAAAAGAATTAGTCAGCCAAAGCCAAGCATTTTACTGTTGCCCGTTAAAAGTATTCAGCGTATACACACAGACAGAGGTTCCCAGGGCCCTGCTGTCTCCCATCCCGGTGTGCTGTCGCTCACAGCGAGACCGTGGCGGTCAAACATCCAAAGTTCTTATCATCCTAAAGGAGCAGAGAAAGCACAAAGCAGCATATGGAGGAGGTGGCGCTGGGAATCCTGCCGTTATTGCTTGCATTTCTAGAAAACAAGGAGATGTAAAACAGCTCCTGCAGCTTTCCCACGTTTCTCTGAAACATACACAGTCTGACCCACAGCAATGCCACGCAAAGCAGTGCCCGCTGCGTGGGGCACGGAAATACTCCTGCACAGACCGTGCTCTCCCCAAGGATTCGTAGTGTTTGAGCAAGGACTCTGTTCTTCTATCGCCACCACAACAGTCCCCGTGGTTGTCACAGCTCAAAAATCCTCCAGCCAAAGTTATCAGCGTGGTGCCGTCAAGGCAGAGCAAGCTGTTTGTTTCCTTGGTGGAACAGTGGGATTAGAGTGTTGGGAGAGCTGCCTGCAGAGCTTGGTACTGGGTGAGAGGCACTATGAATACACAGGCTCTTTTCCCCACGGCTTGGAAATCTCACACAGCTCCCGAGGGTCACTGAGATGATTTGATATCAAATCAATATATCAAGATGTATTTAGGTTTTACAAATTGCTGAAGAATGTACAGGTCACACCTTTGTCATCCCTGCAGAGAGCGCTACGGTACACAGAGAAAAGTGGCCTTAAGGGAGAGATTTGGTGGAAGAAGGAGAGGGACAGCATTCATTACACATGAAGGTCAATAAAAGGCTCAAGAACATTATTTGCATGCCCATTTTTTTCTCTTGCCCATGAAATAGTTTTGGGTGAAACTTCTGTCACATGCAAAGTGTGGCAGAGCCCCAGGACTATCCAAGGAACAGTCCTGCTTCACACTCTGCCTCAGTCAACACAGCACGAGAAGCCAACTGCAGACGATGGCACTTGGGTATTACTTTTGCCAAGTCATGAGTGATCTCATCCTAGCAAATCTCTCCTACATGATCTGCCAAAAGCCAGGCACCTCCCCAACCCCACCCCACTCGCAGAAAGTCAGTCCTACTGACCTTTCCCCCACAGGTCCCACATGCGCCGAGGCATCTAAGTAAAGCCTGCATGAGGCTCAACCGAAACAGCCTGTGCTTTCTCCTCTATCAATATTTCAAAGACCTGGTTCTAAGCATCCAGCATTTGAACAAAGCAATGTGCAGTTAAGGCAGGAAGAAATGGCTTGCTCTTTCACTAATGGGATTCCGGAGCCGCTGCAGCAGAGAATTAGCCCAGATCCACCGGGCTGGGCAGCAGCTTGACACGAGCTATGCTGGAGGTGGTACAGCTCACCTCAAAAGCACAAGGAGAGGTGCCAGTGCAGGGGGAGATGTGACCCAGGATACTTTGACAACCAATTTAATCACACCAGGCAGAGAGAGTACCAGCCACATGGGGTACAACGTCTTCATTATTGCCAGATCCTGGAGCACGGAAATTCACAGGCAAGGGTGATGCTCTTGCCAAGAGCAGTGCTACAGTGTTACTTCTGGGGGAAGTTTCCAGCTAACCTCATTTTTTGGTCCCACAGAAATCCCCAATGTAAAGGCAGCATTTGGCAGGGGAAAGCGAGAAACGTCTGTACTTTGAGGAAGGAGTAGAGAGAAGGATTCTCTCCCTCAGTCTGGAGGATGCTTAGTGTGTTAGGCATTACATTTCTGAATAGACACCAGGGAACTAGGAGTTACATTTTAGTAAAATCAGCGGGGAAGAATTACACATCAGTGAGAACTGCTTAGGGAAACATACTAATGACTATAGTTAATTTGGGGCGGGGGGTGTGTGGAGAAATCAAAGTGAATGGATAGTGTATTTTTACATATATTTGATAATGTTAGATCCTGAATGGATTTTAAGAAAGGGTTGAGGATTTGGGTTTTTTTTTCCAAATCTCATCTTACATTCACATTTCTGCTCGTATTTGCCCTCAAAGCTTGCTTCTGCCCAGGCACTAGAGACAAGGGCCTAAAATACAAACCAAAGTTGCATTTCCTTCCTCAGAAACATCTATCTCCTCATTTTGAACACTGCTAGCATATTGAGCAGAGTTCAGGACTAATTAACGCACATTTGATTACTGAAGACACATTTGCAATTCATGGAAACCTTTGTGGAGAAAGCAGCCTGAGAGACAGCCTTGCTTACAGAACACGGCCTCTCTCCTCAGCTGACTGGAGCAATAGTCCTGCTTTGAAAAAGTCTTCTACTTCTGCTGATTATAATGCTAGAGGCTAATTTCCAGTTGGTCTCAAATATTGAAGGACTGCTCCAATTTGGTTTTAAATAACTTACATCAAGCAAACACCAAAGTATAAACACTTCTAATTCAGGGAGGGGGGGAAGTATAATGGTCTGCAAAATACATTTATGGGCATAAAATTTCCATGTAATTTCTTAACTGAAGTAATCCTGAAGACTAGTTTATTACACTGACTTTTGCAATGTTACACCAGAAATTCATTTGGCTGAGGGAGTGTCTAATTTAAAAACAAAGCTGCTAACTCCTTCCAAACTGCAGCAAAGACACTGCTCTATCAACATTCAAGCGCCATATGCTTTCCTGTTCTTCAGAAGTATATTGCACGTGTTCAAAACATATTTAAACATTATGAATGATCACACCCACAGTCACAGGGCATCTGAAGATTTGGTCCTCCCCATTTTAATATTTAATAAGAGGCTAAGCACATACACTTTTTGAAAAATGTGCACTGCATTTATGAAAGGTTTTTAATTCCCCAGGTGCACATGCAGGGTATTGAACACTTAAGAAACAGTCAGAAATAAAACTTCCTCTGGCTGATTTCTCAAGCAAATTTTCACGCATCCATCCTCACAATGGTTGCAACATGCTCCTGCTCTGCATTTTAGGAAGCACTACAAATCAATTACATTTTTTACAGTGGTTTGTAAGATGCTATCACCTTATGAACCTGCATACAAAGGGTGCACACAAAGACACACTAAAGGAACTTGGGTATCTAGAGCACAAATAATTGTAGATTTCCCCACCTACAATGAATGTATTTAAAGAAAAAGCTACATCCCAAAATACCCTTTAATTTCACTTCTTTTTAACAAGCACTATTTAAGGATGATTAAAAATACCCTCTAGGCTTCACAGGGCTACAAAAAGGAGGCTTCTTTAAAGAGGAACAAGTTATTTTCTGGCAACACTAATCTTTATGTTTTTCATAAAAACTAAATACAAGGATTGTTAGCAAAAATACCTGCTGGGGCAATTTCTAACTGGGTACACATTTATATGCCATGAGATACTTATTATTCTGAAGCCTCATAATTATGATGCTTTATATGGTTAGTTTGAGTTCAATATAGTTTATATATCTATATACGCACACACTCGCACACATACTATGATATATGTACATATATATGCATAAATGCATGACTAAAATCTTGACAGTTTTCCCTGCTTCTTGTTTCATTGGGAAAGAAGCATTATCATCGCAGGACTTATTTTCTCCTCCTCCAAACTGTCTTTTGGCAAGGTAGGTGGTAGGTGGAATTTCCTGGTGAAAACCATCAGTACAACACCATTACATCTGCAGAGAGCACAGCAACTCTGCTGCTCATCCGGCCAAAACACAGTGTGCTGCTTTTCACAGAATCACACAGAATCACAGAATTTTAAGAGCTGGAAGAGACCTCGAAAGATCACTCAGTCCAACCCCCCTGCCCAAGCAGGATCATCTAGCGTAGATCACATAGGAACATGTCCAGATTGGTCTTGAATGTCTCCAGTGAAATGTAGGAAATAGGAGAGTAACAGACTAACAGCTTTGCAATTCCTGTTGAAATGGATGGGACACTACTTACGGAGGAACATGAGATTCTTCCTCGGATCGGCTGATGAATGGTAAGGAAGATCCCCTTTACAGTGCTTGATACTTCAACAGGGAAAATTCCATACTGCACCCCTTTACATTGAATATATCCACCTAGGTTTCCAATCCTGCTGTCTGCTTTCCTCAATAGTAGTCTGCCATCAGTTTCACCAGGAGTTACAGAGGTGTCAGACTGTACTCGAAGTAAGGCCTTGGACAAGCAGAGTTGCCTTGTGAGAGCCAGAATGAGATCCAAGTGCCATTCTCCTTTACACAGCCTGATAATTTGGTAATGCTTCTGCAGTGATGCAGATACATCATTGCTATTCAGCACAAAACCACCCACCCTCTACTTTTATTCTGTATATTTAGACATCTGTGCAAACCACATTTAAAACGTTTATTTAAAGAACCACCTATAATTCCCAAATAACATTAGCCATGTGCAAGAATACATCTCATTTTTCCCATCCTTTATCTGTTTAATGTTCAGACAGATCTGATATTTCTGACTATTTAACTGTATTAGTAGTTATTTCACCGGTAGATTTAAAAGATAAAAACCCCTGAGTGGCCTCTTGCCATCAGCCCACGCTGCTTGTGATACCGAACGGAACACTGACAGATGAAGGCAGGAGTCCCTGCAACACAGCACAGTCAAAGTGTAATTACAAACAAGAAACTCCAGGTAGTGAAGCTCCTGTGGGTCTGGTTCAGAGTATTCACGTCCCATGTACTTCAGTGAGAACCACAAACAGTTGCTCAAAGGTAGCAGTTTCCACAACCCTTCCTTCGCACAGAATGGCTATTCCATGCACTCAGTACAGAGCATTTGTCCAGCTCACCAGGAAAAGGGCTCCCTACTCCTCCTAGTCACGGGCAACTCTTCTTTCCGGGAGGTGCTTTGTGACATTGTGCACAGGCACCTGCCCACCACTGGCAAGCCATGGCCCACAGAGCAAAGCCATCCTGTGCACACAGGCTGGAGTCAGCTCCGTGCAAGAGCAACCTCGTGACCGTTGAACGATCTCTGACCACAGGCTTTGCTGCTTAGTTCACCTTGCTGTCAGACAGGAAATTCGCTCACATCGCATTTTAAGCTGCTGAGCACACAGCTTTAACACCTTGAGCCTCATGAACACCTTTCATCAGAGGATCTTGGAGCATTCATTCAAGCATCAGCTATCCAGGGAAGCTTTTATTTTGGTTTCCTGCACAGATCCCATTTCTTAAGGGTGCTGATTGATTAAATAGAGGGAAGCAGCACAGACACTTCAAGTACAAGGTGGGACAGAGAGTCGGTGAAACAGACACCTATTCAAAAAGAGCTTTCAACAGGTGGCTGAGTATACCAGAGAGCTACAGAAAAAAATCGGGATGCCACTACCACCATGACCAGCTCAAGTGCAAAGCTTAAAGGCAAAATATGGAGTCTTCGTGTTCATTATCCCTGCAGAATCTATATCTAGAGAAATAAAAGGTAAGAGCTGTCAAGCAAAGGGGAACTCCTGCCTCTGAATTGTGAAGGCAGACTGGCAGCCAGGAAGAGCAGCAGCTGGGAAGCCCAGAGATGGGGACAGACGCTTCCACAGCCAAGCCTAATTAGCAAGGTATTAAGAAGAGTCTTTACATGCTCTCTGCTTCCTAACCATATTTGGCTGACCCATAAACAGTTACAGAAGATATAGGCAATGCTTTTTTTTCTACCCTGCTCTTTAGTTTCCTTTCTAGGCCCATTATAACCTGTTTTCCCCAGTGCTAGAAAACACAAACTTAAGAAGTATCTAGATACTGAAAAAACATCACTTTAACATATCTTGAGTTTGATGCCTGCAAGACACTAAGTGTCCACACTTCAAGCGTCTCCTTCTAGATACATATGGAAATCCATAAGCCTTTAATATATTAACATAAAAAGAATAATTAATAGAAAAATCTGAACTTTGGAAAAATGAATGCTTCCTGTGTACAAAACCCTTTCACCCTTCTCCTACCACTAATAGCAAGATTTTCTGCCCTCCACCCACTGCCTGGCACTTCAGTGCTTCCCGTTACATAAAAACCAAGCGATTGAGCACATTGTGAGTAGGAGTGAAGTAGAGTCTTGTTTTAGCACCCAACTTTTTTTTTTTTTCCTGTATCAGGAAAAGAAGAGGTGGTTATCTGTGTTCCCGCTCCTGCCTTCACCCATGCCACAACCTGCAGGGGTGTGCCACTGCAGAGCCCCATCATTGGGGTCTCATTGCCACAACCGTGCTGCCAGCAGTATCTGAGCAAGTGCCTCATATCCCCAGGAGAAAAATGAACACTTTTGGATTGGAATGCAGATACAGGCTCTCCTCACACCTCTGCTTCCTTCTCAGCTGTCATCTCTACTTCTCCCTCACCATCTAAGGCTAAGACATTCCTTTTCCAGTCTTAATACCTTCCTCTTCTTTCTCCCATCTCAAATATCATTTAACCCATTGCTTCACTCCTCCCCTCATTTGTCCTTGTCCTTCCTCTCTTCTTTTTCTGTTCTTCCAACCTCCCCAACTTCACATCCTGGAAATCCCTCTCTCAGTGGCAGAATTTGCTCTCCCCAGCTGAAATTTTTCCTCTCATTTTTCTGTTTCACCCCCTCTCTCATTCACTTCTTTAACATCCCAACCCACTCCCAAACTTTCAACCACCAAAAACAGAGTTTTGGCAGCACTCTCAGCACTGCAACCCAGATCAGACATCAACCTTCACGCATTTCAGCTGCTGATCACCCATTCTCAGCAGCTCTGAAAGCCATCCAGTCTTTTGCTGCCTCCCCGGGAAAACAGGGATCAAGCAGAGGCTGCCGGAGCTGCCTCAGGGACTTGGGGAGGAACAGAGCCAGCAGCAAGAAGACACAGCATCAGTTTTACCAAAAATTAAACCAGAACTGCCCCACTGCTTTGGAGACTTTTGAGGATTAGAAAATATCCTTACAGTTTCTATAAAATGCCATTATCCCTGAAAAGTACAGAGAAGATATGCAGGGGCAAGGAGGGAAAAGGGTCTTCAGAGTTTTGTGATACTGAGAGTTTCAGATTTCCATCAAATGAAGAGCTCTGAAGGCACAAAACCAAACGTTTAAAGTTTCCAGATTACAGATCCCTACATCATGTGCTTCTGACCTCACTGTTGGCTGAGCTGCTTCAGATCTTTCTCTTTCACCAGCAGATGTAGATACGTTTTCAGACCTATGCTTAAAAATATTAACTCAATATATCAACAAAAATGTTTTTCCAACACCAGGATAGCTATGGTCTCTCCTGGATGGTAAAGGCAAGTGTTATACCAGAGAATGTCAACAGAAGTAGATTTTGGTAAGAAGCTAAGAGAAGACCTATACTAGCATTATTATTATATCAGCTTTGAGCTAGAATTGCCTATTTGGGACCCATTCCTTACTGCATGGTCCTTAAGAAAAATCTCACTAAGATTTCCATTGCACAAGTTGCATAATAAAAAAAAAAAACACAAAAGAAAAAGAAACTTCTGCTATGGTAATAAATTCCAAATACAGACTTCTTTTGTTCATATATAAACTGTTCCATAGCACTTGCCATTACCTGTGGTCAAGTATCAGTTTATCCAAATGATGCAGCTACGTCATTTTAACTCCCACTTTGTGGCCATGTGTCCTTACCTGCTGTAAAGACTGAAGAATTCTTGTGTGTATTGATCCTCCCCAAGATCACAGTAGTCTCTTTTGCCACAGAAAATGTGCTTAACCTAGGAAGGACTAAAATATAGTGCTGAAAATTCTTCTCTATTGAAATCCCTTAAGTAAGAGGGCAGTTTTAAATCCCACTGCATAAATATTTCACCTTGGGAGTCCCTTTAATCTACTCACTTGTCAGAAAATTCGGTTGTTTTGTTGTTTTTTTCTTCTGAGATGCCTTCTAGACCTCTGGAGTAGGGAGTACACAGCATTGCTGTGTGCCAGGTAACCACTGATTCAAATTCCTGGATTCAAAAGCTGCTCCCTTTCATTGTTTGGTTTTCCTTGTTCCGTGTACACAAGGAGGTAGGGTGACATTTCCCTTTTTCTCAGCCAGTGACTGTATGAGAACAGCACTTTTCCAGCTCAAACACACAGGCAGGGCATTTCCCCAGATATAACAGGCAGTGCTTATCCCAGGAGCAACCTCCACAACAGCAGGAAGAGATAAGGGAGCACACTTCAGCCCTCCGGAAAATCCAGCCCAAGAGGACCACAGGAGCCTGACAACTTGTCCTACATGACAAACACCAATCACTCCACACTGGGGACTGCTGTTCCACTGATCCAGCATATGACCTCTGCGCCTCCCTTTTAGCTCCTTTGGCCTTTCCTCAAATTTCCTCCCATCTTTCTGATTTCCCACCCTCCCCTTCCTTTCCTTACAAGTGAGCTGTTGGTACCAGAAGCCATACATACACCCTGCATCCACACTTCCAACAGGCTGCTAAGGCACAAGCAACTCTCCGATGATGCAAAGTATCTGAACCAGCTGGAAAACGTAGGCATGGTGAATACCTGGAGCAGGTTCTGGGTAGGACAGAGGGATTTTTACATGTGGGAAGTTTGATCTAAAAAGGTACCTTCACTTCTCTAAATTTTTCACACTGCTTTCTGATAAAAAAAAAAAAGAAAAAAGAAAGAAAAAAAAGAGGTATTCAGGCACTGTGCCTAGGAAAGGAAAGGATGCCAAGGAGATTTGCTGCCAGGTCTATTTCAGCAAATGGACTGAATGGCTCAGAAAATAAGCGCGGTCACCAGCCAAAAAGCAGATAAAGAGGAAGATAGTTGAAAGAGTTTGTGTTTGGCAGGTGTGTGCAGATCATGCAGCCCTTGTTTGGAGAAGGATCCTCATATTGCAAAATATCCTGAGAATGTCTGACAAGCAGATCTCTCAAAAGCAAGCCTACCAGAAAGGATGTGAGCTTGTCTTCTTGGTCACCGTCACAAGAAAGGGTTCGGTGTGCTCAGCACCCTAGAAACCCAGGAGGCTTGTCTTTGAGAGACCCCAAGCAAACTGGGAAACCTCTCCACAGTGCAAATGTAGTCTTGACAAACAGGGACGAAAGTTGCTCTAGTTCAGTCTGGCATCTACGCGTCTTCCCAGTCCCAGCAAGCAGGGAAGGAGTCCCAGTGTAACAATAGCTGTGTTGGTGCAATCGGGCCCCCAACTGCCCTCACGCAGTGCTGGGGATGCGCGGTAGGACACAAGAACACGAACACCCTCTTCCCAACAGCAGGGGATGAAACTGATTTTCAGGCATAGGCATTTTGCAGGTAAGTGAAAGGAACAAAGCAGATGTGAGGCAGTCTGCAGTAGGGCTCTTCCCTCACAGGCACCCCTTTGGAGCAGTAATTCCTTCAGGAGGGGGAAGGGGAGAAAAACCCACCACCCAGCAGCGTGCTAATCTTCACAGACAGAACAGCTTTAATGCTGGTTAATCCTCCAGAGGGAGGAAAAAAGCATTTCTTTTGTGCCAAGGGTATCAAAATGGTTGAAGGTGGCAATCTCCCCCGGCATTAACTTTATTAAAGGAAGGGTATTTCCACAAGGCCTGAGAAGGCCTGGTCAAGAGCCAGCTGGAAACACTTTGCTATGTAAGCATCTACTCGTAATGACAGAAAATAGCAGGCAGTGGGGAACTCCTAGAAGAATATATAGGCACCAAGCATGCACACAAACTAGAGACTGCATCTCACAGCCACAGACACCCATCACACAGCTATCAAACAATCGTGTAGCAGCAGCGAGGTGAGCAATGTGAGCAGCTAACAATTGCCTTTTATTCTTTTCAAATTTGGCTTCTGTATTATTTTGCCACAGCTATATAATTAACTTGTATTCTGAAGGGGGAAGCGGTGCCCCTGGGTTGTCATTACAAGAATGCCAAAACTTCTTGAGCCACTTCCTCAGCACAGAATGATTTTTCTTTGTAAACTGGATGCAGAAGTGAAAGAGAGGAGATAAGCGTCCTCAGTAAAATCCTGAATAATAAAGCCTGCTTTTAATTAAATCTCACTTTAAATAACAGTAGGACTCTTGCTCTACTCATAGACACTTTCTCACATCTGAATATCAAACAACTGTCGCTTCACAATGGCACTGAATATAAAATCAGTTCCTAAGCACGTAATGTCTAGGAAACATCATCTTGAATTCAGACTAATATGCCAGCACAAGTCATCCAGCCTTGCCTAAAACACCTTAGGTATAGCAGCTTGCAATACGTGTTACTGTCTGACATTCAGAGACTGGTCAGAAATCAACATAGACCTAAGGTGTTTTTTTCAGGATCAGATACTTTCATTATTTATATTAATTCCTACAGAACTTCTGAAGTGTTTAAAACAGCTGCATGCATTACCTCCTTGGGCAAATTGGGAAGTTAAAAATCTGAATCACATATCTAAGTTCTGGTATTGTAACAGAAGCATAAAATACCAATGCATTTGCCCCCCCTTCCCAGGGAAGGGTTCAATTATAATCATGTCCCCAAGCAGACTTTGCACTGAATCACTGTGACACCTGCTAGAGAAATGAACACAAATCTATATCTGCATGTAGCAAATACATTGGCAAGGTTGCAACAGTGGGGGGGGGGTAAGGGAAATTAAGTGTCACTTTTCACACAAACTAGAAAATGACAGCTTGTCACATCCCTGTGTAAATACTAGCAGAAGTGAGAGGAGGCAAAATGTTTCTTCACCTTTTTGCCCCACCATAGCATTACAAAGATCCAAATTAAACTGTGGCTTATTATTCCCTGCCTCCAGTAACAGCTTCTGGACATGCATCACTGCTTGGGAACACCAACAATAATGGATCATATCAGCTATTCACATACATTAGCAGACTTCCACTGAGTTCAAGGGAGCTGTGTCCCTTCTCCAGCTGAAGAGACAGACCAACATGCCACAGCTAGGTTGGGGAGGAAGGTGATGGCCACAGGACAGAAGAGCCCCAAAGGGTAACTGCAGAGTAGCCTCCTTTAGGTCATTTAGGGAGAAAGATTGCCTGTGGCCTTCCCAGCAGTGGAAACAATGTTACCATACAGAAGCAAGAGGTTTAGTCATGCCTTGCCTACGTGTCAGAGTGTAGTACAACCCTCTGTACAAAGGCACAGAGAGTAGCAAAGTGAGCTCAAATTCCCTGTGTTTCCCCACTGACAATTGCTGCAAAGCCACCTGCGCTCGATGGCTTGCTTGCCTGTCTGAGCCTATGGGCACAAAGCTGAAGAACTTTCCTACCTTCTTTCAGTCCAACATGCAAGGCTTCACCAGTTGCATCACGTGGCAGGGTACAAGGTTGGCTCCCAACTTCAGGATGGAGGAAGGGCCATGGTATGAAGGTACCAAGAGAAAATCACCATCTACCTTGTCTCCCAAACCTATCCCATCTGCACTGTGACACTGTAGTCTCCCCTCCATCCCAGTCACAGACAAGGCTGGAGATGAAGACAATACAGCTGAGCGCACTGGGGACTCAAATACCTACATCTCACACAGGATGTACAAGATATATCTGACCTCACACCCACATGGGAAACAGCAACTAAGCTCCTTTTAAGTTAATGATACCATCTACACAGCCTCACAGTAATTGCAGCTGTCTCGAGAGGAAACAGACTATCTACCAAAAACACAGAGTTAGACAAATTCTGCATATCACACCTTCCTCTACAAGAAATGTATTGCATTAATACTTAACAGTAGTTAATTGCTGGGGCAGAGCAGTGCAGTGCCCTTTCATCAGTTGCGGCTTGTTTTCAGGCACACCTTTTCCACACCCAAAGGCCTGGTCTTGAGATATTGTATGTTGTGTGATTCACATGGTAAGATTAACATGGCTGTTAAAAGGGCATTATTTCAGTTCCTTTTTAAAGAGATGTACAACCTTCCACCCACTCTTCCTTGGGCTTTTACAGTGAGAATCTGTTCCTAATTGGTATCCAAGTGTGCGGAGTTAGATCAATTCCTCTTCAAAAAAATAAAGTGCTGCTTTTTATCCTGTTGAAAACAGATACCACAGACTTCACTTAGAGGATCCAATTGTAAGAAATACTGTAATCAGGCTTTGATGGAGTCACTTTGATAACAGACGTGTGGCTAATGTGTTTCCAAATTTCATGATAAGCTGACTGCAGACAAAATAAACAAACAGCTTAAATCTAAGGAAAACTTTAGGAACTTAGACACTGGTGATGAATGCCAAATTCAAAGCTGAGAACTCTTTGGAACATTGTTAGTGCACACCCTTCTACTTCTCCACAGTACTAATCTTTGAAAAGTAAGATAAATGTACCTAAACAAAACTTTGAAATTTGGACTTCTGACTTCAATTAGTATTCTCATGCAGTAGAGCAACTTCAAATTTTCAGGAGTTACACATTTACTGTCTGATTTCACAACAGAGAACATAATTTCTTCTATGCAGTAGAAAAATAGAAATACTTTCTTTAGGAAAACTCTATTTGATAGTTTAGAACAAGAAACTGCTTGAAACAAAAAAAAAACCTATGAAAGGAACAGTAGGTGGGATTATTTTAAGCTATGTGAAGAAAGGTTATTTTTAGAGCTGCAAGAATAAATTGGAATAACTTACTAAGCACACTGAAATACTTTTCTACTAAACCATAGTTTTCTGCCAGGCACTTTAAATTGATATTTTCACAAATCCACATGGTCTAACTGGAGGGCTGTTGGCTAGATCCTTCCCACTGCCTATTTCAAAACAGAGGTGGAGAACAAGTGTATGATCTGCAAGAAACCTCCTCCTGTGCTTGCCACAGCCTGACTGGGAGCCCGGGCTGTGGCTGCTGCCACCCCTGCCTCAAGCACTGAAATAGAAGACTGTAATACAAGCACGCATAGAGACAGCAAAAAACCACCTCTATGTCCTAAAGGAGGAAAATAAATGCAGAGAAAGAAATGGAATTTAAAGTTTAAAACTAGTTTCTTCCAAAAGATGTACCAAATGGATGTCATAGCTGTTCTACACGTAGACCTACAAGCAATAAAAAGTCAGTGAGAAGCTCAAAAGACTGATTGCTTTTATCTGCCACACAGTTTGCTTCTGAGTCTGCAGCTCTGTGTCATTTCTCAGATGAGCAGCTCTCTCCTCTTGGTGTTTTTAACACACCTAACTGAGATTCTTATCCTGCAAATACTAACAGTCATTACATCCATGCATTCTTGTCTGCAGTATCCAGAATATATTTTATGTGCATTGTACCTAGAACACCTTTAAAACCTACAGACACTGAAGGGGAACACACATGAAACACAGCAGAGCTTCATGAAATATTTCTGTTAAAATGCAGGGAGTCCAGCAGTTTTTAAATCAGGAAATCCTAAATAGGTTTCCCCCACTGACTCCAGGTAACATGACTCATTTCCCACCTCTTCACCTACAAGAACTGCAGGTGGACAAAGGGGATGCTGTGGCTTCTGCATAGCATAGACAAATCACCTGTCAAATCCCCCTCCTCTCAAGACAATGGCTTAAAATACATTTAAACTTCAGCTTCATTGGGGGGGCATACTATCTCATTTATGTCATTATTTCAAGCTCTGTAACTCAAAAGACTGACAACTGAGATTGTACTTCTGTTATGTAATGCAATAGCCTTAACCAGGACTCCGAGAAAGGCAAACAACGTAAGTGGGCTGCATATTGTGAAGAGAGCTGAGGTTACACACAAAGCCTTGTTTCTACACGCCTTGCTTATTTTCCCTTCTAATGGTGTCCAGGGAGGCTTTTGTCTTTCTTGTACTGTGTTTGATTCTACTGTAACTCCAGATGAACAACTGGTTTGGGGTTGGTTTTTTTTCTGTAGGAACCTGAGGAACATGGAGCAAAACAATGAAAGCTGTCTTGAGAGCTAAAGCCAAGTCTTGCTGAGTAAGCAATCCTCACTATTTATACTGACTCAGAGTTTGAGCCTCACACCACAGCATGGTATGTTATACCAAGAGCCTTAAGCCAGCTAGAGATGCTTGGGAAAACAAGAAGAGGAGAGTCACCACCAACTGCCTGCGGCTCTCAGCCCAGTCTGGCACCCAGGCTATGCTCCTGCCTGAGAGCGCAGAGAACCACAGAGCTGAAAGCAAGCTAACACAGCCAAGAAACCCCAGCCTCAAGGAAGACCAAGCCTTCCGCCCTCTGGTTCTTTTCTCACAGACTGCGAGAGAGGCCAAAGCACAACTGGCAGCCAGTTAGCCCTGGCTAGTCTAGGTATTAAAGCTCAGCAATATGCATCTGCAAGGGAATCCAGCACACCACTCTGGCCTATGCTCACTGCTTGCCACGAGCAGATAATACAACAGCCTCTTTACAGGTGCTCTTGTATTCTTCTTTCAAATGCTGCACTGTCTTGGATCACAATGCTTGTCAGAGTCTCTGCACCACCACATTTTGTTTCTTGATAATCCAGTTCTGAGCTGGGACATGTCTTTCTGTATTAGACCTTCTTACTCCTGAGTCCGTAGTTTTCATTTTCCAGTATCGCCGGAGTATTGGACAGTTGTTCAGCCTTCCTAAGTTTCATAAATTGGCCTGGGTGTTTTCCTCTGCTCTGCAAATTACCATTGATCGATATAACCGTTCAGTTTTGTGATGTCTAGTAATAATCCTTTTCTGATT
The DNA here is from genome assembly GCA_013399135.1 of Heliornis fulica. Lineage (NCBI taxonomy): Eukaryota > Metazoa > Chordata > Aves > Gruiformes > Heliornithidae > Heliornis > Heliornis fulica. The sequence goes on along the minus strand of VXBZ01001723.1, from coordinate 846,520 downwards.
GCTTTGTCCCAGATCCCAGTGAGCATATGGAAATTCATCAGGAACTACGTTAGCTTCCCTGATGGAAAAACCCGATGCTGCTTGCACTCTTGTTCTGTATTCACATGTTAAAAACAAAACCCCCCACCCACCCTCCCCTCTTATCTTTATTTGGCTAATGTCATGGAGAGTGAAGCATGCCTCAAAATTCTGAGAGACATCGACTGATTCAGAATGTGAGAAAAATAAAATAATCTCATGACAGCTTTCATTTTTTGCTGGTACACACTGTCTGCATAGAAGGCTTTTTTTCATGTGGCCTCTGCTCTTCCAGAAAACGTCAGCTGTGGTGGCATTTTTAGCTGTGACATTCTCCCCACTCAGAATATTTTCTTAGTCCATTATACTCCGTGCACCATCTGCCATACAACAGTCTCACCCTGCCAAGAAGCCTAGCCACAGTCTGCTTTATTCAGCAGACGGGCCCTCACTGCCCAGCCTGGCACAACGTGAGCCCCCGCACAGCACAGCATCCAACTCCAACTCCTTGTGCCACAGTCTCTCCAGGCACAATGCTCCAGCACAGTCTCGGAGGCAGCTGTGACCACCGATTAGTTTCGACACAGGACAGCCGTGCTTCCATTCAACTTCTGCGAAGAGATGAAGGAGTGACCACTCTGTAGGCCACTGGGTTCCTTTTGTTCCCAGTTTCACGCTAGGAACGCGGCAGAAAGGAAGAGGCCACGAGGCTGGGAGCTGAACAAAGCACTGCACATTCTGGATACAAATTGAGTGATTCTACTGTCCTGCCTGGTGCTAGGGAGCACTGGAGAGGTGGGGGTCAGGAAGGCTGGGGTTATGGCGTTGTTTTTAGTGGTATATTGGATGCAGCCTCAGTAATTACGTGCCAGGATTATCCAAAGATAGAACAAAAGGCACATCCCAGTTTTAGTACCTCTCTTGCAGGCTGAACAGCTGTTGGGTCTGAGCACCTGTCTTGGTACAAGCACTGCAGAGTGCAAGCATCCATGTTCACCTTGCTCCCCTATGAGCTGGCCATGGCTCCTCAGAGCCACAGGCAGTGACACAGACCAACCTGCCAAGAGAAGTCCAAGATGTCATTCAACATCCCTGCTCCACTGCTGTTTCAGTGTCTACTGAAAAGAGATGCCAAGGCTAAACACAATCCTGAACTAAACGGGGAAACTTCAGAGTCCTGCAGCTCTGTGACACTCCATCTGCCTGTGTTAACCAGAAAGGGAAGACTTGTCCTGCCCACCTACACCCATGAACTCTCAGCTGCATCTGCTGCACTCAGCCTGTAGAGACACATGAATGTTGACATGACAGTGACATATTATCTTTCTGATCACTGGCTGTCTAGAGAGAAAGTGATTATCAAGACAAGTTTGGTGGAGTGGGAAGGAAGAATAATACAATGTGCTCAGACTCCAGTACCTCACTGTTAAACCCCTACTGCAGCTCCCCAGAGTAACCTTTTCTTTACATATCTCAACGCCTGTGAGACCCCTCCACAGAAGGAGGTAGAAACTGGTGTCATAACTCAACACTTTGTAGGACAAGGACCTTAGTAATAAATAAGGCCCTGAGCAAGAAAGCCCACACGACTACTTAGATAAGCATACTGCTTGGAGAGGGGCCAGGAAAGAAGTGTGCCTGAAGAGGTTGCCTGTGAGAAGAGTCCTCTGCAATTCCTCTCCTGGACTGAATATACCCATTAGTGCCACTCACCACTGACCTGAGAAGTAGAAAAAAGCAGCTCTCAGTCTGCTCCATTTCTGCCAATCATCCAGTTCCTGGGAAGGATCCATCTAGGACACAGCCTATGCATTTTGCTGGGTGACAAGTTTCAACCCAAGAAGCCTTCCCATGTAGTTCCTTATTTTGGGGTTGGTAGATCCCACTCACTTGAAAAGCAAGGATAAGACAATGCTAAATACAGAGAAGGGAAAGTGTAAGAAAGGTAAGGAGAGAAGCTGTGTTTTTATAAATTGGTTTCTGCACTAGCAGATAATTAACATTTACACTAATTCAAATATTTAATATCCAAAAGGATTACCATTGCTTAAAATGCAGTCGAAGCAGTAGCTTATTATGTGTAGCTTATTAGTGCTGCCTGGTAACGGATTCTACTAAGCACACAATGCTTAAGGGATATAAACCCAGCAAGATGTCATTTTATTCTATTCTATTCTTCCTCTTTCCCTTGAAATGAGAAGGGACTGGTGGAGACAAAATGGGAATTACTCAAGTAAGAGAAACTGTAAAATGTCAAACTAAATTATAGCCGACTTCACAAAGTAATTAATGAGAGAGATACAGCCTCTCTGGCCACGTACATCTTACAGCCCTGCTTGAATGGCTGCTTGACTGGAGAGCAGCTCATCTATATAAAAAAAAAGAAGCAGGAAGAAAACAGGAGCAGCTCATATAAACAGAAATTTGCCTAATATTTCTGAGGAGTTAAATAGAGTATTAAGGCATAGCATTTTGAAATCTGTGTCTTAAGTCACTGTGGTTTCTAAGGTAACAGTTTAGTGGGACTCAAACAGAAACAAACTGCCTGTTGTCAATGCAACAAATTATTGCCTCCTGGGTAGAGGAAATTAGGATCCCAGCTGCCATTAACAGTAACGGTATTTCATCTTACTCTTCCTCACATTGTGCTAGGAACATTACCTCTAAATCACAAGTACCTCTGAGATGCAACTCATCATTTTTTCTTTTAATAAACCCTTCTGTTTTCTTCCTCCAAGATCCAAGTACTATACATATGAGTGCGCAGAAAGATTACTTAACTGCATATAAGAAAAGACTTGGGCTGTCTGTAGCTAATGATTGCCTGCTACTGTGTTAAAGATTAAGGCAATTCAGTACTAGGGTTAAAAAGAAGGTAGCACTGGTTAGTGGCTAGTGCCACCTTGTGAACAAACTCCCAAACACCCTTCGTTTTCAAACTACCCTGCCAACCTTTGCACAAATAACTACCTTAGTGATAAGAGGTCCATATTTATGCATAAAATATGAGACTAAGCCTCCAACCAGGCCAGACAAGAGCTTGACAAAGTAGAGACAGCCTCGAGAAAAGAAAGTAATTGTGCTGTACAACTGATGGTAAGAGAAGCTATTTGTTTTTCTCTGTACTGCAAACAATACCCAATGTTACCCTTACTCAAGAAATACACATCGGGTCTGCCACAGTCCTTGCTAACCAACACTGACAAACTTCCCTTCTATTTTTAGGTCAGTTCCTTTTTTTTTTTTTTTAAACCTCTGTTTCTTCTGTGCCTGGGCTTCAAATGTCAGTGGAACACAAGGTGCACCAAAGCTATCCAACATGAAGGGGCTTATGCTATAAATCCAGCAGGCCACCAAGCACAAGGGATCACCATCTCTCCTCCATCCTCCCTACAGACTCCATAAAGGTCAGATTTACCGTGTTCTGACCAGGAACAGACTGGAAAAGCAGGAGAGATCCGGCAAAGAGCGACACTGACACTTTTCGTAACATACTAACAGTTCTGTTACAATGTCTGTTCCCTCCACCATGCAACTGTAACCCAAATACTCCCCCTATAACAAATATATTTCTTTTGTATCTATCATTAAGGCACTTTTATATCTTTTTCTCTCCTCTGCCTACCCCACCCTCCCTTGCCTTTGATGAATTTTGAGCACCTGCTTCATCCTCTTTTCCCAACATCAAGGGTCGGCAAGGGGAGGGATGCGTTAGTGCGATTCCCTTTGCCACCTCGGAGCTGAAACAGCTCTCAAGGAAAACAGATTAAGTTTTCCCATCAATCCTTTCTTTTTCATAGATAAATTGTGGTTACCTCTTCATCTAGACTTTGGAAAACTTGGTAGTTGTAGCAATAGCAAAATAAAACAACTTAGAACTCACACCAAATGGAGTGAAACCAGTAGCTACAAGATCCTTCCCTTCTCTTTGTGGAAGAGAGGCCAGGCTTGAAATTACCCAGAAAACCAACTGCAGAGTTGGGAATTGTGTGTTTCAGATTGCAGTGACAAGGCATTCGGGAACTTCATCAGAGCCAGTATCTCTCATTAACAGAGGATCTGCTCTGCAGCAAGATATCTTGCTAGTTAGATAGTGAACTAAGCAGAAATAATTTCCTTCTCATTTTTACAGTAATTTAAATTTGAGTTAGGGAAGAATATTAATGTCTATGACTTATCACGAATGGGATATCCTTCCTTTCTATTCTTATCCATCTTGACTGTGTGGTTACAATTTTTAGGACAGGGATTGTCTCTTACTCACTGTGTCTAATGCACCCAGAAGAATGCTGTCCCACTCATGGATTTCCAGGTATTGCAAGCATCATGCAGCAAACATTTTTACAGGGGTTTGTTCAAAACAGTCCTCTTCAGATGATGCCATATGTTAAACTTGATATTTCGGTGTCAGAGACTCTCCTGCAGTCCTGTACAAGCTACCATTTCATCTGACAATTTATATTTCTTTCCTCCTCCTATAATATTCAACACATGCACCATAAATGTCAATAGCAATAAAAACTCTGCTAAAGTAAGGATATACGATGTTAAAGGCTCCAAGAAATGTCAAATCAAACCACAAGTCAATTTCTCATACTTTACTCATATTTATGACTCATACTTTACTCATGTTTACAAATGTAGTCAACATATTCCCAACTCTGTAGAAGGCTACATGAAACAAAACCGTATCATCACAGTAACAGTTACACTACTGCTGCCTGCACTGTAAAACTATTTGAGTGTCCCTGGAGAGAGGTCTGGCATTGCTTATTTTCAGCTTTTTTGGTACTTATATACTAACAATGGCTCTGCTGCAACTACAGTTTTAGTTACATGCTTTTTGAGCATGCCAGGCTGATTCTAACATCTCTTTAAATTGTTCAAAGCTGCTTTAAAATAAATAAATAAATAGACCCAAAGAATATTCTTTTTTTTATTGGATTTTTATTGCAGTACTACAGAACGCTGCCTGACACTGCATTTCCCATGAAATGACAGGCTAGCCTGGCACATGAACATGTCATACTGCTGCTAGCACTGACAAATCTGTCTTGCCCCTCAAGTCATCAGTCATTCAGAAGATGACTTTCTCTACGGACATACTAATACATCTTAAGATCTGTTCTAACTGCAAAATCATTCTATCTCATTGACACACTACTGGTGGCCAAATCAGACAAGAGTTCTGACAAAAAGAATTCTGCATAAACAAAGCATCAACTGTGCATTAAGGAATCAAGGTAAAAGCTCTCAGTACTAGTTGACCACCTTACCTTGTCTTCAGCTGGCTTTTGGTAACACCACTGCCCTACTTTAAAAGACATACGTGGTTCATCTTGGAGAGTTTGTTCCTGGTATTTTCTTTTCCTTTAAGGTTCAATTATGTTATTTTTTAAAGCCTTTATTTAGTGTCGTGGAAAGGATCCAGTGAGTAAAAGGGCAGGCTAATATTTTGTGTAGAGAAAAGTCTGCAAGAGGAAGATTTTTCAGTATTTCTAAAATACATTTTGACACTGTATCAGCTTGATTGTTTCAATTTTCTTTGAAGTGTGTTCTTCTAAGTTTTATTTTTACTTCTTAGAGGTTTTTTTCTCACCCATCATGTCCCATCCAAGTAGGAATCAAGAATATACAGGTGGCTGCTGATCCTCAATTTCTTAGATGCTTTCAAAATCAAATCCTGAAACGGTTACCAGAAACTGACCCAAAGCCAGAAAAGGTCTTTAGTGGCTTACACCATGGAGCAAAGAGGGTATGCTACTGCATCAGGTGCAGAGTCCAGAACACCTGCATATTCAACTCCAGTGACTCACATTGATCCAGACATGAGTTACAAACATAATGTTCCCTGGGGCCAGGCCCTGAAGGGGCATGGCAGAGCATTCCCAAATTCTGAACGTGGTATCTGTGTTTAGATACTTCCATTAGCTGATTACAGACAAGTTTAAGTTGTGCAAGATTTCAGAATTATGTTTCTGAAGGTAATTCAGAAAAAAAACAGCAGTAATGGTTTTGTGACTTCTTCAAAGTATTTTTATGTTCCAATTATATCAGCTTTGCTAATAACACAAGTGGAATGAAACACTGTACTTATGCTTAAAACATCCATCCTTTCCTTCCCCTTCATCCTCTTCCATCCTGCTTTTGAATACTCTGGTTTTAGCAAAACAGCAATAGGTCTGTTACATTTAAAATAAAAGGCTTCTATTAGATAACAAAAAATCCAATTAAATTTAATCTTTCACACATAAGCTTGAAGCCAAAATCAGAAGAAAAAAAAAAAGAGAAAAAGCACATCAAAATCCTTACATTTCAGTTTTATAACAATCCCATATGCATGAAGATATCATCACCCTATTGAAGGGTAGCTTCTCTGCTATTCAAAACCTACTACTGAACTCCAAGGGTCCAGAAAAGTTGAAAAATAGTGAGTGGAACCTACAAAGCAGGCTGGCTGTGACTTGTTTACCTACAGTTACACTCAGTTATTTCTGTTCTAAGTTCTCTGGATACTACATGTATTGGAAACCTGAGCTGGAGTTGGTAGGGCGTGTATAACAAACAAGAATATGACAACACAGACAACCCAGTGTGAGAACTCTTAAAAAAAGCACTGAAGTGACAGTGAAATATTAAACTTCTTGGAGAAAAACGTACCTGGCTTTATAGTTTCAGTCACACAGCTGCCTTTCCAAATCTTTTGCTTCAAATACTCTACAAGCATGCATTGGGCACCTTGTCTTTGGCAAAGACTTTCAAAAGTGACTCAAGTTTTCCAAGGATGAGATGTAAGACTTGCTGAAGAAGGGGGCAATTTTTCTCAATCCATGATTATTTAAGTAGACAAAAAAACCCCCAAAAAACCCCAACATACACTTTTTTCCTAGTGCACTTGTCTTCTCTGATTTCACAGTATTTTCTCCCCACTGCAAACACAACAAATTGTGTACATCAGTCTGAGAAGTGGGAATGAAATAAGGTCTTTAACAGAACATCTCCCCTGGCTAATAGTTGTTATGTTTACCGCTGCCTACAGTACAGGCTCACATCTGCCTTTGTTCTAATAAATGAATCCATATTATAAAGACAGAGTGCAAACATACCAATACCCTGCACCCAAGGGCCAGATATTTTTGCAAGATGTATAGCTAATAAATGTTTTTTCCCAAATGTTTGAAGTGGCTCAAACTTTCCAAAAAATAACAAGCATGACCAGTGAAAAATTCGTCACAGCTACACTATGGGAGGTAAAACTCTATAAACAAAGACTCACCCATTCTCTTTAATCCTATCTTAGTGCTATTTTTCCAATATAAAATTCTGCTTCCCAGGTCACCTTGCATGTACTACTGACATTGTACACAATTAAGATGTTGCTTTTCTGACTGCCTAGCAACACTAGTCTAGTTATGAAAGCTACAGACTTTCATTCCTAAAATTTCATCCTTTAGGTGAATAACTCATTTAATTGTGTTTCATCCCTGGCCTGTGAAGCTTGGAACACTTTTTTTCCTCTCCCTGAATCTTAAACATAATCTAACATTTTTTCCTTCATATACTTCTCAACACTGATACCCTCTCCATATATATATGTCTCTTTCAGAAAACTCTTCTAATAAAATACTTCCTAACTGATTATTTGCATATCTCAATATATTCAGAGGTAAAAACTGCATGACAAATCAAGAAAAAAAAAAAAAAGGACAGTTAAGCCTATAAATGACCTTTCAGATTTCACACACCAGCTTCCTCTTGTGAGACCAAGGTTTTTATGCTTCACAATCGTCTGTTTGTGATTATACATGCTGGAGTTTCAGATGCCATCTTTATAGCACTTCCTTTCACAGAAACAATGTGCAATCAACCATAGGGATAGTGTTGTATTAACTGCTTAAAAATTATGCCTTTAGCCCCGAAGGAACTTTCAGATACCTGAAAGTATACCTGAAGTACTCCAGATAGCTATTAAGTGAACCACACAAAACTTGCTGTGCTACCACTACTTCAAGATTCTAATGGATTTGTCTCAGTAGCCCATATTCCAAATGCTAGAAAGCTTACCCATGCATATGCAGTACATGCACCACACATTTGTGGATTTCTGTCTAGTCTTTGCCTCTTATCAAACACACCGAACAATACCAACCAAATTTGGCAGACCAGTAAAGGACATGAAATGTCAGAAGACTCAAAGACATTATATTTCTGTAAATTTGAAATAGTCAACCAACAGCCCTTGATAATGTCCTCACTGACGCACTGCCCTATTACTGTGATCCCTTAATATACACTAATTCCAGCAGAAGACATCAGAAAATCCCACACTGGAAAGTGACATTTAAGATTCCCTAAACATTTGTTAATCACCAGAGAATGTAAACACAGCAAACAAAACTATTAAAAAAATAATTAAAAAATGGGTTTTCTTAGTTCTACTACTTCACTAATACTTTGATTATAATCTAAATTGTCTCATCACTCTATTCTGAGCAACAAGTAACTTACTACTTATGTTTGACAGATAGAGCACCTAGCTCAGCTCAAGAGGAACAAAAGGAAGGTCTTCTACAGACAATTGAGTCGGTCTCAGCAGTCCCCATTGAGTGAAGACTAAATCAAAGAACAATCAAGGTATTAGTTACAATCACAACATAGTAGCTTGTTTGTGCAAGGTGAGCACAATGCAGTGCATGTATATTTTTTCCAAGCCCTTCTGACACTGTTTACCCTGATTACCACAGGTCCCTAAGGACAATTCTTCAAGAAGGGTATTAGGTACGGTTATCCTTAGCATGTAAACTCATCAGAGCAGCACATGAGCTTGGAAAGGCTGAAGGGTTGGGGAGGAGAAAATATTTGCTTTACTCAGCACTACAAGAGCCACATGTGCCTCATCACTTATCGTATCTCACATGATAAGGCAAGGATTTCTTAAAGTGACCCAACTTCCTCAAATCTTACCACAGTTAGAAAAACTTGCAATGATTTAGTACTCACAGAAGCACAGACACAGAGACCAAATAAAGCTCTCTAACCATTCACCTCAAAATAGTCCCTGCTTTATGACAACTACAGCTGAAAGCCTTTCTGGCAGGAGTGCTAATGCAAGCTACTTTATTTTCCAGGTCTGACTGGCAAGGAGACTGAATAAGAAACAAAAAAAACCTTAGAACTGCTCCTCTCCATTTAAGGTGTTGCTACACAAAAATGTAACAGTAGTTCTTCAAGCAGAAACATACCCAAACACTGAAGCTGCCACCACAAAAAGGTGTGGTCCAGGCAATAGTTCAGTATAAAAAGGAAGTAAACGGCTGTCTGCAGTGAAGCCTGTTGTGTTGACTCAAACCTTCCAATTAATATTTTTAATACTTGCCTACATGTAATTTCCTTTTTGGGATTCTTGCTTCAGTGCACTTGCCTTTGCATATGCTGACAATCATGCACCAAACTGATGAGGAGTCACCCAAGGCAATCCTTCAATCTCATTTATGTGCTGAGCTAAGAAGACCAAACTTGTAAGGCATTCAGTGTCATGGGGTTCAAACCTCACTACCAATCCACAGAGCTCAGACTACACATAGTCAGTGCAAAACTGCTGTACTAGAGACAAACATTTGCTGAGGGAAGCCACAAAACGATGGCTGCTCGGATTATAACGCTATCACTGTTACGCCCTTTTAAATGTATTTTTTCATTTACTATAAACATTGCCAGGTATTTATTACTAATATGGCAGGAAGTGCTAATAGGTTGCACAGCAGGGGTCAGCAATGCATAAATCTCCAGGATGATACTCTCCATAAAAAAAAAAAAAAAAAAAGATGTCACATAATAACCTTCCTCTAAGAGTTCTTCAGAGAATTGTGTGGTTTAATCTCTTCTGCCTCTGAGGCCAAAGTTTAATGACACAATAAATCCAGCTTTGGGCTCATGGTATCAGACCAACAAAAAGCGGTGGTGCCCTGACACAAAGCAATGACCTGTTGCAAATATCTACACACAGATCAACTGAGTAAGACCTCTCACAGCTCCAATTTGCTCAGAAAGATTCTGGATAGTTCACTTTGTAACATTAGGCTTTATGCTGATTATTACTTATTTCCCTCTGCACACACAGAGCCAGCATTGAGTGATGAAAAATACAACAAAAAACCCAACCCAAAACTTTATCATGCCTTTGGCTATTTTGTCATAAGAGAGAGATATATTCACCTCTGATCCACATCAGATGTGTATGACTGGGTCATCTAGCATCACTGGGGTTCAGTGGAATGAGAGCCAGAGTCAATCAATCATGTACTAATATATACAGCAAGAGATTAAATCCCTACTCAGAATAGGGTCACCCTCAAATAAAGTCACAGGTAGCTCAAGGACTTGCCCTGTCCATTTCCAAGTACCTCCAAAGGTGGACATTCCAAAGCTCCTCTGGACCCTGTCACAGTGTCTGACCTCCCCTTACAGGCAAAAAAAAATTAAAAAAATCTAGTATTTCATGTGAATTTCCCCTATTGTAATTTATGCACATTACACACAATCAGCAGAGTCCAATGAACAAGTCACCAGATATTTCTGAGCTTCCTCTGTTGCAGGGCGGTTCAAAATACAGGTTAAAGATCCAGAAATTATTTTGAGATTTTTATCATCCGAGAGCAAAGAAAAGGTTCTGCAATGCAAAGCACCAGGGCTGTCAGAGATAAAATTCCTTCAAGAACTTAAGTCTGTGGCAGGCTATGAGACACAGCATCCATACAGTGGTTCTTTGTGACAGATCTGAGACAACCAACTCCTTTCCTGAGAGTGATGGAAAAAAAATTAAGACCTCTGCTCAGGAAAGAAGCAATTTACTACATTTGATATAAAAGAAAGGACTTCTGGCTCACTGATTTCAGGTCCAAATGGGAAACTGACTTGCAAAACCTTAACTATTTCTGTTCATCAAAAAAATGTCTTTAATTATATATAAAGACAACCTGATCCTCTAACAACTTTCTTCAAGCACGAGATTAGATAAGTTAGGATCTCATTTAGAATACAAACATTTCTTTACATATCTAAATGCTGAGAACATTAAAAAGATACCATTATTAAATTTCCAAAGCAGCTTATGTTTTACCACTCACTGTTTCATTCCTGCATCTGTACACTGCAATACTGTAACTTTAACAGGCCACAAAAAGCATAGGTGATAAGAAACAAAGTATACTTATTCCCATTTTTATTAAAAACTTTTAAAATAACAATTGTGATAATAACTAATGAAAACCAGTGCTTAAAATTAACCATATTTAGTGATCTACCTGCTCCTCCAACAATGCTGCCCAGGATTTACTTTAGAAGCAGGAATACAGATACTCAATGGGTTTCCAGCATCAGAAAACTATCTTAAATTTGAATTAGAGATATTTCATATCTGAGGATGAAAACCAACAAGAGGTATTGTATGCAGTCTTTTCTGGCTTATCAGAAGGAGCACACACAAGGAAAATCTGTTTGCTAGCTTCTGCTTCAAACAAGTAATCTGTTACTAATCAGCAAGAACTTGTGTCTTACTGAAAGGCTTTTGAAACTTGCTTTGAAGAAAAACTCTTGGAACACACAAGTCTTCTTTCCTGTTCACAGTTTCTCGCTGCACATATTCATTGACCACTTGCTCATATCCCTCTGCCTTGAAAAGCTGAGACAAGAACTCTGGAAAAGAAATAAAAAAAAAAAAAGTAAATATTATGTTTAAGCTATTTTTAAAAGAGTAGTCAGCATTTATATAAGCATATGTTCTTATGTGCTACAGCAAGAAAAAAAAATCAAACAGGCCTTCAGATTTCAAGCTGTTCTATGCAGGCAGACTGCTGAATACAAACCAATACAGATCAAAACCACTTGCAAAACTGGGTCCTAATCTAGTTACTCAGTTAGTTTCCAAAACTTGCCACTTCTCTTAACTTTATTGAGCCTTGTCATTCTCCTTGTGACTGATGCCAGCTCATTTTCACTTTATGCAGCTGACCTTTGCTACATCACTTACTTTAATACTTTAAATATTTCAAAGGTAATCCAGCCTTGTAGATGCATCTCTGCTTGAGGAAGAACACCACCCTACATTACCAGACATTTATATGTCACTGCTCAACAGAAAAATAGACAAAAATGGATGGCAAAGTGGATATGGTAGCACCAAGTCTCCACTAAGTCAAACTGGAAGTATTTCCCATAAACAAAAGAACCTTACTCAAAGCATAAGTCCCTTAGAGAAAGCAGAAGTACCTTACAAATACAGTGACCAATGCACGAGTGAGGGATGCTCACTCTATTCACTTGTCATGTTAATTTTAAAAAGTTAATATAGTTTTTAAGAATTATACTTTTTCCTTTCCTAAACCTTGTTTCATTTACTCAGGCAGTAATTTCACAATAACCTGAAGCCATTCTAACCTTGTGCTACTTGGTAGAAAACAAAGACATGCCATTTTTTCACTGCTTAGAGGGGGGATCAGCTCAGTGAAAGGGCTGAACACGGGGGTACAGAAACCCCAGTTTATCGGCCTAAGCCCACACCGAAGCCACGCGCGCTGCTTGTAAATACAGTGTGTTAATGTAGAATGTGGCTCTCCTGAAATACAAATAAACAGCACCTGATTGTGGACCTATTGAAATCTCATTGTGAGGAAGCTGTACTATTTCACAACACAAAATTGCAACCATGCATCCCTCCACAAATTTAATATTATTTCAAGCAGGAGGAAAATGGGTTACATTTATCTATGGAAGAAGCTCTGTTTTTATCAGAGACTGGACAGATCATAAATAAGCATTACTCCAATCATCCCATGCAGCAATTACTTGGTGTACCAGTGTAGTGCTAAACAAATTAAAAATGCTAAACAAGTTAAAAACAAACAAAAAACTACCACCAGAAAAACACAACAACAGAAAAAGGGTTGCAAACTGTGTGGAAGTGATGGGAGTCATGCTTCTAGTATGAAAAGAATTATCAAGCATTAAGCAATATTTATATGAAAATTAGTGAGATGAATGAGATCATAATTATTAAAAATGGGAGCAGAGGTGGCCCGTGAGACAGTCACAGACCAAAAGCACAACAACTGCTAATATGGGTAATATGAGTTATCTTTTTTTTTTCCTTCATACCTTCCTTTTCCTCCTTACCTCAATTCTTCCCCCAAGTCAAACATGTATAATACCAAGGAATTTCTCATTTGGAAACAATTCTAACACACAATAAAAATGAGGTTAAACTTCCACAGCTAGGTCAATCTTCTATTTGTTCTCTTTAGCATCTCTTCGTGAGAGCTAATTGTTTAAATAGAATTAAAAATCACTCAATAAATACCAGTTCTAGAAATGCTTCAATGAAGCTGTAGCACAGCTGGCATTATCTTAAATTTTATCATTGCCCTATAAAGAATAGGGAGAGCTCAGAGGAGATTAATAGGTTTTATATATCAGAAGCAATTAGGTAATAAGTTATGTCATAAAATATGAATAACAGTTACTTGGCTCCAAATTGTTTTTTTTAGTGGCTGTATTTTGCTTTAGACCAAGAATAAAGAGCCCCACAGAAATAAACACACAGTTCTCATTACACCATGCCCTATAATTGTTAGGGGGAAATAACAGCTCACTGAAGTTTAGCATGACAAATTGGGAGTTAGAAGATGAGCTAAACTCCCAACTCACTGTGAATTCCTTCATGTCTTTGTGCTTCAAATTCTCCACCAGTAAACTGCAATAATTATCTTCCTCCCTAAAGTATTATGAGCACTGAACAAAATACTAAGTATTGTATCACATGGACTTTTTTTTTCATCATCCTTACAAAAAAAAAAAAAAAAACCAAACAGAAGACTGCAGCTAGCCAGTGCTTTCTCAGAAGAATTTGTACACAAGCTTCTCAGTGCTGTAGTCATGGTTCTGCCTCAGAAGTCATTGACTTCCTCAGTAGGCTTCATCTCGCACACCAAAAAGAGCCTTCCAAAAACAATGATGCCAAAAGAACCGCTTAGTGTCCTCATTTTCAATTCTGCTAATGATCGTTGGCCTTTTTCACTTAGATCATAAATCAGAATCAAATTCAGTAACTGCTACTCATGGCACACGTTAGCACATACAAGAAGCTTGTAGACAAGAAAGTGCTTCAAAAAGTCCTGCTAGCCTAAATATCCCCTTCCTTCCAAAAAGGATGGCAAACAAAGTACACCATGATATTGCAGTTCATATGTGTAGACCAAAACCTCATGGGCCTGTTGGCTATTCCCTGAAGCAGGTTTAAAAAGAAGATTCACAAAATAAGAAAGCACTCTACAGTACATCTCACCTTCAGTAAAAAAATACGATCTTGTCCCATCTTGTCTAACATAGAAGTTTTCTCCGAGTTTGCTGCCAGATTTAAACCTGAGCATCGCGTGATCATACAGTCCATAGTCTCTGAACAAGACACACTTGCCTGGTTTTAATACCTGCCACATAACACACATATGCTTTAATACAGTAAATGGACTTAGTCATATATATACTTATTTGCATACACTTAAAGAAACATGCACATATAACTAGACAAGGTATACTAACACATTCAATATAGGAGTGAGATACATTGAAATCTTTCCCAGTGCAACAAAAAAGTTGTATATACAACCAGGCTGTCTGCTGTTGAAAATTATTCCCCCTGAACAGTGGGCTACAAATAGTTTTAAGGTACCTTAATAACTATATTTGGGTGCTGATTAGCTAAATAAGCTTTTTATAATACTCTTCAAATGCAAGGTAAAGAAGGAAATATAAAGTTTAAGAATAAAAATTAAGTCCTAACAGGGTGTTTTCTTTGTTGAGCTGTATATAGTCTAGCACCTGAATTTGCTTGATGATAAAATAATATTTCTGTTTTCATGTGACAAACAAAAACGTTGCAATATAAGAAAAAACCGGAACAATTTCAGGAAAATGGTTGATGGGTTTGGGGTTTTCATTAATTGCTCATTGAAAAAGAAATCAAGCCATAAATAGTTTGAAAACTCAGAAATACATGGTCATTGACCATGCTTTGGACATTTGACACTAGCACCTCCCTACTCCATCAAACACCAACTGCATTTGTTAGAGGAGAAAAGGACGATTTGCCACTTACAAATTCTTGCAGAAACCTAGAAATGAGTTAAATGAACCAGGCATCTCCACAGAGAAAACAATAATCAGCCTTTTCACATGCATGAGTTAAGAATCAATCCTGATTTTGGAAAAAAAGCTGGAGATGTATATAAAAAAAACTAAAATTCCCTTTTCAGATTAAGGATGATAAAACATACAGGATATCCAATAATATAAAACCCCAAATACACACAAATGCATAAATAAGAAAAAAAAAAGTGTAGACTGTTTCCCTCTGCAATTAATATAGAGAAACTCAGAGCAACTAGATGGTTTAAACTATGCCCCGGATGGGTCTCTCCCAGTCTATCAACTAAAGGCAGCCCAAGGAGGTGAGCTTCTCTAGATTAATGCTGACCTCTGAACACCCAACTTCTAAATCACCACAGATCACATGTGTTTATTAACAACAACAGAAACATCCTAACTGCAAGTCCCTATATCTTCTGGAAGTCAATTATGGCTCACTGTCATTTATGCCTTATCAACACAGACATTACTACAATCCATAAACACTTTGTGGCATAAGACCTAGAAGCCCAAGTCACCAGTAGACAATACTTTTTTGTTATGTTGAGGGTATGTATTAGGTCAGAATCCACACAGTCTCACACCACCAATAGAGGCGAAGAAAAATATATATACATTGTAAAGCATACTTTAGCCTGTACACTAAGTGAACTAGCTAAATACATCCATGGAGTATAGTATTAAAGATCACTACTACAAGAAGGGTTATTTGAGGAAAAAAAAAGAAAGAAAAAAAAGTACTTTCTAGCTAAAAAGAAAAGTGCTTTAAAGGCTGTAAAATCAGCAGGCTTTACCTTGTAGATGTTCTTCAAGACAAGATGCATTTTGTCAGGATGAATGGCAGAAAGCACAAATATAAGTGTGACAACATCCACAGAATCTGCTGGTATATTTTCTAGAAGATCATCTTTGGTCAGATCACACTGGAACACTTTACATCTTTCAGTACTGTATAAGGCATTTTTCTAGGGAAACGAAAAAAGTATACTTTCACTGAAAATTAGCAGCATTTGCTATTGCAAATAAGTAACAGAAAAAGCACTTGTGAAACTAATTAGTAGCATGACACAAAACATGGTGTCAAAAGAACATTAACTTCCAGGAAGTGACTAATAGGATCAGAAATTCTTTGCTACATACAATAGTGAAATTACAACTATTAGAATAGTCTGCTCTCAGGAATTTTAGAAGGAAGGTGCAATTAAGAGTGTGAAAAACATACAGCTTTACCACTGCTTCTACTTCTTAAAAATACAGAAAAATTGATAAAACAAATTCTGTATTACAATGTGATCAAAGTACAGCTCTTGAGCTACAAGTAGACCGCAAACAGTTCAGGTTCACATCACATAACCTGCAGCTGGGCTGTTTTAGCCCACTGCTTTTTGCTGAGTAAAAGAAAATCTGGTCTTGGCAAGAACATTCAGTAAGAGCTGTGAAGGCAGACACCACGAAGTCATCCAAAACCCAGAGTAAACACTCAGCCCAACTCATCTTGTAGTGCAGCTGTGGCATACCAGGGAGTGGCTGTCCTCTCCTGTTTGCTACAACTATTTCCCTCCGTATTTCCCATGAGATATGTGTCTTGTGGTTCTTGGTCACAAAAGTCTCACAAGAGAATTCTTTCAAATAACAGATATATAGAACTTTACCTGTGATTACAAACATAATAAACAAGGGTACCTTTAAAGCCCAAAGCCTCCTTCCCACCTCCCCCAGCTTTGCTGGAATACTTAACTATGGACTGAAGTGCCACTTACCCATGAATAAGTACAAGCACACCTATTTTTAATCAGCCTACAAATTTCCTTAACAGAAACTTTGATTGCCCTGTTTTCAAGGTTCTCCTCAGGACTTCCTCTGCCCCACAAATAGCAAGTTTTCACCCCAAACAAATTTTGCTTGTATTTCATGGTTGGCAGAGACATAGCAGTGCTCCCAAAAATCAGTCTTCACAAATCATTCAAGTAAAGCAATATACATACATTACCATAATGATACAATTTGAAACTGAAAAACTAGGTCTCGAGCAATGATTTGGCTTCTTGAAATAGATCAATCTCCATATAATTAATTTTTTTGGCAAAACCTATTCTACCCTTCTTCCAAAAAGGCAGTCATCTGAAAATTCAGACACTCCAAAAGAGATTCCAAATATCATACCAACCTTCACATACTCAACAGCTCTAGGAGAGAAATCACAGGCATATGCAAAAATATTCAGATCTTCTTCTAAGAGTGGAAACAAGCAGTTCCCAACCCCACAGCCTGCTTCCAAAATGGTCAGCTTCTGATCTGCAAACTGGACAGGAAGAAATACAAGAAAAAGCACATCATTCTTGTTTTCCTCATGGTATAAGCAAAGACACTGTTCAATCAGCATTTTAAAAGCTATAATCAATTTTAATTACCATCAATTGAAAAACTGAAGTAGGCATCCATTGGACAATCTGACACTACAAAACCAAAAATCTTCATTTCTGTAAAATTACAAACTGTTATAGAATATATTAATACTTCTTTAGTCATCTACCTCTTAAGTAATCAACAGATTGTTGCACCATTTCTGTCTTGTCTTTCATTCAGTTATAATGAACAACAGATGCATCTGGCTAGTCCCCTAAATGATGTTTTGCAATTAGCCTGTAATTCTGGATGCTTTCCCTTAAAGTAGTGTTCTGAAGCACACCAACTTGCATCTGAATACATCACATCACAGAGAGACAAGTTTTTTATTTAGGACACAAACCAAGTGTTCCAGATTTCATTCTTAGCACCCAGTATGGGTAAATTATAAACTGATGCATCTGATTCCTATATCTTTTATAATAAGAGAGACTACACAGCGTATTGCAAACTTAACATGTTACAGCTCTCCTAATGGTTTTGTTACAAGTATTATTAAATCATTTGGAAACAATCAATCCCATCTTTTACAGATGAAGTGTACAGATCTCACCTTCCGACATGCTTTTAACTCTTGAAACTCTCTGGTTGTCCAGTGCCTGTCTTTGAAGAAGTGGGTGCTGTTCCTTTTGTAAAATAGATCCCAGTTCTTTTGTGCCTCTTTCTCCAGTTTTAACTGTTTGAACTCAGACACCAAAACCTGATCTTTTGCCAGTCTCTCAGCTTCCTCTGGGCTAAGGACTCTTGCACTATGGCCTTTTTTTTGGAAAGCAACATCTTCAGTAGATCCTGATATTATATTTAAGCAATTGGCTGATGTGCTTTCTTGGAACATCCTAGGTTCTTTCACACAAATATGAATGCCAAAGATCCAAGAGTGATTTTTCTTCTTTAGTGTATGCTTCCATCACATAAATTAGGTAAAATAACTAAGGATCTAAAAGCAGAAGAAAAAAAAAAGAATTACATTGGTACTTGCTCAGTGCTTACTATCACTAAAACTGACGTTAAAAGCAAAGCAATGACATTGTTTCTTGTTAACCTGTTAGAATGCCTCAAAAATAACTAAAAAACAGGTGACATTTGAAAGTCCTGTTAAACTTGACAAAACAAGGTCTATTTATACTAGCATTTCTCCTTCCTGCTCTCATCTCCAGTGAAAATATCAGCATTTATAACACCACAATACTCAATAGAGAGGAAAGCCAGTACTGTGGCCAAAAGGCCCATAGCAACCTGCACTCATTCCACTGCCTCCTTCTGAGGATCCAAGAAGGTTCTAATAATCACAGGTGGTTTTTATGTCCAGAAGTTGACAAAAATGGTGCAATGAAAAAGTTCTGCATAGGCTGGGGAGGGATCCAAATCTTTTCTCTCACGTTGAAGTAGTTCTGACCCCTGCCTTGCTATAAACATCCAGATCCTGGAATATGGCACGTGTGAGTTAAGTCCTGCAAGGCTCAGCAACTCCCAGGGAAACGCAGGCAGCCAAAACGTGCCACTCATTTCCACCAGACCCAGAACTGGGTATTAGTGGAAATAAGAAAAATATACACGACAGTGCCCACCCTAAAGCAAAATAGAGAGTAGTAGCTCACTTGTGTATGTTATCTCACACCACACAAACAACAACGCAAAATTTAAAAAGTGTAGAAATGAAATAAAGAACTGTCAAAAGTTTTGTCCAGCTTCACATGAGACAGATAAAGACAATTTTCCTTCAAAAACAATGGAAAAGGTCACAGAGAAGAGGGTCTCTTGAAGGAAAAGCATATCTTAAAAAAAAATCTAATGCGTGCCTAGCAGGCTACAAAAATATCTGCATTTATATTTCTTCGCATGACAAGCGAAGGAGGAAAAAACATAAATCCAGGTTGGTCCTTCCTACTGACCCATTTGCTCTCAGAACGCTGCAGTGGGAAGCTCCTTCGATAAACTGGTTTGAACAGCCAATGTTTAGCTCTCATTTTTTAAGGGTGTTTTGTGGATTAAAGCTGGATCCCTGAGACCGCAAACAGGTAATACCTCTGTGCGAGCCCCCAGTGCCCCCACAGGGAAACCGGCTTCCCACCAACAGCTCTTTCCTCAGGGGGGCCGGAGCCGCCGCGCTGAATAGCCCGGGAGGGAAGGTCCCTCCTGCCCTACCCTGCCTTCCCGAGGGCGGAGAGTGCTGGACTCCCCCATCCCACCNNNACCCACCCGCCACAACCCCTTCTGAGGGACACTCCACCCGCGACCCGCATCCCCTCCGCGGTGACAACATTCCTGCCCAGGCCGGCGCCCCCGCCTCACCCCGCAGTACCCGCCGCCGCCAGCCCCGGAGCAGTTTCCCAGCT
>VXBZ01001723.1:793041-826357 GCA_013399135.1 Heliornis fulica | reverse complement strand
CATCCGCTGTGAGCACCACCCTCTCTCCTTCCCGGCGGGCTCTGCTGTGGCCGCCCCTCTCCCTCCGCTCCTCGCGTACCGTCTCCCTACCACCTTGCCCCGGCCACACTTCTCCCTCTGCCGCACCCGCTCATCCTGCCCTCAGACCCCTTCCTGCCGGGCAGCCTCGCGGGGTGGGGTGGAGGGGGGGCAGCACCTGCCCGGCGCCCCCATCATCACCAAGGGTTCCACTGAGGCGTTACTCGTTAAGGACCGTCCCCCTCCTCGCCGTTTTGAGGTCTCTTGAGCCAGCCACGACGAAGCCCTGACCGCCCCTGTTCCTCGCCCCCTCCTTCGCACCTTCACCCAGGGTTTCCTTTCCCCCGAGTGCCGGTCTCCTGACCCGCCTACCCTCCGTCCCACGAGTGTTTTCCCTACAGAGACGTCCATCTCCGGCGGGCAGCGTGAAGGGAGAAGGGGAAGGTGGATGTGGTTGCCAGCCGAGAGCGCTGTGGCAGGGAGGAGGTTTGAGCGAGGCAGGCCAGGGAGGCGACAGGGAGGACGAACGGCTTACCGAGTTTCCCGTGAAATATGCGTGAATCCCAGTCCCTTGGGAGCACGAAGCGAGCCCCTCCGTAAGGGGTGGCTTGCTTGTTTTATTTTAGGGTCAGGACAGGTCGCCACAGATCCTGGCCTGTCAGGAGTGCCAGGAGAGGAGGAGCGGGGGTGGTCAGCAGTAAAAGCACCCGCAGTTCGATTATTTAGTTTTTTTAAAGCTGGTTGTTTTTGCGATGAGGCAACATGTAACCGAGCAGCCCTGTCCCTGGCAGTGCTGGTTCCTGTCTGCTGTAATAAGTCGCTTCCGAGGAAAGCAAACAAAAATGACTCAAACACGTATGGCACAGCCTAATAAGATAAAATCTGAGGTAGGATCTTAAGCAGTTAAGAACTTTCTGAATAATTGGTATATGTGTTTTTTAAAGACACTAGGTATTCATTATTCCAGCCGCTCATTGAGTACACTTAATTTCATATTAGAAGATGGTTTAGAAGAGGAGCTCACTGTAGCTCTGTATCTGAGTCCTGTGGCAAGACATTGCTTTTTCAATCCCTGAATGAGTTCAGGATTTGGAATGAGTAGTAAATCGCCAACAGTAAAGGAAAGCAAAACTACACTTATATTTCAGTATCTTTGTTCAAAGATGAGGGAGTCTCTACAGTTAACAGTAGGGTTTTTTTAGTTTATGATGCGTAATCCTAGGCCCAGTCTCATGGCCCTCATATTTGTACACTACAAGTAATCTTGGTGGTATTAGTCACCAAGTGCAACTTGAAAGAACAGTTTACTAGGCTGAGCTGTTACTCAAGCAGATGGTAAACGATTGAAGCAAAGCTATTTTGCTCAATAGTAAACTGTGTCTAGTGGCTTAATGATAAAATTTTCTGTGTTTCACCCCTCTGGTAATACATGATTCCACCATGTTAAAAAATACTGTGCCATATGTTTGGTACATTTAATTGTTTATGCGTAACAGTTTTATCCAGCACAACATACTAGCTAGTCTCCACTTATAAATCAATATGTTAAAAATAGCTCAGCTATTGAATTAGGTTGTTGTTTGATAGTGTATGTATTAAATGTGTGATTATTCATATCCAGATGGAAATACACTGGATTTCTAGAATTGAGAGTGATTCGGTAATCACTTTCTTAAGGGATTGCAAAGCCAAAGCTCTCCAGACCTGGAAGAATACAGTTTTATTTCAGAAGAGCTTTTTGTTTTCTGTATTTTCCATCTGTGACTTTCAAGTGAAATAATGTCTTGGTTATAATTGTTTTTTCTAACTGTTGATCTGGAATTATTTATCTGGAATCCTAGCACTATATTGTTCCTGTAATCCTCTTCACACAAACTACAATAAGAGGATTTTGTAGGCTAAATTTGTTTCAGCCTTCTTAAAATACTTCATTCCTTTCAGTAATGTTTATGAAATACCATACTGAAAAACTGGATTATCCCTATAAAACACATCTTAAAAACATCTGACTTTTGGAAAAAGGACTCCGGGTACATTTGGACGGACGTTTGCTAGATACTAGGTACATGTACACCTAGTCAGCTAACCAAATGAAAACAATTTGTTGAGTGTTTCTTTAGAGTAACCATATTTTCCTGATACCGAAGAAAGAAGTATGAGAGTGACAGTCCTTTTAATTTAGTGGCTGTGTTGTTGAAACTCTTGATCCTTTTTTTGGCAAAGACAACTTTTGGCTCTTGTACAGTTAGTTTGTTTTATTTAGCAAGCTTGCACATAATGTAGGTGGGAAACAATAGCTCAAAATAGATTGCGCACATGAAAAGGGAGGGTATGATTTGGTCTGGCAGTTAAAGCATGAGGATTAAGTGAAGTGTGCCTGATTCTGCTTGTTGTGCTGTGAGAGTAAAACTCAATTAGACAGTAATGTCCTCTTAATGAGAATTTGTTACAAGCTGGGGTTTTGTTTCTGTTTTGGTCTTTTTTCCTGCAAAAGTGCTTTTCATAGTAGAATTGTATTCTATTTTTTTCCTGAGATATTAATTTCTTAACTAATGCAGTAATTAAAAGCCTTGATCATGAACAAGTTTGTACCGCTTTGTATCTGGAGATGCTAGAATTGAATGGAGGTTTAGTTTAGAAAGAACAAAACAATTGCTATCTGTCTGATCTTATTGCACTTTGTCTAACTCCTCTGTCAAAGCGTTGCAGGTCCTGATAGTTGTTTTTTTTTTTTGGCTCATCAGCATGACAGAATAATGAGGTGAAAAATACTTTTCTAAATTAAATTATTCTTAGTACAAATAAACATGCTAACAGTAGTACCTTGTTTAGGGGAATGAAGCACTTTATACAATAAAAATACTTCAAGGTTAGTTTAAAGCTATTAGTGTCTCATCTTAGTTATGCTTTCCATCCGCAGTAGCTTTGGACTAGCATGGAGCATGATGAAGTAAGATCAGTCCCTCTTTTTTTCCTTACAAGTGAGATCTGAGTCTCCTTTACCCTTGAGGAGGTATTGTGGAGGCAAGATGGATGTTAAATAGCCAGAAATATCAGTAAGGTTAAATAAGTTGACATCACTAAATTAGTCTTTGTCACAGAGAGTTCTGTGGATTTGGTGGGAGTCACGCAGAGCTCTGGGTCTTGAAGTTGACGCTTTTTGAGATGCATGGTACAGTTTTGTACTTGCCTGCAAAATTGTCACTCAAAGCTAGGGGTATTTTTTTAGTCTTCAAACGCATGATCTAGAACCTGATTTCCATTGTTAAAAGGGAGTTAAGAATCTGGTACCATCATATGACACATTGTAGTGGTGCATTATTCCACCCCTCGTGCTGTAAACACTAACGTGTATTTTAGCATTCCATATAGTGACAGTAAATGTGCAGTGACTGTGTGCAGGGCAGGGTGACACTTCTGAAGACTCTAAGAAATGTAATCACAATTGTCTTCCTCTTCAGATGACTTTAAGCCAGCATCGATTGATACATCTTGTGAGGGGGACCTCCAAGTGGGTAAAGGAGATGATGTAACTATCACTTTGCCACATATTCCAGTAAGTTCCTTATGTATCTGTCCTTGTTTACTCTCCAACATATTTGTAGTTACAGTCTAATGTAAATGTTGCTTTCGCTTTCTTTTTTCTTTTGTTAATGTGATTTCAATATTTGAGCAGCCTGACTTGCAGTGTGTTACCTTAGGAGAGGACTGTACAACTGCATCTTTGTAAGGGGTTATGTTTGTAAGGTTGCAGTGTGTTCTTCACTTTCGATTCCTCCCTTCTCTACTCTTCCTCAAAAAACAAGAACACTTTTACCATTGTCTGAAGCTCTATACTTGCTTCCCATCCATTTTCTGTGCCATGGCTTCAGGAAGTAAGGCGGAGTAATTTGTGCTTTAACCAAGGTTTGATATTCAGAAGCCACAGGTAGACCTGTAAGTATGTTCTTCCCATTACTGGAGTGTGTACAGATAACATAGAGGTTCCCTGCTTTTAGCTTTATCAGTGAAATTGAGGGGGTAGGTTCTGGTGAGTGGCAATGAAGTGGTTTCCCATCTACTTTCTCCTCAAATTATGCCATAAATATCCACTGTGTGAGGATGACGGTCATGTAGCAATAAAACAAGTGATGAAACTGTTTATAGGTGCAGCTCTTTTGTAATTGCAGGTTCAGTTGTTTCCGTACCAAAACAAAAGAAAGTGCTTGCATGCTGGAACTAGATTTGTTTATTAGCTGAAGTTAATGCTGCGTGTCAAGCCAGTATACCAGAATTCACAGGTATTGATGGGTTTGGTGGTTGCAGGGGGCCACCAGTCAGTTTGGAAGCTGTGTGCCAGATCCTTTTGGTATTACTTATTCTGGAATGTTGGTGTTTTTACTTGGCAGGTGATAGTACTTTGACAGTTCTCATCAAATGAAGCTTTAGCCTGCTTTCCCCGATCCTGTTTTTGATACGGCTTTTGTCACCTTTAGTGCAGCAGGAAGTTACATACTGGCTTTTTATCTATAAAAACAATGAGCATGGTGGTGTTTTTTGAGAGCAGGTAACAATACAATTAATAGCAATGTCATCTTGGATTGACTTGGAACAGTTTTTTCATTCATCTTCTGTGTTGAACAACATCAACTGTAATGACCCTTTCTGAATCTCTGTACTGATGAGTTTAATTTGATTGTCTTCCCTTGAATATGAACAGCTTTAAATATGAACACCTAACTGCACTGAATGCAGCCACTCTGCATATGTTGTTCCAAGGGAGAGAGCTCAAAAAAAAAACACTGAACACATTGGAAAAGAGTGAGAAGTCTTAAGATTATTTCATCCTGATGAGATTAACAGAATTTCTTGGACCCTGCTTTGGTTCTCAGTTGCTCAGCAGCTTGATAGGATTCAGATTCTGGGTTGTTGTTTGGTTTGGTTTTAAATTGTGTGGTCTCTGAGGATATCTCCAATAATTTGTTCAGTGGAGATATTTTGCTGTACTTTGCTGCTTGGATAAAGTGCTATTTCTACATGTGGATTTATTAGCTTTAATATTTGTTAAACAGTCTTGGTTGAGGAAGTGAAGAATTTCTGTTTGTTAAAAATCCTTGTGCATGAAAGCAACTAATTGATTAAATGTCACCTGATTCACCTACTTCCTTCTTCTATAATCAGCAGAATCTGTAAGCCAGCGTTATTTAGGCACTAATATAAAAATGGAACACTTAATTTTAAGTAGAAAGGTGAGAATGTTTGCTTAAGCAGGGTTCCACTTCTGCTTATTTTTTTTAGCCAAAATCACAGTCTTTGAGTTAGGGGGTTTCTGGGCAGGAGAGTGATAGCCAACAAACTTTGGTCAATTTTTGTTAAATTTGTGCTTTATATGTTTACCAACTTAGTTGTCAACAGCAAGCAGGATTTGTTTTTCAGCTTACTTTTGATTCTTTTATGTGTTGCTTTCCTCTCTTAAAAGTAGAAATAAAAATGTGAAATGCCTTTGAAGACTAGACTTTCTTGAGACATCTTTCCTGAAACATCTGTATCACTTATTGTATCTCTAGGAATTCAGAATTGTTGCCTTTATGTCTCCAAAGCCATTTTAAATTCAAGCACAGTCTATTTATTAGCAACAGGGAGAACAGGAATTGCATTCTGAGTGGTTAAAATATGACTGTATGCTTTTGCTATGGTTTTTCCTGTTCTCCCTGATTTTGGTTGCTTTCCTACAGCATGTACAAAGTTGCACATAAATAAACTTTTTTTATTATAAGAAGGTTTCATAGCTAAGAATTTATATCCCCTTTGAGTAACATTGACATGGCCAGGTATGTGTCCATGCTGCAGTGTACAGACAGACCTGCTTCCTGTAACCCCAAGACCAGGTGATTGAGCTAGTGTGCTCAAAACCAGATGATTGAGCCAGTAGATGCAATACAGATGACCATAATCTTAGCAGTATTGGTTAGCCAGCGCACACCACCTCTTGAGTTTGTCTTTATTGCATCTCTGACTAAGCCATTTGACTTTTATGGCTCTGTGCAGCATTGTGTGGACTTGGGGACTTTTTGGAAGGTGTCAAAATACCCATTTGCTTTTGAGAAGACATTTTGGTATATTTGCATGGCTTCTACATGCTAATCTGACTTTGAAAAATACAGCTGTTCTTACATAGTTTGTGATGGTCACTTGTAATCCACTATGAAAATTCTGCTTTTTTCATATATATACACACACACATACTTATGCCTATATATATATAGGCATATATATCTAATACACACCAGTTTAAATTATTTTCCAGTTGACCACATATTTATTTAGGCAACAGTTATGCTACACAAATAACTAGAACTTTATTTCTTACACAAATACAAGATTTCTGGAGCAGAAATGTCAAGAAGATTTCTGACACTTGTCAGTGCCAGCTATGCACATTCTGTTATGTTATCATTTTGGGAATGAGAACTGTAAATAATGGCAACCGTGGAAAAGTTGTTTTGTCACTGCAGAGACACTTAAAATGATGAAAGGCCTAATATTGCTATGAGGAAACATCTGATCTGCTTCCCATAACTGTATTTTTCCTTCTTCTTGAATGAACAATTCCTGTAGGAACTGAATATCATCTGCTTACCATCTCGGTCAAAACAATACATATATTCATTTTTCTTAGTGTTTATAAACTGTTGGGTAGGGGAAAATAACCAAACAAATGTGTGCTCTTTCTTTGATACCAGGGTTCAACTCCACCAATGACTGTGTTTAAAGGAAATAAAAGGCCATATCAGAAGGACTGTGTGCTTATTATCAATCATGACACTGGGGAGTATGTGCTGGAAAAACTTAGTAGCAGCATTCAAGTCAAGAAAACAAGGTAACGCTGGGGACAGGACTGTTGATAGGATTAATTCTTGCTGAAGTCTCTTTTTCAGACTCTTTTGAACCAAAACTCAATTTTCTTTATTTTGTAGTGATGTTTAATTGCCAAGCCTCATGGGCTTTATGTGGCAAGTTATCTTGCCTAAAAATGCAGATAGGAGTGTGAATCCAAGAGTAAAGAATTTGTAAATTCTCCACTGCTGAAAGGACATAATTACAGTTTGCAGTGAAACACCTCTGATTATTTGAAGCTTTGGAAGCTGGCTGAAGGATGGAATGTGTTTCAGAATCTCTAGTTAGCTGCAAGAGATAATGGAAATATTAGGCTGTCAAAAAGATCGTTGGGCTTACTAGGTTTGTTCTCTACAGCTTCCTGTGGGAGTCATGATGCTTTAATAATATACTCTTAGGGAAAAAGAAACACTCAACCCTGTATTGGATCAGTGGTGGATAAAGTGGAACATAAGTCCAAAACCTCCAGCTGGGGAGGTGGGGTGTGGGGGGAGCTGTAGAAATAATGGTTATGAGGTTTTGCTTAGCAGAGTTGCTAAGGGCAGAAAGCCTCTTTAACCCAGTGTTCTTACTTCACCACCCAAATGCTTCAAAGTGTGCAGATAGAACTTTTTTAGTAGTCTTTCTGCTCAGCAAGTACCTGAAGTTGCTGTATCGTGTTCTTTGAGCTTCACTGGACCACAGGTTATTGAGATCAAAAGAGAAAGCAGATTTTCCAATATCTTGAGAAGAAGTAGTTCTTAAATAATTCTACAAGTTTTACATTTAAAAAAATAAAAACCGTTTCATTGCTATGCCCATCTGAGTGCGAGCCAAGTTTTTAACTGGAAGTTTGCCAAGAACTCCTTGAGTTCAAGGTAAATGGACTGTATCGCTCCTCTGAATCAGTGGTGTGAAAACTCATCCATGTGGCATTCATCTTGTCCAGTGGATGTGAGCACGTTGTAGGTGAGATTGGAATTCCAAATTTGAGTTCTGCTGGACTTTGTCTTGGTAAAGTTGGAAAGAAGCAAAGGAAGTGCAGGAGGGTTTGGGTGATCCAAACAGTGAGGTGTTTGTATCAGCTGAGGTTTGGTTCTGGTGAAGTGAATAATGTTTCACGTTTTCTCAAGCAGAGGCAAGGTAGTAAAAAATTGGGGCTCCCTGTTCGAAGGAATAGTGTTTTGCTAAGTCATTCAGTTTTCTAGATCAGAAGTGCCTGGTTTGTTTTGTTGGGGGGGTTTTTTGGTGTGAGGGTTTTTGGTTTTTTTTGCCTCACGGCTGCTTTGATCTCTTTAACAACATGTTGACACTCTGTGGGAGTATGGTTTTTATGGTCACCAGGGGAGAGTAATTACACTTATTCTAGGTTTTCAGTGCTAATTGTGCTCTTGGAACCAAAGAAGATTTTACAATCTTGCATTTACTATTCACTTGATCCAGTGAGTCTATTCCCAAATCCTCGCTTCTATTGTAAAGCTTACTCTGTAAGCTGCTTTAACGTAGTATCTGATAGCTGTGTTTCAGTGATGAACAAATAGGTGGTTCTGTGCTTAATTTTTGAGGTTGTGTCTTTGATTCAGTATGGCACAGAGACACCCGAGTTAGTGCTAAATGTACTGGCTCAGAAGCATCTGTGTGAAAGTCCAGGAAGTTCTGCTTGGTCTAGTTATAACTTGCTTATCAGTGCGATTATCTCAGAGGCACAGTGTCACGCAACTCAACTGGGACCCTCCTAGAACTAAACCTGAGCTCTACTATCCATGTAAGCCACTTCTGTGATGCACTCTGTAAAGCCATAACCCCAAAGTCTTTGGAGTTCTGTGATAAACACACCACAACCCTTAACTTCATTATGGTGTGCTGTAGAAGGACCTGGAAAAGTGGTTTGGTTTGGGTTTTTTCCTGCCAAATATATTTACTGTCCTACAGTCTCAGTCACACCTTTTATTCAGTAAATACTTGATTTGAATTGAACAGCCAGGCATAACATTATTCTGGAGACTATTTTCTACTAAGGAAACAGCTTAAACTATTTTTAAGGGATAATAGCAAAGAAATGAGAAAGGGGAATTAAATGCTTGCTTGTTGTATTTAGCAGTAAGAGTGATTGCTGTAGTCAAGTTGACCTCTAAGAGAGTTCAGTTTGAGATGATTTAATTGCAAGTCAGAAAATTGTTTCTTTTGCTGCGATTGTTTTAAGCTGGATTTTGTTATAATGTCATATAGTTACTTTAAATTGCCATGATTGCTTATTCTTTTTTTTAAAACACAAATACTAATTGTTAAATTAAAGCCTTTGTTGTTCTTCAAGTAGATAATTTGGCACTACTGAACCACGTCTGGATTTGAAAAATACATTTTACAAGGGTGCTACAGCGTAGCTCAGTGTACCAAAAGCAAGTATTGCCTACAGAAAGATGTAGTTCACTCTTATCTTTATAAAATAAAGTAGCGATCTGTACAAAAGGAAGTCACAAATTATGTATTAGTACAAGGATATAGAAAAAGTTGAACGGTTGCACTGAACCACTGAATGTCTCTGTTTGTTTTTTCAGAGCAGAGGGCAGCAGTAAGATCCAAGCCCGAATAGAACAACAGTCTGCCCGTGCATCTCAGCCTCCTTCACAGTTCAGAGCCCCAACCAAGCCAGCAGTTGGACCTAAAACTTCTCCTTTGAAAGACAATCCTTCACCAGAGCCTCAGCTGGATGACATTAAAAGAGGTAAAGAAGGGTTTATAGTTTCCTGAGTTTTGGTTGGTTTTGTCTATCTTCTTTATAATGCAAATGATGACTTATAAAAGTTTTGATTTTATAAAAACATTAGAATGTTCATAGATTAAAAGATGGTACTTGACAGCAGGTTTGTAATCTTTATATCTTATTTTAAGGTGTCTTAGTGAATTATTTATTTTCTTCTGCCAGTGTAGATATTTATACTGCAGTTTCTCTGGCATGAGAGAATTTCCTCTTTATGGGTAATTTTCTCTCTTCCAAGCTATTTCTCTGCTTTGAAAAGAAGGCAATATGAGTGAATTCAGAAACTTATAGCAGAGCAATAGGCAAATTGAATGGGTGTCTTAGGCAACGGGAACAACAACAACAGAAACTAGTGCTAGACCTACTTATGCAATCAAGTAACTTGGATGAAAGTTATTCCTGCACCGAGTACGGTCGGAGCCATTTGCCAGAGGGATGGAACATCTGGATGGCTGTGATTCCATCAGAAGACCTGAAGCTTGTGCCACGCCAAGTAGTGCTAGCAGGGGAGGTGTGAGAGAATGAATAACCATGCAGCTTCCTTTTTACCTCAGCCACTCCTCTCCAGCTTTGATCACATCTGCCATATAGTTGCTATGCTTCTGTTAAAGAGATGGCCGGTTCAACACGGTATCCTGCTGAAGCAGAGCTTTGTCTCAGTGTTTAGCTGTGGGCAGGGCACGCTTTCTTTGCCCGTGTCCTTCCTTTCATACTAGTGTGGTGTCTGATTTTGCTGCAGACAACACAGATGGAATGAGGAAGGCTTTAAATTTTTATTTGGTTCTCTTGTATTTCTTATCTGTCACCAGATACAATTACTTTATTTTAAGATTGTTCTTTCTGTCTAGTATTTTTTCTTTTTTCTGTGTCTCTATTTCTCCTTTTCTCTCTGACGCGTATAGCTATCTTAGCCTGTTAATTGCCCAAACTATGTTAATTACTTAGCAGGGTATTTTTTTCATTTGATGGTAGTGACTAGGTGGCATTTTTACTGCTAAACTGTCTGTGTGTTTGCATAGGTGCTGACTGGTCTCACTCTTTGGCAGCAGTAGTATTTTCAATACATGGACGCTGGTCAGCAGACAGAATCAACGTCTGAGAGTCTTTTAGCTACAGTTCCCTTAGCTGCGTTGCCGTTTTTATTTTCTGTGTATTAGGCAAGGAGAAAGATAACAACAGGTGATGTATCGATTTAAAAATTGAAGAAGTTGTGAATTTTAAATGTCTTTTCTTGTAGTGTGTGATAAGTTACTTAACGATTGGGGCACACTTTTGTATACGTACAGCGATTTGTAAAGGTCCTGTTATAGTAAAATAATTACCGTTTGTCTGGAGCAGTATCTGTTCTACAAAGGCAACTTTCTGGTGGTCTAAAATATGTCACATTGTTTAGAGCTGTCCTAGTAATTGTCTTTTTTTGCAGCCCGATCATATTTTCTTGGAAAATACCTCCAGATAAATAACTTGTAGTATTTTGTTTCCAAAATCAAGGAAAAGAACACCTGACTTAGGCTGAAAATAGGACTTCAACATGGCATTTTATAGGGATGGTTGCTCAAGAAAGAGTGCAAATACCTGGGCAGGAGTCTTTTTGCTTATAGTATATGCTCTCAGTCAATCCAGGAAAAAAAGTTATAATCTAGAGTGAAAGGTAGAACTAAAATGGCACCATTCTACAATTAAAATAATAAAAGTTGACTACCTCACGGCTTTTACAGTTTTCAATCCTGTAATCTTCCCTTAGTTCTTTTCAAGCAGTAACTTTCCTTTTGGGTGAAATATCTCATTTGTACTCAAGAAAGATACATGTAAAGCTGAAATTCTGTGTTTTCTCTTTAATGGACACAGCACAGAACTTAAAATCGCCAAAGGAGTTGGTTGAAAGGATCTCTAGTGTTATGACACTTGCTCCCAGTGTGCCCTAAGGGGCACAGCAAGTAGGAGCACACAGCCCTCCTGATGTTTAACATGGTGTTTTAAAGTACCTCAGTGCTGGTTTCTGCTTTCCCCTGGTGCCCTCAGGTGTGCATTCCCATAGCTCACCCTACAGATGAGCTGGGAAATGAACTCAGTTTCATTTTCAGGTAGGTTAGTTCTCTGTCCCGCTACGCAGCTGTCGAAACAGCAGTGCCTGAAGACAAGAATCAGAGCATGTGGGATGTGACCCAGTCCTTTCCTTCACGCAGAAAGGCCTTTGGGAGGCTGGGTCTAGTGTCTTGCACCAGAGGAATCTTTTCCTCTGGAAGCTTTTATCTTTTCCTCCTTCCTGAAGGGAGCAAAAGAGAGAGTAAGAGTTTGTTCTTTTGAGTACTTGGCTAATTCTGATAACATTTCATAAAGCAGAGAACATTTCCGCAAGCACACCACAATACACCCATTTGTGTGCATGAAATAATCAGTGCTTATCAGATGCATTTAACCACAATAGAAATGTTTTCAATAACATTGACATAATTACAGCGTGGTGTACTAGGAAAAAAAAAAAAAAAGCCACAGAAATTTATTTCTGGTTTGGACACTGTAAATTCAGTGCTTAAAAATCTGGGCAGATCTTGCTTACCTACAGTGCAGTTGAAGTGTGTAAGGATTATGCCACAGCACTGTTTTTGTCTCTCAAAATGCCTCGATCAAATTTTTTTGTTCTTTAATGTAAAATACTGCCTCTTCTAACTGCCATCTCCACATACTCAGTGCCAGTATCAGGTTGATGTCTCTCCACTCTGCACACCATTATTAACAGCAAGCGTTCCACGATAGGCATTCAACCTTGTCTTCCCTAAAGCTGAATGACTTTAGGAAATAAAGTCTTTGGTATTCTTGCAGCCTGAGGTTAGGTCTTACGTTAAAAATACTGCATAGTCTATTGGAATTGAGAGAAGTAAGAACCCTTAGACATGATTATGAAAAGAAATTAGGGGATTTGATACTGAATATATGCAGAAGACAGCCCTGTTGAGAAAGGCTGTTCTGTTGTATAATAATTTCTGACCTTGAATTTTTTTTATGCAGCTAAAGCCCGCATTGACTGCCAGTGTAAAACAGTAAGCTATTTTGTTTTCTGGAAAGAAGGCCTACAGTTGTAACATGAAATATGCAAAAGCTAAGGTTCCACATGTAATGTCAGCCTTTCAGATGATGTAGACTCAGTTAAGGCAAGAGTTCAAAACTTGGAAGCTATGGAAAGCTTTTTTAAAGTAGCTGCTGCACATCGTAACTTGTTATCTTTTAAACCTTAAGGGTGCATTAAACCTCAAATGTTTGATCTTACAGTGCAGAAAGACGTAGGAGAGATCTGACTCTTTGGTTGTTCAGATTAGCATATGTACACGTATATGTGGAGGCACTACAAGGAGATGTCTAGCCAAGGCTTCAGTACCTGTAACTGCACTAAGCGTAACAGTCAAATAGGAAAATGCAAAATGAGACAATTTTAAAGCCAATATGTTTCTCCTGCAAGGCTTTGGTGTCATCATTGGCTAAGCCACTGTCTTTGATAGGGAGGCACAAGGGTTTTGAACAGACTTCCTCAGTGGTCCTGGTGGAGTTCTGCCTGACAGGTTTTAGCAATGCAGCAGCCACCATAAAGTGAAAACTTTATTTTATTTTATTTTATTTTATTTTATTTTATTTTATTTTATTTTATTTTATTTTATTTTATTTTATTTTATTTTATTTTTTTATTTTATTTTATTTTATTTTATTTTATTTTATTTTCTGCACAGTCACAGTGCTTAGAGTTCTGGGCTCAAGGAATTAAGAGACAAGAGAAACCTGCAGGAAAGCTGACAGCCAATGTTGACTAGAAGATGGGTTCAGACCAAATTTCTACCTGTGGACACTGTCACTGTTGGGACCCTTAACTTCCCTGTCCTTGAAACTTGTAATATTGGTGCTGTTTTTCTTTTCCTGCCTGTGTTCAGCATAGTGAGCCTTGCCACTTCTTCCAAGGCATTCTCCTTTTCCATCCTCATAACCAAACCTCTTTTGTGGGCTCTCACATCCCCAGCAGAAACCCCTCACTTTTAAATCTGATGCTAATCTCTATTTCTGTTCAAAATTAACCAGGCTAATCTTCCTTTCCCATTCGTCAGACTGCATCACTTCCTTCAGCTATTTCCTGGCCTACTGCATTGAGTTCAAACTTCTTGTTTAGATTTTTTTTTTCCTAGTTCTCTAGTTCTATTGGATAGTGCTTCCTACAAACAAGGATATTCTAACAGCAAATTGTTATCACTATAACTTAACAACTAAAACTCCATCACTATGTAGAAATTTTACATCATAAATCTAGAGCACTAATCTGGGCATTTTAAAGGGAAAGAAACCTTGTTCCTGTTTAGCTTTACCCTGTGAATTTCTTAGCCTTTAACACAGAGAACTTTTACAATTTGAAATCCTTGATATGGATAGGCTGAGAACAGAGACTTACAAGTGCTCATTTGTCTGTGTGTTAGACTTCAGGCATAAAATGGATTTTTAAAGCCTGCAAGATTCTGTTCAGTGAAAATATGGGAGAAAAACATTGCAGTACAAAGTAGTATCTGCTGTTGGCTTAATCATACATTCTTCCTTCCTCAACAGTATCTTCTGTTATGTCTTCAGGATGAAAGAGTACATTTTACCTGGCATACAAATAAAGTACAGACAGTGCAGGCGGTCTAGTCCGGGATCTAGCTTTAGGAAGTAAGTTGGAGGAACAACCCCACTAACTTTAAACACTCAGCTGGAGTCAGTCGCATGGTTGTTCCCTTTCAATATGCCTTCATTGCCTCTGGTGGAGTATAACTATAGCATTTGAAATTGCAAAATAGCAGTTTTAAAACTAGCAAAACAAAACTTCATTTCTCAAACTAGAGCTGAAGGAGCTTTCTTTAGCAAATAATGTAGAGGCTGACAACTTTAACCAAAAGTTAGTCTGTAGTGTTAAGCAGCCAAGGAAAAATGAGCCCTATTGAAAGGGAGTTGTGGTTGCTGCAGGGGCTGAAGATAAGCACTAAAAATGTGCCATAAAGGAAAGACTTGTTTTACTTGATCTGGCTGTGCTGTACACAAGAAGGATGTCCCTGCCTGAGGAGCTGGGGTTCATGTCAGTCTGACACACATCTGACCTGAACTACTTCTGGCATTAGTTCTCCATTTATCAGATAGAAGTGTTAATACCTCATCTTTCCTTTCTTTCATTCTTAACCCTTTAGCCTGTGACTTCTCCAGGGTTGAGTTCTGACCTCATGGGTATAGAGCTGCTAGCCCAACAAAACCTAAATTTTGAGGGTTTCACATCCTGTGCTTAACATATGTGTGAGTATTGTTCTCTCATGGAAACCTGCCATGGTGAACTGAGTCATTTGATACTCAACTTAGAGGACACTTCTCTTGTATTCACCCACAAATAGTGTTTAGGCCACTACATGACAAATTTAACAATATGGCTAACTTACCTTAAAGCTGTTTAGTAACCAGTTGTTCAGACACCATGAGTCGTTTCTGATGCAGCTGTCGCAGTGCTGTCACAGTATTATTCCATTGTTTCTTTGCACTGGAAGCCCTGAACTGGGGTGTGTCTGACTTGAATAACTTCCCAGTTTCAGAGTAGTCTCTGCGTTTTCCTGGCTACTTGTGGGCTCTGTAGCAGGTTAAGGTATTATTGCCACTCCCCAGCACGTAAATATTCTCATCTGTTCCACTGCAAAGTTGATGTCATCCATCTGCTTCCGCAGTTTGTTTAAAATTAGTTGCGTGACTGCGCTGAAGCAGTTTCATACGTTAATCTGAAGACAAGGCAGTCTCTGTTGTGACCGTGTGTCTGTGCCCCTCTCCTCTGCCTTTTTGTGTTTTCCAAAAGACAAAATGACACTGACATGACTGAATTTACATTCCTACACTTTCAGATGCTTTTTAGAAAGGGGCTGGCTGTTGGCTGGTGAAACTTTATCAAGAGATGTACATAGGTTATATGCTCTGCACACTAAGTGTCAGAACCAGTGAAGTAGAAAGTGCTTTCAGGAGTGTGAAGTATATAGATAAGAGTAGCGGAAGTGAAGGTTTTTTGATGCTGCACTGTTGCTTCTTTAAATTTAATTACAGCAAGTAAGTAAAAAAGTTTTCAGAAATGTTTGGTTTTCCTTCCTGTCTCTTTCATGTGAGATGTTTTGATGTGATAAATTATACTTGACAGAGCTATTGCATTTTCACATTCTTTTCCAAAAATTCCACGAGGCCCTGTTTATGGTTTCAACCAGATCAATGTCCTTTTATTTCAGAGCTGAGAGCAGAGGTTGAAATTATCGAGCAGATGAGCAGCAGCAGTGGAAGCAGCTCATCGGATTCCGAAAGCTCATCTGGGAGCGAAGATGAAAGCTCCAGCAGTGAGGGGGAAGAGGCAGCACATGCTTCCCCTTCCCAGCCACCTCACCAGCAGTACAACAACAGGAATGCTGTCGCTAACGGCACCAGCCGGCCACAAGGAAGCAATCAGCTCATGAACACGCTACGTAAGTGAAGGCTTCCATCATATGGCTCTGGGAAGCTGCTTGAGACAGTTCATTTTCTTAGCATGTTAGGCTAACTCCATGAAGGGCAGTTTGCCAAATGGTAATCCGGCGGAATTGCACTGTCTGAAATAGCATGGGTGGGTTCAGACAGGACCGAGACCCATCTGATGGTGTGGAGATTGTTTCAGTTTGGTTTAGAGCCTGTGTGCATCAGTGTCATGGTCTCAGTTGATCAGGCTGAGTCTTGATTCAGCCCTCAGGGTGGAATGAGTGGGTAGCAAAGCATCAGTGCAGGAAGATCTGGTGCGGTGGAGGATGGGAATTATTTTAATGGGAAAACACAGGTTAGACATAAATAGTGGGCTTGTCTGTTGTGTCGGCTATAGGTCTGTGAAGAATTGTGAACACAATTTTATTATTAGCTCTATTGCTCTGTCAGAGTATTTACTCTGTATTGTGTTGGTCTCAGCTGCATTTTTACAAATAACACATTTTGAAGGGAAATTTAAAGTACTGTGTATTTGGTTAAAATCCTAGAGCTACGGTGTTTGCAAGCATTGAAGCAGTAAAAACTCCCACCACCTTTTCAAAAGTGTAGAAAATTTTTTTTATTTTTTAAAGCCTAGTTTTGTCCCTTGAGACTGACCCTGAGGAGATGGTGTACACTTGTATTGCCCGTTCCCGGTGCTAGATCAGGTATATTCTAGTTCAGTGGAGTTAAAATATTGCACCTCAAAGAAACTATAACTTAGTTATAATAATTTTTTCTTAATTCCTACTGAGGTATGTTTGTGTACATCTTTTGGCACCCCCACACACAGGGATCTGATGGTGTGGAGATAGAGTTCAAATAGTTCAAATAGACATAAATGTAGAGTTTCCAGCTTTGAGAAGACAAGTGTATTATACAAACAATACTGAAAAGGTCTTCCAGAAACCTGGAGAGGCCTGTAAGTCTTGCTGAATGTTGAAGCCATGAATGTTGATGTGAAATCCAAAATTCAACAAAGTTCCCTGTTTCTGGTGGTGATCTGCCTCTTCCCTTCTCTTCCTGGACCACAATAGAGTTCAAATATAGGTCATTGGATGTCAAGAAGCTTCTGACTCCAGCAGAATCAGGGATTTAAAATTTGTTTTGCAAAGGATTAATAGGACTGTGACCATTCAAGTCACCAGTGACTGTCAGCATGAGAGTCACCCCTAAAGCAAGTTCTTGTTTCATAAAAGAGGAAGCGGAGGTGAAGAAGTCCAGGGCAGTGTTGTGGGAGAGCTAGGTTCAGTTACCAAAACCCAAGTCTGATCTTGCCTGCTTTTATCCCCTCCACCTCACCAAACCACACGTGCCCTGATAAACAGGGTCTGAGATTGTAAGCTTGACCATATCCTGGCCTTCCTTTGTCTGATCTCTCTTTGCACTTTGGAGAGGGGCATTCACCATCACAGTGTGTCAACTTAGTTCAGCCAGGGCCTTGAGTCGTGATGGCTTTAATGTTCCTTTTGGTTTATACAAATGCAGAGACCTTGCCTTGACTGCCCAAATGGGCTTCAACAACAACAACAACAAAAATCTATTTTAAAAGGGGTGAAAAGCCAGGGGATTCCCAGAGCCATGTACAGGAGCTTGGCCGGTGGAGGTTGCGGAATGCCTTCCGCAGGTGCTAGCACGAGGAGTGCTGTTCTCCCACCAGGGAGCAGCTTTGGTGGCCGTGTGGAGCCAAGGACACTTGGTTTGGCCTGAATCCGCGCGTGAATTAACCCCACACAGCTCTCTTGGGTATGGAAAGCAGTTCCATTAAATGACAGGTGATGTTTGCATTCATTTCTTGTGTTATTCTTATTTAAATCTCCCGGTGTAAATATGACTGTTCTTTGGCTTGATTGCCATGAAATGTAAATTAACGCCTACTAAGTTGTTGTGTTTTGTTGGGTTTTGTTTTCCATAGGAAATGACTTGCAGTTGAGTGAGTCTGGGAGCGACAGTGATGACTAGAGGCTGAGCTTTTCCTGTTTCTGTTACATATACATGAAGAACTAATTTACCTTGAAGTGATCCTATTGCTTATGAAGAGGAGCTGCCACAGAGATAGTTCCAAGCGTGGAATTTTAATAGAAGAAATACATAGCCCTAGAAAATAGCAGATACCGAGGGCTGGTTAACTTCGTGATTTACGTGTATATTTTGTGTATATTCTTATTCTTTTAAATAGATATGTACAGTTAGTAAGCCAATATATGTTCCCATGTTCCTTGCCATCATCTGTATGTTTAAAGTGTAACTATAAGATGTCATCCACAGATTTCTTGTATGTAGAAGATATTCAGCCCATCGTGACTTTTAAGGGAGGAGGTACTTTTGTATATAGGGTGGTGAGCATGAGCCAACAATGGGTTTACAAAACATGTAGGAGCTTGTGTGTGCACTGAAGTGGGACTGTCGTAAATTAAGTTTCAATATGAAGTTGATTTCCTTGGTTTGCGAATTTTCTGATGTCTTTTTATTGCTATTTATGATTGATTTAAAGGACTTAAACAGTTGGAAAATAGGAAACATGAAACAATGTTCATTAAACAGCTGGAAAATAGGAATCATAAAACAATGTTTGTCACAAACCTTGCTGCACCAGTGCCTTAAAAGCAGGTTGGGGTTTGGTTTTGTTTTTTTTTTTTAAATAGCGCTTCAGTTCCTGCCAACTTTCCTATAGGGTGCAATACCGAATACCCCTCAGATTGCTGTTGCAAAGAAGAGCTGTATTTCACATATCACCAGCTGTATGCTGAGGGCAGGTACTCCAGATAAAGGGTATATGTCAGTCACCTGAGCACATCTAAGTAAGAACCAGATCAGCATTTTGTTTTGCAACTGGAGAGTCTTGCTTTACTCAGACATCAGAACCAGTCTTCAGAAATACTTAGGAGCCCGATTACCACTGATATGTCAACGTTACAAGTGCAAGGTATTGGACTTAGTGAAATTGTAAGACCAGAGCTCTCTTTGCAGTTTTCTACAAAATGCAAAAAGAAGAGATGACTAAATTAACTGTGAAATGTCAAGTCTCTCTTCTACCACAGCTGTCCAGGTAGCCTTTCATCTGTATTGCTTGTTGGATGGGATCTCTGCGCTTGGCAGGAGTAGACAGAACATGAAATATTTGCCTAGGATAAAATTCACCCCTGTTTAAGGGGGTTTAAAGGGTGCTTAATTGGATTATCATTTACTTTTCTTCACTGACATGAAAAATCAGTGTCACAGGCAGCCTCTTAGAGATTGAACACCAGGCTGACCTTTTTAAAACCAAAATTCAACCGGAGTAAGACAAGTGGCGTGATAGTTGTGATGTAATGCGGGGGAATGGGAAGCTGAGTTGGATGCCTCTCCATTCTTATGTCTGCTTTGTGCTGCTTTTGTCTGTTAGTTTGTGTTGAACTCCTGTTTACTGAGGTGTCTTGTGTTTTGGTTTATTTTTTTTTAAGGTGTTGAAGAGCAAGGGGGCATTTGAAGGGAGATTTTATTAAATGGTTTATTTTTTTGCATTAGATACATATTTAGGCATATTTTTGCATCATTGTACATACATTTTAAAATACTTAGTTTTTTAAAGTGTTTTGTGATGTGGGTATATATTTTAACAGACAGTTATGAAATATACTTGATGTAAAGCCAGAATTGTTCTCCTGAATTTTTTTCCTTCATTCCTCAATCCTCCTCTGGCAGCAGAAATGCTGTTTTAACAAGCTTGTACCAGTTTGGGATTTCACACTTTGGTGCAGGAGATCTTCATGGTCGTTGGCATTCTAATTAATGCTAATACTGTTCCTGACTTTTCCCCAGCTTAAGATCTGAATAAGCAGGGAGCCATTCCTCTGATGCTGTCTCCCCACTGTTGGAGCTTATTCCTGGGTTCTCTTGACATTATTTGTGCTTAAATGAAAAATCAGCAGTGCAGTATTTTCACTGCTTATCATTCACTGGCTGCTCGTGCGTTCTAAAATCCAGGACATCCCATAGGAAATTTACTAATTATGTGTAAATAAAATACATGAGACTTAAGATGACCAGATGATGCAAGGCCACGCTGATTTGAATCGCCAATTTAATTACTGTTTAGCTCAGCAAGTGGGAAAGGCTCGTTCAGATAATCATTTTTTGCCCTGTTTTATATTGTTACTCCAGACCACATTTTCCTGCTATCTCTCCCCAAACAATTCCGTTCCCTCTCTGTTGGTAATGAAATCAACATTTTTTTTCACACAGTTACATGCAGCTTTTAAACTACATTTGGCCGCCCTTCGTGTTCCCTGGAGATGTGTGGTATCAAGGGTAGCCAACCTGTTGTGGGTGAGCTGTGTAGCTGCTCATCCCCCACACAGATTATAGCCTCTGACTGCCCAAGGGCATGGTAAGGCGGTGGCCCACAACCTGCTTGTGGGTGTAAGCGGGACAGTCCTTGCACACATGTTACCAGCCCATCCCTGTTGTGTCCTCGAGAAGCTCCCGGCACATCCTGCCAAGGAAGCTCTCTGTGATCTCTGCCATCCTCACGACTCTTGCGGGCACATGGCAAGCGACTCGTGGAGGAGAACCTTGGAGAGACTTCAGTAGGCGACTCGTAAGATCGGGAAGGGTGGCTGCCACTTCTCATGTACACGTGAGTGTGTTTTAAAGCCATTGCCAACGTGGAGCTTTGATTGGAGCACTTAAAATTTTATGTTCCCTATATTAAGCAACAGTAAAAGTTGTCTATGCGTTCTTATTAGATGGGTGTTCATTCATTCATGATTCGCAGCAAGTTTTATTCAGATGGAAACTGGGATTCAAATTACTTGCAGAAAAGCAGTTACTTAGAATTCTTTTCATTAGTTGGCAATAGCTTTAACATGCTGGAAAAATAAGTTGGGTAAAATATGTCTCTATTAACCTGGCGATTAAATTAATGTATTCCTGATTATTTCCGGTAGGTTCTAATCCTGCAGGATTTTAGGACTAGCAGATTTTGCCACCTTACACTATTTTTACCTCATGAAGTAGGAACATCTTTTATGTGCCAGTCAGTTTAAATATTAAGAGTGTATACCGAATGCAATTATCTGAGCGAACTGAAACTATTTCTTTGCACTCATGGGAGGCTGTGGCAAGGCTGGCAGTTCATGGCAGCTTTGGTTTCTGATGGCTTCTCTTCAGTGGCTTCATCTGTTTCAGTGGTTTGACGTTGCTTAGCACTTCACCGTCAAACATGGCCTGCAAAAAAGTCTTTGTTCCAAAGAGGACACATTCAGTCACCTGCCTGTCCATCTTGGACACCTTAAAATATGATTGCAGCGATACCCAAGCTGGTATTTTGAATTTGGATTGTGTAGAAAAGCTCCCACCCACCTCATCCCTTGTTCCACCCCAGGGGCTGACCAACCCTACCAGCAGCGACTGTTTGAGTCGTTCCAGCTAAACCATGGACACAGTCACCTCAAAAGGTGTCCTGGTCCCCTGATGACGGTCACACTTTATAAGAACGTGCAGCAGGACCCTCTCCTGTTCCACCAAGCA
This sequence comes from Heliornis fulica, assembly GCA_013399135.1. Classification (NCBI taxonomy): domain Eukaryota; kingdom Metazoa; phylum Chordata; class Aves; order Gruiformes; family Heliornithidae; genus Heliornis; species Heliornis fulica. The sequence goes on along the minus strand of VXBZ01001723.1, from coordinate 804,693 downwards.
TCCCCCTGCTGGCGTTAAGTCTTGGCTGAACCAATTTCATTGAGAAGGCAAACATTTATTTCCTTCAGCGCTGCTCAGAATAGCTCAGAGCTTAACTGGGGGTAGTACATCTGTTTTGGAGACATTATGCCTAAGTGGATTTGTTTGCTTTGTTACATGGACTAACTCTGTGCCTCTCTATAGTTACATATAGATTCAGTTTGCAAGCTTTACAGCCTGGTTTTCCTCCTTCAAAGTCCATTTATTTGAATTAAATCAATTCACGCTCTCTTTTTTTTTTTAATAAGAGAAATGTAGCCTGGAATTATAATGGAATTATTTTTAAATTACTTATTTTCAGTAACTGCCCATGCTTCATTGTTCAGTGCACTATGGAGTCAGAGAGGTCCTACAGAAAACACAGTTGCCCAGCAATGAGCATCGTGGTGGTGTGAAGGCGTATGCTGGTGACTCAGAGGTCCTCCTTGGCTTCAGCTCTGATAAATGATGAGGTCTTGAATCTCCCTGGTTATTGACAGCTTTTTATAAACAGGAAGACATGTACTTTTGAAGGGAAAAGCATTGCTGATGCTTGCCTTAAAAAACAAAAGCTGTACTGCTGATGGATCCTTGATTGTTGTCTATACCCAACCCCTTTTCTCAGAAAATAAGCTGATCAACGAGCTAAAAGCTGATAGCTACCTCTGGTTTCTGTGAGAAGGGTGTGTATTCAAGCTGAAAGGTTATCTGCTGAGCTATTTCTTCCTATTCCCACTGCTTACACTCCCTTCCTTTCTTTTCTAACTCCATGCTTTCTGCCGCCAAAGTCCTGCAGGAACTTGTTTACAGGAAAGGGGCGGCAGACGTTGAAATGTTACACATGCATTAGCTATACTCACTCCTGCTCAAAATTTATTGTAAATTACAAAGAACTTGTGAATGGACCTATCAAACCTCCCCCCCCCTACACACTCTCCTGCCAACTCCTTGGCTTTGCGTTTACTGGGACTAAACACTGATCCTTAGGACAGCAAACCAGTGAGTGGTGAGACCTGAGGTGAGGAAACATCCCAAGCGGCTGCTGTGAGCATTGAGGATGCTCTCACAAAGCCATGGCTTGAGCTGGACTGTCTTGACCTCGCAGCATTGCCTTAAATAAAACACTAACTTCATTGCTGCCATTGCTCTGGGACTCTGAGAAGTAGAATTTGAGGAAAAAAAAAAAAAAAGGGTTACAATGATTATCTTAAAGAGTTTTGGGGAGGTGTTCAATCCTGCTAAGTTTCATTTCGGTCTGCCAGTGAGTTTTTGTGTCCTGTGCATAGTGGGGGTACCCACATCTCCCAGGCTTTTGGGGCAGATGCTGGAGGAAGCGGGGGCTGGAGCAAGGCTGGCATCTTTTTTTCTCTATTTGCCGGTGGATTTAGTTGAACCCTGTGTTTTAAAAGATGGCACTGACAGGCAAAATGAGACAATTGGTGGGGTGTCTTGGAAGGGATCATATGGATTTGACTTGAAATCCCACAGAATCCAGAGGTTCTGATATACTGGCCAGTGATTTTAGTTCTCCCAAACTTCCAGAAAAACGGGGCTTTCTGAAGGGCAGAGTGTAAAAATGTGCTAAGTATCATGTTGAAGGTTTTACATGAAGATTTTGACCTCCGTTTCTTCCCAAACCAGCTCAATTTGTTGTAGTGCCCTCTGTGAAACCTCTGAGGCACACTTGTGAGGCGCCTGGTCTGAAGGAAAACATTCCCTGTGTGTAGGATGCAATCGTCTGCTTCTTTGGAAAGCCAGGCCCTAAATCCTGCCATCACCCCTCCGTAACTTGGGAGTTGGCTTTTTCCTCCATGGCTCTCAGACCTCCTTAACATTTTCCTACTGCCAGACTGTAGAATCACCAACAAAACCAAACAAGCATCTGCTCAGGAAGAGAGCTGCTGGGTGTTTCAGTGAGCAGCCAGCAGGATTTTCACTCCAGTGCTTCTTTAAGCCTGCTAGGAACACAGAGACTGCGATGTGAGGCCTGGGTGCTCATCACATGTAACAGAGATGGCCAAAACTTGGTAAGCTTATGGGATGTGTACTGAGAAATTTAAATAATGCCAGAGCCACAGGTTGTGCCCACCTGTGCATTGGCAATCTGAATGGTAGGAGAGATTTGGGAGGAGATAGATGATAGCAAAGCCGTTGATGGGACTGAGGTGGAGGAGACATGAAGGCAAGTGTCTATCCAGTGACGCCAGCCACAGGGTCCCATCAAGCCAGGCCACATCATAGCCCCGTAGGAGCCTTACACAACCAACACTGAGAGGTCACTGGCATAGGGCAAAAGCGTTGAATGCCTTGAGAGATGCTGGTGGTTGTCATCCTCTCCTTTATGATGCAAGAAGTCTGTTTGGGTATGCAGTCATTGCATAGTTAGGGAAAGGAGGTGGTTGCTTGGATCTAGATGGTGGAGACCAAAGGTGGAATGGAAGGGTAGGGATGGGAACCACTCAGCAGCAGCAAACTGGTGGTTACCTGCTCCTTTCAAAGGGGAACTAGTGGGTCTTAAAGGCAGACCACCAGCTCCTACTGGGAGAAGAGATACTGAGTGAACCTGACCGCCAGAAGCAAATGGACACTTCCAAAAACCAGCTCTGTGGTAATCCTGTCTTACTCCAAATTAATTACTTCAGGCTTATACAAAAGATCAAGGTGCTTTACCTCAGGAATGGAGCCAGGGGTTTCTTCCATGCTACTGAGGCTGGACTCGGCATCATAAACAAACTGGTGTAAACAAGGGAATAAAGCCCCTGATTAAACATTAGCCCAATACTAGGTTTGGTGGTTAATTAATCCAGCCAGTGAGCTCGCTCCACAAATGCCCTTGAGAGATTTTTAAGGCGCAGTAAAGATGCTGTATCCGTGTCTACGCTAGCAAGTAGCACAGCCCATGAGCGGATCCATAATGGTCAGATAGTGCTGGGACTGCAGTGTGCGCACCGTCCACCTTTCATCTGAGGGGAGTCCACCTCGCGCGCCCTCTCCGTGACGCAGATCGCAGGTGGGTACGTGGGGATGATTGGGCATTCACGCTGTAAGTGCTCCCCAGACCTGAGCTAACTGCTAGCGTGTAGGCACCTTGCATGAAATGGTCCCATCCCAGCTCCTCTGCAAACATACTGGGGTAAGGAATACGTTAAGAAATAATGCTTAATGCCAGAAGCATAATATTAGGCTTATATAGAGACTTTCTCAGTACGGTATTAATATACAAGGGAATAGAGTGCACAGTCAGCACTCTATTTTCTGTCCCAGTTTGCTGATGACACCAAGCTGGGAGGGGTGGCTGACACACCAGAAGGTTGTGCTGCCATTCAGCAGAATTTAGACAGGCTGGAGAGCTGGGCAGGGAGAGATTGAATGAGATTTAATAAGGACAAGTGCAGGATCGTGCATCTGGGGAGAAACAACCCCAGGTACCAGTATAGCCTGTTAGAGAGCAGCATAGGTGAGAGGGACCTGGGGGTCCTGGTGGACAGCAGGATGACCATGAGCTAGCAGTGTGCCCTCGTGGCCGAGAAGGCCAATGACATCCTGGGGTGTATTAGAAGGAGGGTGGCTAGTAGGTTAAGAGAGGTCCTTCTCTCCCTCTACTCTGCCCTGGTGAGACCACACCTGTGGTATNATAAATATGTAAAGGGTGAGTGTCAGGAGGATGGATCCAGGCTCTTCTCAGTGATGGCCAGTGACAGGACAAGGGGCAATGGGTCCAAGCTGGAGCATAGGAAGTTCCCTGTGAATGTAAGGAAAAACTTTTTCACTGTGAGGGTGACAGAGCACTGGAACAGGCTGCCCAGAGAGGTTTTGGAGTCTCCTTCTCTTGAGACATTCAAGACCAATCTGAACACATTCCTGTGTGATTTAATCTAGGTGATCCTGCTTGGGCAGGAGGGTTGGACTACATGATCTTTCGAGGGCCCTTCCAATTCCTAACGTTCTGTGTGGTTCTGTGATATGAATCATGATGAATAACATCACATAATCAAATAGCAGAGACTTAACCACTTTTTTTTTTAAAAAGTATCTTTTTTTTCCAGAGGAGAAACTCACATTTTCACGAGCTTTTAATGCACATACAGCATTCCTGTTAATACACTCAAATCTCCATCTCATAAGATGCTAAGTGACTATGTCAAACCATCAAGAAGGCTCTCAGCAGCAGAGCTCTGACCAGGCAGCAGATCTTCTCATCCAATCCAAACAGCAGCCTTGTGCCCGTGACACCAACGCAGGGCTTGCCCTTGTCGGCAGGTATCCCAACAGACTGAAGTTGGGAACCAGCCTGACTTCCAGAGAAGAGCTGTCAATGGCAGAGGAATGACCAATGCTTTTTGCTTTTAGAAGCTTATGCTAAATTTGTGAAGGAGGAGAGGGAATTTCCTATGCTGTTGGGGTGTTGACCTGGCCAATGTCATGGCTGTCACCGCCTGCGCTGGGTTTTTCATCGCTCTTCCCCTAAAGCAAGTGACTGTGACAGAAGCAAGTGATGCTTCCAGCATCAGTGTGGACCTACTGACAGAGTGATTGCAACAGAAGTTAGGGCAACGTCTGGGCCAGTGTCTGTGCTTGGGAGCAGACCCTCAGGGTACGACGTGGCAGATACTGCTGGAGCTGTGCCAGTTCACACCACTGCTTGTACCGGTAGCTTTTTTTCCTCTCTCTCTCTGTAGACAATAGAGTCTTTTTTTTTTTTTTCTCTGCTTCTCCCAGTCTTTAGAAGGAAAATAAATCACTGTAGTTAAATTCACAGGTCCTCATAAAAACCTGCTTGTGCCCAGAAAGCTAAGTATCAGAGCTTGCCTGAAGCTTAGGAAGAAGTGGCATCTTTTTCAATAAATTTACATCTCTAAATAGATGATAAGTGTTGAATCAATTTCCATATGTTTAAAATAGCAGAGCATTAAGGATTCTGGCACTTCAAGCAATCAACTAATTTGGGACTATTATGTGAATATCTTTTATACCAGTGGAGCAATTCATCTGAAAATCAGGGACAGCCTGAAGCTCTGTGCCCTTTCAATATCATTAAGGATGGAAAATTGACCAAAAACTCCTGTTTGTGCCTGAAGAGATTATGGTGCTTTAGGATATTCAGGTCTTTGCAAAATCACCTTTCAGCTCTTAAGAAATTAATTCATAATATACCCCTTGCTTGGCACGCCCGGCTATATAGTCTGCTCACCGCTACATAGATCCCATGATGAACAAGAGGGCTGGCAGATACTTCCTGGGGGAACAGGCAGGAACCATGGTGTGCCAATCTCTGTCCCAAAAAGATGTAAAGGCAGGAGCTCTGGATAAAAAGCTGGACATGAGCCGTGAATATGCATCTGCAGCCCAGAAAGCAAACCACATCCTGGGCTGCAACAAAAGAAGTATGGCCAGCAGATGGAGAGAGGTGATTCTGACCCTCTACTCTGCTCTTGAGACCTTACCTGGAGTACTGTGTCCAACTTTGGAGCCCTTCGCACAAGAAGGACATGGGCCTCTTGGAGCATGTCCAGAGGAGGGACACAAAAATGATCCAAGGGCTGGAGCATCTGTCCTATGAGGACAGGTTGAGGTGGGCTTGTTCAGTCTGGAGAAGAGAAAGCTCCAGGGGGAACTTATAGTCTCCTTCCAGTAGCTGAAAGGTGCCTGTAAGAAAGCTGGGGAAGAGCTGTTCACGAGGGCATCTAGTGATAGGACAAGGGGGTAATAACTTTAAACTAGAAAAGGGGAGATTTAGGTTGGATATTAGGAAAAAGTTCTTCAATATGAGGGTGGTAGATCACTGGAACAGGTTGCCCAGAGAGGCAGTGGAAGCTCCATCCCTGGAGACATTCAAGGTGAGGCTTGATGGGGCTCTGAGCGACCTGATCTAGTGAAGATGCAAGGGGTTTGGACTAGATGACCTTTAAAGGCCCCTTCCAACCTAACACATTCTATGATTCTAAGCCATCTAGTGCTCTTCTCCCAATTTCTCCCCCTCACTCCATCCCGCCTGAACTCCCTAAGCCTCACCTTGGGCCACAAGTGCCTGGCTGCTTGCTGACCTTCATCTGGCCAGCCCTAAACAGAGTTCATAACTCTTCACTCCTATTGTTACGTTTATTATTTGAGGTGAATCATAGAGTTCTTCAAAGGGCATGAAATGTTAAACATGTGTTCTACCCGTGCTTCAGAAAGTTTCACGGAAAATCAACTTCTTTCAAAATCAGTTGGTGTTGTTTTTACCTGCGTGCAGTGTGATGAAGGCTTCGGGCTGGGCTTTGAGGGTCAGGATAGAGGAAGGATGGATGAAAACATCCACAGAGCCTCAGGTGAAATGATTCATGGTGAACCCAGCCTCTTGTGTCATGCTCGGTTTGCTGAGTCATCAATATTTCCATCGTATTTCAATTCACGGCTCACAAATGTAACATGCCATTGCTTTAACAAGCACATAGCGCTGTTGAGCCTGGAGATGCTCCACTGAACAGTGCTCAGCAGATAGCTGTGATGCTGCTGGTCTGGGTGTCAAGGGCAAGAGAGACTTCAAAAGTGCCTGCCTGCGGGACCAGGAAGACGACAGGTCATCAGTGCATAGTGCATCACATTTAACACACATGATCTTGTTTGTAAAAAGGATGGACTTTGAGGAGGCCTGATCTGGGGGTGGTTAGGTGATGTTTTTAAGTTTGCATTTTGGAGGAGGCAATGTTACCAGGGAAAGCCAGTAACTAGTGAATGGAGATTCCATAGCCCAGACCTCTCTCACTAGGTATGTGCTTGATTTCTTGCTGCCAAAGCAGTGGGATGTTTAACTGTTGACTTCACAAGGAAGATGTCCAGATTTGTGGGAGCAGCAGAACCTTCATTCTGTGTAGAGTTTTTAATTAACATTATTTGATAGTTTAGAACTTAATTGAGAAACTGTGCGTTTCTAATTCACTTTCCTTCTGCAGCATCTTGGCTTGGATCATTCTTCACAGTTTTCTTGCTCGTTCTCAACTCTGTTTACCATGGCAATAGATTTTTTTTAAAAAAAAAAAGCAAACCAAAGCAAAGACCACAGCCACAGCTGTATTCCTCATTAAAGACAAGAAAACCACAAATTGCTGTCTAGATGCTTTGGAAAGCATCCTCAGGAGCAAGGAAGGCAGGCAGGGAACAATCTGGAAGATACCAGTGTGCCAGCTCCTGGACTCCAGCCTCAGGGGATGATGCAGTTTGGGGTTTGTGCTTGAGGAGGATGCAGCACCCAATGGGGTGGGTTGGAAAAACTACAACAGACAGGAATTTTTCACATTTTAGTAATCTCAATGTAGATGCTCAGCTGTTAACAACTGATTTGCTGTCACTCAGCTTGAGTCCCTGGAAGGACCCACTGCTGCTGTGATTCAGTAGGACATTTGGTGCAGTTATAGGCTTGGTGAAAACATGTGTTGAGCTGTGATGGTACAAACACTGCTGAAAACTCTGAGCAGGCTGTTGCAGGAGCAGCTGTTTGAGCACCTCTCTCAAGCATGTGCAAGAGTCAAGAAGAGTCAAGGGTCTGGACACGTGAAATACATGTCACCTGTACTGATAACAGTGAGAAATAAATATTTTCTTTTTCGAGGTCTGCTGTGTAAAGAAGGTCTATGAGGGGTTGGCCATAAGGGGATCAGCCCCCCTCACCCATTGCCCTCATCCCCCCCAGGATTTCTTGATCCTTATCTCTTCATGAGCAAGGTAACCAACCTTTCCTTAGGAGACTGAACTGAAGGGACAGAGTAGAGATGCAAGAGAACAAGCCAACACAGCGCAGCAATTAAGGGTGTATCTCTAATAATTCACTGGAGCTCACCCTCCCAACCTTTCTGTATTTAGATCAGCAGGAAGGGTGCGTAATGAGGGCCTCGGGAGGGCAATCGGGTTCTTACAGCTGGTCAGGCGCATTAATGCAAATTGCTTGGCAGTTCACCAAAAGCAGACCAATGAGGGCTCTTCATAAGGGAAAAAAATCAAAATAAAAAATCTTGAAGGTGGCCAGCCCACGGGCTGGATTTGCCAGATTTCTAACCTGCTGCAGAGGAAAACAGTGGCTCAGTGTTTCGAAGAAACAACCCAGCCACGGGCAAGTTGCCTTTGTTGGGCACATTTCAGAAATCCTTCTGCTCCTCCTCACTCCCCCTCCCCTGCGTCCCTTTTCCCCGCTTCGTTTAATGTCACTGTGTCGTGGGGGAGTAAGCAAACATGTAGCATGGTGCTCTTCCTTCCTCCCTTGAGCACAGGCCAGTCAAGTTTCCAGTCTTTTGGACCATGCTCATCACCAGGTGTCTCAGCGCCAAGGGATTTTGCAAAGGTAACTCCTGGCATCCAGGTACCCGATACTTTAAAACCTTTCCCTTCCGTGCCCCCTCCAACCCAGGCAAATAGTACTCATGCTGTAAACTCACCTTTAATCCGGCAATTTCATTTCTGGGAAGGTGGAGAATGTGCCTAAAGCCAGAAGTCGCTTGTAAGATGCCAGTATTTGTATTTCTGATTCCATTAGCCAGGCTGTGGCAGTGCACGTGCTCTCCCTTCCGAATACCCTCCGTGCTCTCGTCAAAGCGAAACGCCGTTTCCACTCAGCTGCAGTCACTAGCTAGTGGCATAACAGCCCACAGCGCCTGTTATAAGTGTTCTCTCTTGCTCAGGCTGGGCTACAGCATCAGCCTCTGAAGTTTGAGTTGCCAGGGTGTCTGTCACAAGGGTTAGAGTAGCTGCAGTACCTATCGATCTCTTTCTTGCCTAGGTATTTGCTCACACCCTCAGGTAAGCTGTGCCACCCCTCACCATTCCCCCACAAAGAAAATCTATTGGCAATATTTTTTTTTTTGTAACACATAAGACCAGAAAAGCACTCACAAGAACAAGCAACAGACATATACTGGCCTGAACACTCCAGGGATAGTCAAAGTTCTTGAGAGATGTTGTAACAAGCCAGAAGGAAAAAGGAGAGGAGAAAGCATCACCCCCTGTCTTCCCCATAAATTGAATAGAGTTGTTAAGCAATGCTAAGATACATTGCCCAATAGACACACGTGACAAAAACACCATGGACAAATACCATCTGAGACTCACAAATATTGATGATATCTCATTATAAATAGATGTCATACAGCATAAAAGTGTCAGAATCCTGACTCCCCTCTCCAAGAAGATAAACAACATAGAAGGAGTTATAAAAAACAGGTGAGGGCTTACAAACCAGAGGCAGGTGGTCAGACAAAGCATCATTACCATCATGAATTTGTGGTGAACATCTAGCACAGCTTTTTTCAAGATGGATCAGACCTACGATATCCCAATCCTTTCTGCCCCACATTGAGCACCAAAAAGGGCTGCTGTGGTTCAGCCCCAGGCAGAGGCTGAGCATCTCCAGCCTCTCACTCACTACTCTCAAGAGCAGAAAAAACAGACCAAACCAACAGGCTGAGATAGAGACAGTTTACAGAGAAACTTTTTAAGAGGGGAACAATAGATTCACCCAGTGATAACACAGTGTGCTTTACCAACACCCAGGAGACACTGACACAAACACATCTAAACCCAACCACTGTCTCTGCCCCACCACCCCTTTTATAGGGGCTCATTGATGTCAGGGGGTGTGGAAACAGCCCGGGGCCAAACCAACTCACGTGTGCTGGCTGATTGGGGAAGTCAGCTCTGGCCTGGCTGGAACCAGGACACTTTCTGAAAGGATCCAGCAAGATTTCTCTGACTTTGTGATGACCTGGATTAGGGTGATGGAAAGCACTGGAGCTGCTGTGTCCCAGAGGGACCTGGAAATGGAAGTGTATCCCCACAGAGTGAGGGGAAACACCTTCCCTTTGGTGCAGGGAAGGTGTTTCCTTCCCTGTGTGGTGTGTTGTAGAAGGGAACTTCTACAAGCCATCCTTGCCACAGCAGATGGCTTCTTGACCAACCCTCTCCTCCTCTCTCAAGAAGACAGCTGCTCCCCTTATGCAGCCATCCTTCGGGGCATGGATGCTCATGGGTCTTAGGAGCAAGTCAGAGGCAAAACCACGCATGTGACTTACACAGCATTTCGGAAGAGCTAAGGCATTCTACAGCACTGCTGGCCATCTACCTGGCTACTCAGGGGAGCAGCAAGGGCTTCTTCTGTGATTCTGCTTGTGACTTGCAGAGAGGCAGAAGGGTATCACAGGCACTGCATCTGTCTCACATACGCTTTGCCATCCCTCGGCCCCTGGCATCAACACAATGGCGGGGCATGCCGAGCACTTCGGCAGGTTGCCATCCAGTGTTGCCAAAACCACCGTCCTCCACCGGATATAAAATTCACTAATTTTATAACTTGCTTTTGGGGTACAGGTGTAAGGGCAAGGAGACTGGTCACATGTAAATAAACAAATAAACATGGCTGTCTGGTTTGACCGGCCGCGCTGCCGGCTGCGGCAAAGGATTTTGCAGCACATGCTGCAATAAGATATTTGGAATCTCATTCGAAAGCTGTCATCTTCCCCAACCCACCGAAGGGAGATAACGAAGAGCACATACTTCAAAGCGACGGTTTAAGGACTAAAAGTTGCTCACGTGGGGCTTTGAAAATGCACATAAATCACAGGTGTTAAACCCGAGACCTCGTTTATTTGAAATCGTGGCTGCTTGCAATGCATCCTTGACCTCCCCTTGCCGCTACGAGCCACAGCACTGCATGGACACGGCTGCCTGGCTGCCCACCTTGGGTGGCCCAATCAGGATGCCAAACCCTGTGCATAGCCCCGTTGGAGAGGGGGAAAGCCAAGGCTTTGCGCCTAGGTACGATGGCAACGTGTGACGTGTAACACAGATCCCATCAGTGGGGCTTTTGGTACCTGCACTGGAAACGCTGCTCTGGAGACAAGCAACAGCTGCTGGGCATTATTTAGAGGCCCATGTTGCCTTTGTCCACCATGAAAACTCTTCCGCCAGCTGCTGCATACAGGCCCTGTGCTACCAGGCCACCTGGGCTTGTAGCCCAAGCCCAGATATTTCTCCTCCTTTGTGGCACAGCAGACGCAGATGCGATTCTGAGGCCCCTTATAAGTGCAGATCAATGCTCACACGTAAGCTGCATGCCTCACTAGGTGCGTAGGTCATCACTTGGGATATGCCAGGAAGAGTAATACAAACCCAACCGCCATCCATCCGTCCCCCAACCACTATCCATCTGTCTTCCAAACACCAACCCATCAGTCCCCCAACCACCATCCATCCATCCATCCTTCAACTGCCAACCCATCGGTCCCCCAATCACCATCCATCCATCCATCCATCCATCCATCCATCCATCCATCCATCCATCCTCCAACCGCCAATCCATCCATCTCCCAACCGCCATCCATCCATCCCCAGTGCTGCCAGTACGGACCGTAAAGCTTTCACACCTCACGGGGTGAATCCACCTGCATTTGGGCATCCCAGCGCCTTGCATTTTGGGGTGTGTGTGTGTGGTGTGCTTATTCGAAACAAGGTACCCACTGGTTTAGTGTGAGAAGGGTACTGCTGGGTGGTCTTCAGAAGCGCCGTTCTGGGTCAGTTCTGGGAAGTGTGGAAGGTGGGGAGCAGCGAAGCCACGCACGCTCCCCCAGACAACGGATCCCTAGGTGGGATTCCCCTCCCCAACCCCAC